>JAWPHD010000686.1:0-220000 GCA_037043455.1 Cyrtodaria siliqua
TTGAATGTACATCGACATATCAATACATTGTAGTGTACTGGAAATTTTGAAAAGCAAGAAAACAGCATTGGCCATTTATATTTACTCATCCAGATATCTACGAGGGTGCTTCAAAAAGTTCTGTCACTAGGCATATATCCTTTGAACTGGATATCACACTGAAATAAAGTAGTGTATTTATAGTACTACTGGGTTCGCTCTCTTAAATTCCACAACAAAAATGAAAAATTTCCGGTTATTTATACCCCTGAATTACACCCCCCCCCCCCCCCCCCCCCCCCCCCCCCCCCCCCCCCCCCCACCCACCACTACCATACTTTTTGGATACTGCATCTCTGAAACTGTCCTTGTTACAAAACGTTGTAAAAATTATTTGAATAATTCTATGCTTTTAAATTTTCTTTTTTGGATACTGCATCTCTGAAACTGTCCTTGTTACAAAACGTTGTAAAAATTATTTGAATAATTCTATGCTTTTAAATTTTCTTGTACGCCATCTGTTTGTTATTCGTCTATAATTCATGAACATTATTGTCGATAATTCGGAAAGGTCTTGCTGTAAACCAGATATGAGTGAATGCATATCCCTTAATTTTAGCGGAAATAACACTGATTTTCTTCATTTTGTTTACGGAAATGTCATAATATCTTTTAAATGTCGTAATTATTCTCATAGTATTAATATGTTTTCATATTATTTTACAAATCCTAGTCCTTCAGTGTTTAAATTTCATATTCAACACATTATTGTAGAATTTTGCACAATGTTTAGTGACAATATTGATCATCCAAAAACGCTATTTCAGAAGACTGTCCTTCCAATTAATGTCCATTTATCATTAAATTAATTTTACATGTTAGCTTAAAATGTTAATTTCTAAGACATTGTCTTTTCATCCACCATGCTTGAATTCTGAATCTTGTAATTCACAGATATAACTGGTAATGCATGAGAAATTTCAAAGGTCTTCGACAAGTACTTAAAGAGAAACAGGCATTTAAAAAAGTAACAGTTAACATACCTGAAAAAATATCAGGACGAAAATGCCTCAGTATGTATACGTGATGTATATTAAATGTTCCATAACTTTCGACACACAAAAGATACAGCATTCATTTTACCATCAATGGAATGGTATTGAAACCATCTTTCATATGATACCAAACATCAACACTTACAACGAGCACATACTTGTTAAAACGCGTTAGTGACAGAACTTATTGAATGACCCTCGTACTATTTCGATTTATATACACATTGCAAGTAATAATGTATAACAACGTTACAGTCGAACTTAGACCAAATTCCAACTGGTTATCATTTCAGTGCTTTCATATAAGTTTAAAATCTCTATTTTGCTTCAAATTAGAAGTCAATTTACTCCACCCACTTTAATTGACACATATTTATGCATTTAGTTGAGACAATATTGTTCACATTATATGTGTACACTTGTAAGAATCAGTAATTTACAACATTTCTATGATGATTTAAATACTAGTATAATATGAATAAGAAAATGTTATGATAGACTGATGAAATTAAGTACTAAACAATGTTCGTGGCATTGCATATATTTGTTCAGTAGGCCTGATAAGTAGATACTCACGCCGAACTGAGAATATAAGCGTTACTCAAAGTAAATGCAATGCAACATAAATAGTGACAAATGACACAAACTGTCCAAAGGATTCTAGATAAGGGAAATGTGAGGTTTAACGTTGTTTATAACAGTTTATTTTAGGTGTATGCGTTATATCAATACTTATTATGAATACGGGTAAAAATATGGATTATGTATTACACATAAATACATGAATTAAACATTGCAAATTACAAAATCTTATTAGATGTCTATTTTAACGCCTTTTAATTACAATTTATGTATATTTTTAAGGAGTTTATAATTTGAATTACCCTACCCATATACATCACAATGAAGAATTCTGCATATGCAATGTAATAATAGCATATGCAGGGGCACAAACCACTTTTGTGTGACTAAAAAAGGAATCGACAAAGAAGAATTGAATTGAATTGAATTGGGTGTTACGGCGCATCCACACAAAAAGGTTATATGGCGCTAGTAGGAATGAACATTCCAGGCTCACTCTCCATTTACATCTAGGTATAAACATATGCAGAATGTGCATAGAACGTTCTCGCCTGCAGAACTTCAGGGTTGCTGCAAATTCTCTAGTAAACACTCCATTTCTCGCTGGAGCCACGATAATTGTTTTCTGCAATTAATATGGTATTAACTATGATATGTTAATTTTTGATGAAATACGCGAGATGATGTTTATATCAAGTTTATTTGCATGAAATATAATAATGTTAAAGAAACTAACCCGCCAAATAACCGCAATACACTACAAAACCGTTTATCAAATCTCTATTCAGGTGTTCAGGTCATATACAAATGTAAATGTGCCGATTAAATGTAAAGGTTATATTCCAAGGTTCTTAAAATACCCGTGATGTAATATGTGTTAAATGAATTATGATATTAATTGGATGGTACAGTTTTGGGGTTTGCCCTGGCTGGTTAAAGCCGTTTATATTGTGTCTATAGAGCTTGGAACATATTTAAGTTGTCTGTTATACCTGGTCGTCAGTAGGTTTAGCAAACAGTGTACATATGTTGTAAAATATGACTGTCGTTGGCGGGATAGCTACTTTAATGGTGAATGGCATCACAATATATCTAATTAAGAATCACCGATATATATGAATGATCGGAATGAACAACATTGAAATGTAATATGATCAAATTATTACTCTAATAAGGAACATAAGTCATTAAATTCCTTCGTAGAACTACCCACACACAACCTTGGCCTTACTACATTAATCCCTTCAAACGGATTACTCTGATATTATTGTTGAATCACAATACAAAACCATTTAATATTTGACTCAGTTTCTAACTAAACCAAGCAATTATTTTTCTTATTTCGAAACATCTTTAAAACTACATCAGTAATACAGAATTCTAAATTGTTGCATTAAAGAGTTTGTAAGAGCCGACATATAAACACATAAACAACTCAACATCCTGAATTGTATGAATGATAAAGGCAAAGGCTTCCAAATAAAAGGACCAAGCTATTTATAGCTTTCTAAGGGAGGTAACTGACTAATAAGAATGGTATGGAACATGGTAGGCATTGCCCAGTAAAAGACAATCCCCTATAACACCAAACAAACATCCAATCAATACATAATTTAGAAGAGCAAAAGGGGGCTCACATAAAAAGCAGACAAGGACAAGCATAACTATAGATTAAAACCAGCACATAGAGTTCCATCCACCAAATATGGAAGATCCATATAAACCAAGAGCTGTTGAAAGGACAGCATGCTCCACTATTCAGAGTCAATTTTAAACAAGGCCAAGGACACTTCTGTCTCACCTACCATGGTGCCAGTTCATTCACAAGGTCAAGTCTTATTTTTGGAGGTTAATAGGTGGTCGTGAGGGGAGGGTGTAGTGGGTGAGGGGCTGGGGTGGTCGGTAAACATGTTGTTACGCCGTGACCCTGCCGTCACGACACAACATGTTGGGGTTGGCTCAGTGTTGATATTTACTTTCAAAGTTATGTTCGGATTGTTTGTGTATTTTCACATTTGTATACTGCTTGTAAGTTGGTTTGAAATGAATACCAGAATCAGAATTTTCACATAAACTGTTATGTTTATTTATCAGTATATAACATGTATAGCATCAGTACAGGATGTAAAAAGATTTATTAAACAAGTATTTAAAGTTGTTGTTCATATTTATGTCGCAAACCTATTAATATGTCTGTGTTTATACATCTCTACAGTCCCATAGCGTATAGAAAACTATAAGAATGTGCGCACCAGAAATCACTTCTTGTATAAAGAAGTATGGAACCCAGGGGGTGGGGATGGGGGATGAGTGGGAACTGTAGGCTTTGATAGAAACTCAAAGGTCTCTTTATATTAGCCTTTGTGCTGAGTTAATAGCGCGCGCAAGCAAGCTCTACGGTAACCCGAGTAGCAAATACTACGGGGGAAAAACGTAGTAAAAAGTCAAAACACAGTTAACTCCCTTGTTAAGGGAAGGTCATGGCTATAGGTTTACAACCACTAATTACATGTAAGCCTCCGAGGTGTAGTCGAATGAAGTTCCTATAATAAAAACTAATCCCTCCTTTTTTGATGGAAATTATAATTATAAGTGGGGGAAAACTGCAGTGGGAGCGCCAAGCCGCCGCGGAGGGATATTTACTTAAAAACTTCACGTGCAAAAAACGTAAACAAACTGTGTTTTGAGCAGATTTCAGGATGGCGGTCAAAATGCCATCAGTGATGTAAACTGTATTCAACTGACAATGTACAATGATGACACACATAAACAAATGCATCAATTCGTTTGCTACAGAATGAATTTTAAGTTTTTACACGTTTTGTCGATCCATTTTTTATTAAAAATACGATTTCTAGGCTTTTACAAATTACCGATCGTTTCGAAAATGTATGTGAAAATTTAGCTTTTAATCAAATTGATAATTACAGTTTGTTCTTATAGCAAGAAAAAATACGAAAGCATTAAAGTCAAGAAAAAGTCTTCCTCTACAGGCCTGTAAAATTTCATCAAAATTTGGAAAAATTACTTTTTTCTACCCAAAAAAACGTTTCATGACCGTTCATAAAATTACACTCAGAAAAGTGAGACTCTCTTCAACCGTGTGCTTCATACAAAAAACTTTCAGAATCATATTTTTATCACTACAATTAAAACATAATTTATACAAGCCATTTCCTTATAAAATAACCATCATTTTCATGGCCTACTTTTAAAAATAAATTTAGGTCTATGTTGTGTTATTGTGCAAATTATTTTAGTCAACAAATATGCGAAAGAGCAAAATGTCAGCTGTTTATCGATCGACTTCAATTTTTTTATTTTGTATCTTGATTTGTATAAAGATTTTAACAGCGAGAAAAAAGACAAGAACATGAATGATGAGTTTAATCCTTCTTCTGGCAGTATGTGTATTTTCAAGCGAATTTGAAAAACGTACTTTTTTCTACCCAAAAAAACGTTTGGTCACTGTTTTACGCAAGCGTTTCGAACGTTGTTTTTGTGTAGTTTTGTTACACGGCATGGGATACGGCATGCAATACATCGGTCAGCTCTATATTGTAGTGAACAGACAGTCGATAAGAGACAAAATATTTATGCTAACATGATATATTCAAAATTCGATTGTTATTGAAAATATTGCAAAAAAATCAATACCGTGTTTCCCCGAATACCACATTCCAACACAGAATTGTGACGTCATAATGCTTGTACTAGTATAATCACAGGGTGAAACGGTGTACGCGGACACTTTTTTAAATCTTCGAAAGGAAGTGTGTTTTTATTTATTTATTTCGATCGAAGAGCCCTTTAAAAAAAGTATCATTGGCTATTATCCTTTCGACCCATCCACCCCGCCCCATCCCCACCAAGCACTGTTTTTTTAAATGGACAGAATTAATCTAGAAAGCGAACTATGATTTTAAATGTATTTTAAAGGCAATTTGGATTGTCGACGCAAATATAATATGAACTAGGGCTTTATTGATTTGAACAGCGATCGCAGAGGGAAGTAAGATGGGTGAATAGTCCCATTAGACATGCCATCACCAGGACTCCAGCTCCTTAGGTTGAACGCCTTTTCCACTGTGTAACCGAGGCCTCTTTTTTGAAAGTCTGCGAAATAGCATCTTTGAAACAATCTGTGTATTAAACCGTGCCAGCGCATTTACATCTGAGATACCAAGAACACATGATTGGCAATCAACCACTTACCTGTATGTGTTCCCTGCTGCACCCCACCCCACTCCCCTCCCCCACCACCCCATCACCGCCACCACACACAGTTTAACTCATCTTAGTGGGGTTCGGGGTCCCTCCCGCCCTCACTCCGTTTAACTTATCCTAGTGGGGTTCGGGGTCATGCTACCCGTATTATGTTTTTTTGATGTTACAATGCGGTAGGTAACGGTAAGTACACACATGTACCTGAAACCCCCCCCCCCCCCACCTCCCCCCCCCCCACACACACACAACACACCGCCAATACCTCCTCCATTGTTATTGCATTTTTGGACATTTTCGATTTCCGAGTTAGGCGTAGGGTCGGGCGTACTGTGCTTACCCAGAGCTACGCCAATGACACCTACAATCTTTTATGAAACTATATTAGTACCAATCAGTAAGGGATGGGCAGAACCCTGCAGTTTATAGGGTAGATAGGCTCGCGAGGGTAATAACCCTAAACTTAGTATCCTTTTGTAGAATTTTTTTTTTCAATAAAATTCGGATTCGGCCGCTGTTTTTTTTTAAAGTTGTGTCACAGGTTTGAATATAGTTCAGCAGTATTCTCCGTTATATGTACACGTAACAGTCAGTTCAATAAAACTGTGTACTTCAACGTCTCAAATGGAATGATGAGTGTTTTTATTATTGAGTATTAAATAAGCAAAACTCCTTTTCACATAACTCTTATTAGCATGGATGACAGCGCTGAATGCATGTGGGAGGAAATCAGCATGCACAGATCCTTGTGAAAAACTTGAGTGTCAATTAGTGTTGAGAGCAAGAACTGTAGATGTAGTTCAAAAAAATCCATTCAATTTATTGTTCAATACTTGGATCCATTACAGCTGTATACCGTAAACTTGTGTTGTGAAAATGACAGCATCATGTCTGAAAAATAAAGAAAATGCAAACACTGAGTATTACAATTTAAATATCTGCTGTACATTAAATACTAAAACTTGATCACTTTTAATAATATACAAAATATGTATTTTATATAGAACCTATACAGGCCAAATAAAAAAAAAATAAAGCTGTGTTTACATATCATTGTCAATATAAGTGGGCCAGTATATTTATTTGGTATCAAATATTTACTTGTTATCATTTTTTTACTCCATGAATTATATTTAGACCACAAGAACATTAAAAAAAGAAAAATCTGACTGGCTGCAGGCTTAAACATATTAAAACAGATTATATTATATTTTTACCTGAGAATAATTGATTATTATTGTAATCCTAATAAAAAGAGGAGTCAGCGGTGTATTAAGGGAGTTGGTCTGGTTTAATACAGTAAACACAGACCTGTATATAAAATTTACTGAAAAAGATTATCAAATGTTTTTTTGTTTAATACTGAGAACGTATGGCTTGTTTAAGATCCTTTTCATACTGTAAATAAAAGCGCTTTATGCCATACCCTATCAAAAGCTCTAGAGATATCTCCGAATACAATACACGTATATTGTTTGGCGTCAAATGCTTGACAAATATTATGATATATATCGATACGTTGATGAACTGTCGAATGGCCTGTGAGAAAACCAGATTGATTTTTGAAAAATAAGTTATTAATACGTAAATGGTTATAAATAAACTTATAAACGACCCGTTCAAAAACTTTCCCTGCACAACTTAGCAGCGAGATCGGTCTATAATTAGTCGAAATATATGTAAGACCTCTTTTGAAAAGTGGCATAACGTTTGCAAATTTCCAAATGTCCAGAAAATAACATTCGTTCAACGATCTTTTATATAAAATACAAAGAGGTTTGCAAATCGTTACAGATGTTTCTTTCAGTACTTTTTGACTTATTCAATCATTTCCTGTTGCTTTGTTAACGTCTTATATCTTTAAAATATCCATAATTTCTGATTCGGTAACAAAAATATTGTCTAAACAGGCCCATGTTTTTGTAATAAAATTTGGTAAAACTGCGTTCGTTTCATCGATTGAGGCAATTGAAACAAAAACAATCATTTAAACAGTTTGCTTTATCAACATCAGATACAGAATATATTATTTCGATCGATCCGTTCGATAATGTAGTTTTTAATGGGGGTATAGTTTCAGAATGCTTGTTTGACTTAATAATGTGTTTTAAAATGTTCCAATATTGACGAGGATTGTTTGAACTGGATTCGATTAATGTACTTTCTATATTATTGAAAAAAAAGGTTCATTTGCATATTTTTTTAAATTATTAACTTTATTTCTGAGACGTTTGTATGATATCCAATCCGAATTAGAACGAGATTTAATTGCGATACGTCTTTTTCGGTCACGTTGTCTTGAAGTTCGACGAATCTCAGAATCATACCATGGTTTATCATTCGGTCGTATAGTTACTTGTTTAGAGGGTATGCATATTTTAATTAATTCCATAAACGTACTCGTAAAATCATTGCTCGCAACTTCTAAATCATTATTATGAAGAAAGGACCAATCAGTATCTTCTATGAGTCTGTTTAATTTGATAAAATCACCATTTTGTTATAATTCCAAACTTGTTTTGTGAATGATGATGTAATAATTTGATTAAAATTAAAACAAAAGTATGTACCGAAATGGTCAGTAACGTCCCGTGGTGTTATAATAATACCAAAGTCATGTGCTCTAACAGAATCTGACATAACTACCGGATCAGTTAAAGTTGAAGAATTGTCAGTGACTCGGGTTGGTTCTGTAATTACATTGGTGAGATTATTAATCAACATTATATCTCTCAGTTGGTGATTATTCAAGTTTAACTGGTCCTCATTTACATCTCCAACTATATTTATACTCTTTGCTCTTTCTAACAATTGCTCAATACTTAAAATTAATCTGTTCCAGAAATCTACATTTCTATTAGATTTACGATACACAGTGCATATAAGTATGGTTTCGTTACGATCTTCAATTTCAATCCATATAGATTCTGGTAAAATATGTTCGAGTTCATGTACTCTGTTGGATACTATATTTGACGAACATACAATAAAATACCTCCAGAATGAGCAGTGCTGTCTTTCCTATAAGTAGTAACAATATTTTCAATAAGTAAGAAATCGTCAGTTATTTCATGTGTAAAATGTGTCTCGGTAAAACACAAGATATCAAAGTCAGTATAATTATCCTTAATAAATTCAAGTTTATTTCGAATGCTTCTAATATTAAGATGAAATAAAGTTAAGCTAGTATATATGGAAGGGAATCAAGGTCAAAAGTCTTAATGTGTTAATTGTGTTTCTGCAATGTCTAATGTGTGTAAATATTGCATATTTGTTTTTTCTTTGTTGCAAATGCAACATTACAACCTTGCAACTTTCAAACGCCAAACATCCTAATGCGTCCAGTGTATGCTCCACGATATTACATGTATGTAAAAATGTAATACATCACATTTCCTTGTGACAAATGCTAACATGCAACATTGCAACTTCTTAAGTCGTATCAGTTGCATGCGTGGTAAATACAACATTACAAACTTACAAGTTTCAATGCTTTTAATTTCAAATTTAGAGTGTTTAATTGTTAATTTTACGTAGTAAATACAACTAGTGCAGCAGACAATCTACATCGATTGTAGCGCCGCTTAACGTCATAATTTCGACGATTGCACCATTATGACGACAGGTGGCTAACTGTGTCTACTAACTGGTCCCTTGTAAACCGTAGTTTCTTGGTCCAAATATAACTTGCGCTTTCAGAGTTGTCTGATCCTGAATCTGTTGTTATCGGAATTCGCTGGACATGCTATGATTTTTAGTTCGTCTAATGTCAATTATTTTCAAAAGTATGCTATAATAACTGTGACCGAGGTGAGGGATCGATGCGCTAAGGTATAATGTATCTGTCGGACATACGTTTTCCGTAAATAATGCTTTAAATAAATTATTTGTACCAGAGTTGTGGTAGCGGGTCGAAGCAGGTAAAATGCTTTTCCTCACATTTCGCTTTGTTTCGCTCATGCACAGACATATTAATAAATAATAATAAATTGTTATTAGGTCTGTGGCTCATGCTAATTCCTCAGACAACAAAGTGTAAAATAGCTATTACTGGCGCGTAACCATAGTTAGGAAATACCTTCTTCTGGTTGTATATATACTCTGAGTATAGGTTATTTTAATCAGTTAAATACATAACTAATGTATTTAAACAATTTTAAAACATAATCACAATCCTGATGTACTTCATTTAATCAGTGATACAAAATAAACTAACAAACCCTTCTTCGGAAATGAGGCTACCATTACATAAAATTAAAATTGATTATGTTCAGTATCAGTAGAAAGAAATAGAAATAACTCATTCTGCATTATAACTTCTTTACAGTGATAATGAACATGTATACTTGCTATATATTTTATATTTTAGCATCTGCATATCCTAGTATATCAAGAAACCAGGACAGATACTCATACAATGATAACAGCAGCCAGTATATGTGCCATTCCATAAAGGAAGCGGGACACATTCATGACCTCTTGCTGTCACATGAAACTATCCATCTTGCAACTGTGTATTTAAGTTCTGCAGTTGTGACTGGATAGTGATTTGGGATAAGCATGTTATTTCTACAATCATGTATTTCATCACTTACATCTGCCAATTGATTTCTTTTCATATCACAAAACAGACTTACATGACAAGTGTAAGTATTAACTAAAGTCTATCCAGCAAACTGTTACACATACCAAGTTATTTAATTGCTTAAACATACAAGAACTGATTATAATTCTCAACAGAGCAAACCTAAACCATGTTATGGAATTTTTTAAAAAAAACATGAATTGTGTAACGGAAGACCATAATGGATTCTATATTTTCTGTAATACCCTGAGCAATTTTACCTACGTATATATACTACTCAAAATTTGCTAAGGATTCTTTTTTACTGTCTAAATGTCTTGCTGAGCTAAATAGCATTATTTCTATTTTACCTGAAATTATTTAGGGCAGTTTATGGTCATCAGAAGCACGCAGTATTGAATTGTTGAAGTATCAATGAAATTAATATCGTTATTGTGAATTAATTTCTAATAAAAGTATATGGAAGAAAAAAGTTATCCTTAGCAAATTTTGAGTAGTATATTAACTTTGTTTAAAACACGGCAATCTTGGAGTGTTAATAAATTTGCTCCTAACATAAAATTTAATTAAATTTTGAGTTTTAATTTGTTCTTATTATTCAATCAAGGGTACATATAATATTGGTGCAATATGACCAGTAGTTATCAATATGCAAACACAAAATCAGTTTGATTAATATAAATGCCTGAACAATTGCATATATGTGCAAAAAGTATATATAATAAAACAAGAGGCCCAAGAGGGCCTGTTGATGCTCTACTGGCTAATATGGCTCTTATAACATCAATGAAGCGAGAGACTATCGTCTTAAAGAGGCAAAATATAGCATTTTTAACTAAATCAAGAGCCATAACTCCGCCATTACTGGTCCGATCTAGCTGGTTTTCGAACATGGCCAGTAGAGATAATAATTAGAAATTTAAAAATAATAAAAGAAAACAAAGTCAAAAAATCTGGTCAAGTTTGGTAAAAATCAGATGAAAAATTAAGGCCATATCGCCTTAACAAGGCAAAATGTAGAATATTTAACGAAATCAAGGGCCATAACTCCGTTGGTACTGGTCCGATATGGCTAGTTTTCGAACTTTTCCGAGCTTTTATTGACATTAACAATTTGGTAAAGATCGGATGAAAAATGAAGGCCCTATCGACTTAACGAGGCAAAATATAGCCTTTTTAACTAAATCAAGTGCCATAACTGCGCTATTACTGGTCCGATCCGGCTGGTTTTCAAACTTGTCCGAGCTTCCATTGACATAAACAATCTGTAAAAGCATGGTAAAGATCTGATGAAAAATTGAGGCCCTATGGTCTTAACTAGGCACAATATAGCATTCTTAACTAAATCAAGGGCCATAACTCCGCTGTTATTGGTCCGATCTGGCTGGTTTTCAAACTTGTCCGAGCTATCATTGACATTAACAATTTGGTAAAGTTTAGTAAAGATCGAATAATAAATGAACGCTCTATCGTCTTAACGAGGCAAAATATAGCATTTTTAACTAAATCAAAGGCCATAACTCCGCTGTTACTGGTCCGATTTGGCTGGTTTTCGAACTTATTCGAGCTTTTATTGACATTAACAATCTGGTAAAGTTTGGTAAAGATCAGTTGAAAAATGAAGGCCTATCGTGTTAACGAGACAAAAGTTAACGACGGACGACGGACAACTCGGCATCCCATAAGCTCTGCTGGCCTTCGGCCAGTAGAGCTAAAAAACAAGAATGCCATGTGTCTCTTTAAATTTATAATTGGGATTCCAACGACTTCAATGCTTACAGATGCGAACTGCCATCCAAAGCTGACAGAATACTATCAGTCAAACACAGTTTTTTAAACATACAAGGATATTTCTTCTTGTTTTTCACTGTGATACAGCTCGTTTGTAGTTCACATTGTGTTTGCTCTTTATTTAAATCCATTTCAAAGCAGTCCAGATAATATTTTAATGTTGCAGTCACATGACGTAAATGATGTTTGTGTAATTATCCAATGCTGGTTGTAAATGCCTGACAGAAAAAATGTACATGCCAGTCATAGAAAACCATTTAAATGTCTACATAGGATAAAGACACTTTCTCTTCTCGAGGAGAGTGTTATTTTGTAGTGACATCTCATCTTTGCTCAGAAAGTCCTAGGTCCATTCTCCATAATGTATTGAAATGTAAATGGAGGATGATCCTGGTATGTTCATCCCTGTGAGGTGCCATATAAACTTTCTTGTGTAGGTGCGGCATAAAGTCCCAATTTAATTCATCTTTGCTTATATGATGGATTAAAGATGTTGGTACTAACATGGTTGTAATGATTCAGGGCAGGACAATACCATTCGTCTGCTCGCTATGTTGACGGATAATGTTATAATTGTATTCAAACACACCTATCAATTAATGAAGTCAGTAAAAAGAATCCAATAAAGCAATAATTCAGTAAATGAATAAAATAACTATCTGTCAAACTCAATGATTTATTTAATTGACCTCAAGTTCTGGAGTGAATGTCGATCAATATTGCTACGTCTGAAACTGCACTTTATATAAGTTCTCATCAATATCTTGTAAAATCCTGTCCATTTATTATTTCACATATTGTTCACCACATTTCTTGAATAACTAGAACTGTCGACGGAGGCGGACGAATACCCCCCGCTGGCAACTTTTTGTTTGATATACAGACATATGGAATTAAATGGCCATAACTCCTACAAACACTATCAAAGCCATCAGGTTTTAGAGAAATAGCGCGGACAATAATTTTACTTCAAGGTATGAAATGCATTAAAAATACAAAGGGTCTTAACTCAGTGGAAAATTATTGATAGTATGCACATCTGCACTTGATATTGATACTTCCTAGCAAGTTTCAAAAAAGTCTAACCAGGAGTTTAGAGAAATAGCCCCGAAGAGAATTTTGCGCGGAAATAGCGCGGACAAGAATGCATCTACGGACAGGTAGACAGACAGACGGACAAGCCGAATCCAGCATAGCCCCCCACAAACTCGTTAATTATCAAACCAGAACGTCATGATAGTATGCGCATCTCCACTTGATATTAATACTTCCTAGCAAGTTTCGTGAAATTCTAAGCAGGAGTTAGTGAGAAATAGCACGGACAAGAATGTGTATATTAGAAATACAAAGGGCCATAACTCAGTGGAAAATATCGAACCGGAACGTCATGACAGTATGTGCATCTCCACTCGATATTAATACTTCCTAGCAAGTTTCGTGAACAGAAAGGACATGAATTTACATAAGTTTTCATTGAAAGCTTGTTTTCAAATCCTGTACATGTACTATCGAAACATTGTTCCTCACATTTCTTGAATAAATACTGTTTAAACCAAGTTTCGTAAAATTCTAAGCAGGAGTTTTTGAGAAATAGCACGGACAATAATGTGTCTGCGGACAGACGGACGGACAGACAGACAAGCTGATTCCAGTATAGCCCCCTCCCCACAAACTCGAAATGCGACCTGTGTATCTAGGACACAGAAATTACGAACAAGACGGGGTTTCCTACATCTGCCAAACATTCTTCTGTGACAAACTGTAGTGCAAATAGATTTATAGAGCAAAATTTATTTTATTCAAAATTTAAGCTTACCGTATGTAACTTGAGCCACTATGAGGCGTAAACATTTAAACTGTGTAAAATGTAAAATATATATAAATTGTCCGGCATGTAAAGGTAAAGGTTACTGTATTGTATGCACATACAGTCATTGTTGGCTTGACAAGATAAATGCCATATCATAACAAAATGATTTTACGTCCATTTTAAAACTGGTTTCCATAATTAAAATTCATCAAAAATGGCACAGCAGAATAATTCCCATACGGTTAATGTTTACCTTTTCAATAGTATTTCTGTATGGGCAGCCATCTTGAATTTTCCAAGAAAGAGTTTGATTTATTAATTGATTTGTATGGCTGATTACCACAGCAGTTCAAAGATATTGCACACAAATATTGCGTCCCCCCACCCCCACTCCCCTCCAACCCCACCCCCCAACACACACACAGAGGGCAAACGGCTTTACATCCCCTCCAAATGATTGCCATACTTTCAAAGTAACTTACATAAGATTATTAATACAGTCGTTTGATATACCTTGGATGTGGGTCCGACTGCAGATTGAATCCATGAATTCTAGGACGAGAGTCAAGTATGCTATCAGGGGCGTAAAAATGCAATAAAAAGTGAAGGATAAGGTGGGAAAGGGGTAAAAAAATAAATCAAACTTGCTATGATTTGTTTGTGTTTTTTGCACGTGAAAGTGCATTTTTCTCTCCCGTATGGTTCATGAGTAATCGATGTTAATTCATAACTTTCACATCCGGTCAACTTCCGGTAGGGTGAGATATTCAGCATGTGAAAATAAATACGAAAACATTTTTATATTTTTTTATTTTATTTTTATTTTTTTTTCAATTTTTTATTTTTTTATTTTTTTTTAGTTCCCAACACCGATACAGCCACCTGTGTGCCCCTAGCTATCCACCGCAACTAGTAAAAACAAAATGTATTTGTTATTTAACCTTTCAGTCACATTAATATCACTTTTTTAAACTAACATCATAAACAAAATAAGGTCTCTGTTCATAAAAATCCACTGATTCGACAATATTCAAATGTGGGTCAATGTAAAATAAAGGTGGGTGGGGTGCGAAAACTCATAAAACTGATATAATCTGCAAATTCCGGCTGTCATCAGAACATTGGTGCAAATATCTTAATTAAAACAATTTTTCAAACAAAATGTACATGAATTAGATCAATAAAAGGTCGTATTGCGGCATCGAATCCTCACCTCGGTCACACCTGTATGAGTGAGAACTATTTTTTAAACACTCTGAAATTTAACAACTTGTTGACACTTTAATCCATAATGCCTAATTCGAGCGCAGTAGGGGAAGGGTACGCAGACTAGTCAATGTCAAGGTAATGAAGGGATCAGTAATATTTCAATAGTTCAATTTACCTCCACCTGTTGTCATAATGTCCAATGACTATAACATTTTGAGAAGTTCCTAATGAATATTACAAATTTAGAAGTTCGTATTCGTAATTTGCCGAACTTGGTAAGTGGGAGCAATAAACAGATTGAATCTTATCGTTTCAAGTTTGTTGTGTCGTATTTGCAACTATAAAGCGGTAAGTATGCAACTTGGATGTTGTACAATGGACACATTACAAACTAAGACAATTGGAACTAGGAAGTAGCAATGTTGGCATGTTTGCATTTATCACAAAGAAGTAAGAGGTACCACATTTTTATACACATGGGATATCACTAGACACATTAAGACGTTTAGCGTTTGAAAGTTGCAAGGTTGTAATGTTGCATTTGCAACAAAGAAAAAACTAATCTGCAATAGTTACACACATGAGACATTGCAGAAACACAATTAACACAATAAGACTTTTGACCCTGATACCCTTCCATAAGTATCAGTTGACAATGATGGACCTGGATTTAGTTCTACGTCTCCAGAAGTAATGATTAATGATAAAGCAACTATTGCAAATTCTAAATTTAAGTTATCTTCCAAATGTTGCAATGTTATTCAGCCGATTGCTCCATCAATATTTTATTTACATGAAAGCAGTGATAAAACCTTCATCTGCATTGTAAAAAACATTGTAAAAAACAAACACTCAGTGCAAATTATACATCAACACGTGTGGCTAGCGGTCATTGTTTACATAGCAAACAGTGCACTATTTTCTGTGCTGTTGCCTTCGGCTAACAGAATGTCAATATTTTGAACATACCGAAGCGCCTTGATACACACGAGGCGGGAAACCGAAGAATGACGGGATTGGCCGAGCTTTCACGATTGCATGACTCGAATGCAATACGCAGGTTTCCATATTGATTACGTCATACTAGCGTGACGCGCGTGCATTCAAAATCAAAGTTATCTTCAACAGTTTGCAATGTCATTTAGCCTATTGCTCCATCTATAGTTTATTTACGTGAAAGCAGTGATAAAACTTCATCTGTATTGTAAATAACAAACATGCAACGCAAATCATACATCAACACGTGTGGCAAGCGGCCATATTGTTTATGTAGCAACAGCTTAGCAACAGTGCACTATTGTCTGTGCCGTTGCCAACCGGCCTAACAGAATGTCAATATTTTGAACATACCGAAGCGCCGTGATACACACAAGGCGGGATCCCCGAAGATTGACGGGATTGGCCGAGTGTTCACGATTATTGTTAATGTGACGTCATTAGGTAAACAACCGTCTGGCAATATTTTAAATAATGATGGTTATTACCAGCTGGGAGTCAAGGTAACGGTATTTCTACCTAAACTTTAAAAGCTACTGCAGTATCGATAATCTAAAATACAATGTTTAAATGAAACGCATCGCACTTTAGTGATATAGATACAGAGCTATAGATAAGCAGGGTATTTGCTTAAATACCCAATTAAAAATGCCAAAATATCCAATTAAAATAAAAAGCATCGGTATCAATAACGTTATCGAAGTTAATCAAATGATAAAACAACCGGTGGCAAAAATTGAGCAATATAGGGGTTGTTGACGGGACACCCAGTAATCTTGTAAAATAATTTGATTTTATAGATTTTGTGTATACAATATTAGTGAATATGCCACCCCAAAAAAATGTCGCAAACTTTTATTGTTTTATTTTACCCAATTGAAATAATGAATTACCCCACTTAGATAAATACCGATGGGTAAATACCCAATAGATCAAAAAGATTATCTGTAGCTCTGAATTATAGATAGATGCTACGGTAAAGTCGGTGGGTGCGGAAATTTTAACCACTGAAGTCTGCTGTTGCCAAGTTTCCAAGAAATGTGCGCGTTTTTTATTTAGAACTCAGATGTTGAACGGTGCTTAAAGATTCAATTCCTTTTATTAAGTTCTGAAAAATGGTTTGGCGTAGGAACAGGGGTGGGGTGGTGGCTCAATAATCTGAGAGTGGGGGGATTTAGAGGGAATGATCAGAGATGGTATGAGCAAAGTATGTTTTGGCTCCCACTCCACCCCCTGCCTCCCGCCTCCCGCCCCCACCCAATATTTTGCCAAAATTATGCACCCCCACCTCCCCCCCACCCCCCCCCCCCCACCACCCCACCAGCAGTGTCCCGAAATTTCAGTCAAGTGGTAAAATAACGCATTTTAATTAAGAAATAATAAATACTTACCTGTAGTTTTATCGGTAATAAAATACAGTTACTAGTTCGGATGGTAACGCACTCGTGATCGAAATGAGTATATTCGATTCTAACACAACAATAACCCCATTGTTTACGCTATTGTGGGGGCACTATATATTATCTAAGAGGACAATGTAATCAGGCTGCTATGTTTACAGGCTGTTCAATTGGGCGCCCCCGTATGCAAAGTTTTGCGCCGTGTTCACTAGTATCACGTGACAAACAATTAAGTCATTGCTTACGTCATATAGCTTGCGCTGTATGACGTCAAACCGTTCTCAATTTGTTCAAGATGCTTAATGTTATATGTACTTGTCACAGGGCTATAAAAATGTGCAGCCAGACCGGGGCTCGAACCGGGACCTTCGGACTACCGTTCCGATGCCCTATCGACTGAGCTAAACGGGCGGACAATGCAACATCAATCTACCTGTTTGATATCAATGACCCGTGACACACTTACCCTACAGACTGAAATTCGTCCTCGAATTTCCATGGGTACAGATAATCATTCGCATGTTTCTCGGAGTTTACTCACTCACGGTGCCCCGTGTGGCACCAAATCTCACAGGGCCAAACAACTGTGCAGCCAGACCGGGGCTCGAACCCGGGACCTTCGGACTACCGTTCCGATGTTCTACCAACTTAGCTGACCGGCCGAACAATGCAACATCAATCTACCTGTTCGATATCAATGACACGTGACATACTGATGCATAATGGGTCTATATCGGGTGTGTGCAAGGTTTGGGAGCATGGCAAGTTTGTTGTAATTTACATTTCATTAAAATTACTGTTGAGTTTGTCTTCGTGACGTATATTTACCAAGTGATGTCATGTAACGTGGCGCTTCCAATGGATGAAATATACGCGGGAATTCATGCAACAGCTGTATTTTATCGTAGAATGACTGTGGTCTCTCTTCTTTGTGTATATGAAAGACTGCGCTGGTCGTGTTAGAATTAATGTTAAAAATAGAAATAAACATGATAATCCAGCGTGGAGACAACAGTCAGAAAATACACTTGTACTTTCAAATTGGTGAAAATGAGCATATACACAAAATTTGAATATCACAAAAAAACACAACTAAACGCATATCAACTAGAATTATTTTATTGTTTAAAATAAAAATAATAATGCCATAAGAAACAAGACAGGAAAGAATACATACTTTAATAGAAATGTTCTAAGTTCAAGGCCTGAAACACACATTAAAATGCACATGTTATACTTCATATTGACTAACCGATTACAACTAATGATTGATCGGTTACATCCAATCAAAGGTAACCAATTATCCATTGTAGGTTTCAACCGATTGCCCAGCACTAGTTACTGACAGATGAATCTTGATACCTCGTTTTTGCAGCTTATTAGCACAGTTTTGAAAAAAATATACATGCGTCTAATTTCGAATACTTTTCAGTTTATGGCGCTAATTGCTCAATCTGGTTGCCTGAACAGAAAAAGGCTATTCTGTGGTCTAAACTGAATACACTGATGATATTTTATCTTTCTTGCACTATTTATGATTTTAGCATTACCAACCTCCCAAGGCACATTAATATTGATACTATAACAACAGGTAAATAATGTGTATTTACGAATTGATTCACTAATTTTCGGTGTTCCTGGGTTTTTAACGACGGTAGACGCAAAGTGAATGAAAAATTGACCATGAAGCTATTTATGGTAAAGTTGCCATTCACTACCACCGTTCAAACCCCAATATTTACATTTCTATTGCATTGGGCTTACATGAAACACATTTTACGTTTTAGGAGAGCTAAAGCAAACATGGTATAGTTTATTCGTTTTATTAACTTGAGAACCGTCGTAAGTTGCTATAAAAAGCGTACAATCTGGTTGGCAACGTCACTGTTACCAAGTGAATAAAAGGATTAAATTCAATATTTCGATATTTTCACGGGTTATGAAAAATATAAGCTATTTTAAATTTAGCGAAAAGTGTCTCGGACTTCACATACTTTAAACTAGCCTAACATTTTGCATAGCCTGTCGAAAGATCTAAATATTGAATTAAATCCTTAAAAAATCAATTCTTCAATGGATTCATCTAGTTTTTCATTTGCCTGACTCCAGTACATGCTTGTTAACATCCCTCTGCCAGGAAATATTTTTCCTTTTTGCAGTGTTAAACAGTAGCTTCTTGAACATATATATTTAATGGCGTATCAACACATTATCTAAGATTATTTAGAGCCTGCCCACTTTATGTCCGGCGCATCCTTGGCCGGGATAGTAAAGAGGCTGCTTCTAAAACTTTCTCATCTCTCACAGCTACGGGTTTGAATCCCACTGTAAGCTTGACTTGTCAAGTAAAATAGTGTCGATAATCACGGACGGCTGGAGGTATATACAGTATTCAAACAGATCATGTCCACATCAAAAAGACAAATCTAAGAAATTAAACGCTTTCCCATGGACACATTGAAACACTCAGTGGTGCAAGTAAGATCTCTAGATTCAAAGTCTACCATGCTGTGTCACAACCGTACTAAAAAGGACTGGATGCACATGTACCATTAATGAGGCGCAGTTATCTGTGGTTGATGGATACAATAGTGGGAATAAGTGATGTACCAAACAATCAATTGTGGCCAACGATCAGTTATTTAGTAATTGATATTAAGTTATGACATACCACAAGAGATCAAATAGAATTCTATTATCGCTGAAAAGAAAAACAAAACATACAAGCTACTTAGTGAAGAATCAGTCGGATTACCACCGTCTCAAAATAGTACATAATAAACTCCTTTTTTATATACAAAGAAAGTTACATTTTTTTCGCGTACAATGCAGAGAAGGGGAAGCGAACCCGAGCTGCATTCGTCTTGTGATATTGTTGAGAAGTGATTGAGTTCAAGTACGTTACCCAGACATGATTTGATATTTTGTAGCGCTTCCGTGGTTGAGAGGGTAAATACGCTGCATTGGAAACCAACACAGCGGTGCGGGTTTGAATCCCACTGGGAGCTCGACTTGTAAATGTCGATTCTTATGGACGATGGGAAGTTCATGTCTTACATGTTCTATCCAGGAATAAGTGAGTGGTCTGCTTCCACCACTAAAAATGTTGACTTTCATACATAGCCTAGAATGTGCTGGAAAATGACGTTACACTCCAAACAAACAAAAACGATTTAAGTTTTATTTCAATTGCCCTTAAGACAAATGTTCTAGTCCGGTCCATTAGGTAAGTAGCATACACATCTATGGGTCCTTTATTCAAGGTCATGCAGATTTCATGACCACTCATACTCCTAAACCCCTTCTTCTTCTTCCGAGTAAAGCGCTAGGATCTTCATATATCATAATTAGCTCTTAAAATAATGAGACGCCAGGGGCGTAGCTTCCTATAGGCCGTGTAAGCAGCAGCCTACCCTTTTTCTGAGAAATCGAAAAAAATAAAAATGCCAAAAATGCGATAAAAATCGGAGGCCTAGGTTGGTAAGTGGGGCAGCTTCTTTTTAGTTATAAGATATATAATTTACGGTACAAAGTAAGGATATTGATGCTCTTATAGACATATTCACCGTACGAAATATACGCCAAAACGCACCTCCGACAGTCTAGCTGAAAGAAAATACGGGGGAGCATGCCCCCGGACCTCCCTAGAACTCGGCCTACAAATCATATTCAGCCAAGTTACGCCCCTGGACGCTACATTAATGTCTACATGTTCAAGGTCAGTGTGAATACTGATGTACTTTTGGTGTTCATTCCAATAAGCTGTCCAACAATTTCAGATAATGAGATGAAACTGTTTCCTATCATTAATATATTGGGTGTGAACATCACTTAATTTCAAGGTCAAGCATCTTGAGCAAGACATTTTTCCTTGGTTTTGTCCGTCTGATGGGGATGGTAAATAACTACTAAAGGCTATCCTGTCTGCATATTAACTAATTATTACTATCTTTCTGACAGTAAGAGTAGGGCAGGGTTTCATGATAATTTTATTTCTTCACCTCTCACTGATGATTGTTTTCATTTGCATTCCAGTGTTGTTTTTTATGAGTTGAGCTCACTATGAGGCAGTGCCTTATTCATATTAATCACCTCGTCGTCCAAGTGTCTCTTGAGGGAGCCGGAGCTGGAGCGGGAGCACATCTGCTTTGTTAATACACGTTGGGTGTCTATAAGGTTAGGTCAGAGATTGACAAGGGAGCGCGTGTGTGTAGTTTTAAGGTTTATAGTTCCTCCGCCAACAAACTCAATGCGCCTTGGGCGCACCGAGATGGGTACAATAGAGTCTGGACTTATTGACAAGGGAGCAGATTTCTCCCCAGTATTTATACTAGTTGATGAAGTCACGACTTCAGTTGTGACGTTGCAGTTGCTCCGTCGCTCGGTAGCGTGAATACTCTGCTGATAGGCTTAATAGTATGTCATCAAGTCAGTAATAATACACAAATCTTAAGTGAGAACTATGTTGATGGACACTTCTGCGGTGTAATTTCAAATAACTTATGGACTAGAAATTGTCAGAAACTCCTGATGGTAGATGTAGTAAATAAATTGAATCTAACGAACGTCCAGAATCGACATTACTTTAGCTCAATCTTCCAGCTGATTGTGATACTGAGTGGTGACGTCCAAATGAACCCAGAACCAGTGAAGTATCCATGTGCAATCTGATCAAGAGCAGTAGTTTGCAATCACCGTGCACTACAGTGTGATAAGTGTTATTTTTGGTGTCATATTAAATGTGTTGGAGTACCACCAGACCAATACAACCAGCTGATTGGTAATGCTTCTACATGGAAATGCCCATCCTGTGGTAATATACAGTTCTCATACTCATTCTTTAGTACCAGTGACTCTATTATAGAATTGTCGAACAGTTTCTCAACACTCTCGGACTCAAATGAAGAATCAGATCCGGTGCAGGTAGATAGAACATGTATAAGAAATAAAACTCATTCATTAAAGGTTATGAGCATGAACTGTAACAGCCTAGTTTCTGATAAACAAACATGCTGTTTTGTCAAATCTCTTAAAGGAGCACAATCCCGATGTTTTATGTGTGTGTGAGTCAAAGTTGGACAACTCGATTAGCGATTCTGCAGTTCTACCAGAAAACGCGGGGTATGAAATTGTTAATAGGAAAGATAATAAACTTGGTGCAGGTGGAGTGCTTATAGTAGTGAAAAACACCCTAGTAGCATCGCCAGTAATTACTCTAGATTCAGATTGTGAGCTAGTTTGGATAAGAATTGAAATAGCCAACAGTAAACCACTCTATGTAGGGTCATTTTATAGATCACCATCGAAAGACGACCCAGAAGTTCTTAATCGGTTACATGAGTCAACATCGAAACTCACTTGCAATGATTCATCTCTAACGAATATTATTCTCAACGGAGATTTCAACACGCCAGACATCCAGTTGGATAATTTATCAGTGCGTAATAACCCAAAATATTCGTACCAGTTTAACAATACAATGTTGGACTTTGTGAATGCTAACTTTCTTACTCAGTTAACGGGCAAACCTACACGTAATGATAACATACTTGACCTAACACTTACAACCAACCCGGACCTAATCTCAGACCTTGAAATACACCCTCGAATGAGTGATCATTGCGCTATAACATACAGTGTGAACCTATCTGTGAAGAGGCAGAAGAAACCAGATCGCTATGTATTTCAGTACAGGAAGGGAGATACTGAGGGTGTTAAACTGACATGAGCAAGTTCAGCGAGGATTTTGTGAAAAGCGATCCCTTCAAGAACTCTGTTGATGATAAGTGGAACACATTAAAAAAGCCTTTATTAACTCAATGAAAAGGAACATACCCTAGAAGAAGATTACCTCTAGATAGATCTTCCGTGGATAACCCCTGAAATTAAAAGGCTATGTAGGAAGTAGAAAAGAGCTTGGGACACAGGTAAACACCATCGTAATAGCCATTCATGGAAACGATACCTCAAACTTGATAAGCTGGTGAAAGACTCTCTATATGAAGCGCATAGATATCATACAAAATCAAACCATGTAATGCGGCATAACACCAAATGTGTCCATCCAGTTGCGTCGCAGAAAAAGGCATCATAACTCATGACCTTGACATTGATGCATCTTCGCAAAGCGTGTACTTTGATAATGTCTTAAACTGGTGGTTCTGGAAAACGTCGGTTTATAATGACATGGAAGTCAACTATCGGGTGCGAAAGTTGTGTCTTTTTTGTTACGTCGCAGTATTTTTATATAATTACCAAAGTGTTATGCACTAAGCAACACCTCGGAAACTTGGTATTATCAATTCTATTTACGACATCAAAAACTGTTTCACCTATTTTCGGTATTTTTGTGGCCCTTTTACGGTACATAGCAATATGACAGCATCAAGTATGATCGGGGTTAGACTTATAAAAAAAGATTACGTCGGCAACAAATCTCGGCATTCACTGGTCGCTGAGAATGTATCATAATACGTCCATTAATTTAGCAAAGTGATCGGAGATGTATGAAAACCCTATGCAATTAGTTAATTCACCAGAAATAACCTTTTATTTAGGATTGACTGAAGAAAGTCGTGTCCCGTATTACGTCCACTGCATATGACAACAGTCTACGGCGATAGACATGATGTATACGCAAAAATAATGTGTTTGCATAAGTTAATATATATACACTTTTGAATGGAAAACAATTTATAATAAATTAGATGAGATGACTTGTGATTACTCAAACAATTTGTGCAGTTTTTGGTGTCCTGTTACACATTTCGTACAGGTTTTGGTGTCCTGTTACACAGTTTGTACAGGTTTTGGTGTCCTGTTACACAATTTGTGTCCAGTTACATCTCACTTGGTGTCTAACTCTTGTTACACCATTCTTCAACTAGGTGTTCACTGATACATATTTAAATAAATAAACGATTCAATATTTGAAACAATTCAAGTAAAGCTATTGATTCATGTAAGTGGTCTAAATAAGTGAAAGCAACCAACTTGACTTCATAAGCATGCTTTATTATATGGTGTCCAGTGTTACTAACAATAAAACTTAAAACCAACACTACTTTGTATTTAAAGCTAGACGTATTATGCCATTTCAAATATAATTGCTTTAGATATTGTTCTAACCTAATACAGCATACAATTTGGCAAACGCAAATCTTGAAAAAAGAAGACACCACAGTGTTTGTGATGTAACGCAAATTCCCGGACTCCATATTATTACTCACATACATCAGAGGAACTAGTTTAATGAGTGAATGTTGTTAATTGCTATATGGTAGAGTGAGACACTCATAACGAGATTAATTATTGTGCATCTGGCACTAACATATTTGCATCATTATATGTTCGAATTCTTAATAAACATCAACAAACTATGTTAACCGACCAATCTGTGATCATAAAATGGACACACATCTAATTTTGTGTAGGCGATAGACTCGCACTTTACCATAGATATTCAAGCAAGTTTACTGCAAAAACTAAGGTATTTACTGTGTGATTCTTTTTTAAAAACACTACTTGTTAGAGGCCAGTTTCCGCCCAAGCCCAAGTTCCGTCATTCTCATTTAAAAAACGTGTTTACACTGCAAATTACTTATCCGATGTCATTTATTGTCAGACGTTTATAGCTGAAGATTGGAAACAGGAAAAACATCAAAAGATAAATAAGCGGTACAAAAGCGAAAGGGATTTCTCCGAAAAATGTGTTTACTTCCTTATATGGCGTTGGGGATGCGCGCGCATACTGCCGCATAATAAACTATTAAAAAAATAACACTGTTAGTGTAATGACGTCATATTGTTATCACTCTTCAGTGGACGCAGTTAAAATATACCGTGATTATATAGTTTAACCAAAGAGAAGCAACTCGTACAACCTGTATCTGTTTGATTTACATAGAATTACCCATCATTACAGTGCAAATTGTCGTCGTAAATGCGTTACCAGGCGCATTGTTATAACGATCGGGGTGACTGATGAAACAATGCAAACATACAATTTTTACAATGAAATTGTTGAATAGACTTGCAAACAAGTTTCTAATTCATAAAAGTTTACTGTATCTTGACATAGTTGAATCTATCACTCGATAAAATACATGACGGAAACTGGGCTTGTAAACAAAACGATTTCTCAGATTTAGTCTATTTAAAAAAAGGTCACGTGCCACTTCGATAATTTATATAAAACAAAATTCTTTGGTATCAAATTTCCAGGAAGAGGTAACCTAATAGAAAATAGAGTAAAAATTGTCAGAATACATAGATTTGTCTGACAAATTAGTTGATGTTTACATAAGTGACGGAAAGTGGCCCCCGACGAGTACATTTCATGTACATGTAGGCAATTGATTCAATACATCTATCTTTCAAAGTCGAATCTTGAATATTAGCATCCTCTACTAAGTTAGATATCTTTATTTTATTAAAGAACCAAACGATGAAAATCAAGTAACACACATTGTATACCCTACTGCGATTTTGATATAATCTCAACAATTTGGCAATGGGAAATTTAATTTTAGCAATAAGTGTTTAATTCTAAACAAAGCTCTTCAAGGTGAAGATTATTTATATTTACCTCTAAAATTATTAAGAGGTAATATTTTATTCAAATTGCAATGTTTTTAATATCTATCAATGGTTAACAATGTATGATGTGAATAAAACATTGCTTAGAACAAGAACAATATATTAAACATGAACACATTTACAAAAGCATGGTGTATGAAATAATAAGTACGTGCATCTTTCTCTTATTAACCTGCATACTGTAACATACTCTACCAGCGGGTAGGCAAACATCAATCGTGCATAACACTCTGAACTATTAAAAACCACTCTTGCCATTTTCCATTAATCTCAAACCTAAAGCCAACACTACCGGCAGGTAATATAACGTCTATCCTTATCTCTCCTTATTTTGACAATAAAACAACACCATGTTAACATAAAGTATAATCGTTATAACTAAAAGAATATTAGCATCACTCTAATATTTATATCATGTATGATAACATTTCACACATTCTAACTTTCATTTCAGCAATTGGTTGACCCATGTCTTATGTTTCCAGAAGAAAAAGAACGGTAGCAGGGTAAGACCCTTTATTATTCGGTCAAGAAGTCAACCGCTTTGCTACTTCTAAAATATCTACTATTAAAATGATACAACATCTGGACTAATATCTGGACTTCAGCTTCAAAATTATGTCATTTATTTGTAAAGATTACAATGACTCCATCAACTTCAACTTAAAATCTCAGTCATATCAATGACTACATCAATGACTCGTATAAGTACGTCAACTTAAAATATCTGTCATATCAGTGACTACATCAACGTCTCACATAAGTACCTCAACTTACAATATCAATCATTTCAATGACAACAACAACGTCTCACATAAGTACTTCAACTTAAATGACTCCAATAACCTCTACAAGGATTTCATAGTCTCGCTCGACAAAAAGGGTGCATAACATGCATTAGGGTAAGACCCTATTGTGAACATATCAAAGCATATAGTAGTATAGAATGTGCATATCTATCAGTAGATGGAAAAATATTCTACAAGATATTACTTAGGCCAAAAACAAAAAATAGTTGTGTTTGCTATTGCATGCTCTAAAAAAAATTGGGTCGGTAGGTAAGCTGTTTCTTTTCCTTTTTTTTTCTGGAGCAAGATATTGTGAGATTCTACATGTGTTTATCTCATAAACCCCATACAAGTTGATGATACAGCTGAAAGTTTCTCTGTGATGTCAGTTTACCTCGATATATTGTGATAAATCATTGTTCAGAACAAATATCTTTCTTTTTTTTTTCTTTAGAAGTTTTAGGGTCGGCCCCTTAAAAATAGGGTCGGTCCGGCCACCGGAAACACAGGTATTTTTTTTTTGGCCTTATGACAATGAGTTGCAATATGTTTACATTAAGAATAATAAAACAGTATAACTATGAATTTGTAATATGTGACATTAGATTTTTGCATAAAATTCAGTACAGTATTTATTAATGATTTAATGATTTAATAATAGTCAGCATTTCTTGAAGGTTCTGTTGACTGTCCTAGTTCTTCTTCAGTCTCATGGTGAGGATTTTGGACAGTTCTAAAATGTTATAATATCTGGATTCTATTAAAATTTCCTTCAGAGTAGCCCGGTTTGTTGGGAACTTGTTCATGGGAAGATAGCATCCATTGCGAAGAAAGTCCAAGATGAATGGGAATTGATTTGCTGATCTGTCCAAAAAGATGATGTTGTCCTTGATTGTGACTGGTGAATCTGGTGCGGTTAAGTCGGATAATGCAGAAAACAGTAAAGCTTGCAAGAGAAATATAAAAAGATCGGACAGGGAAAGTTGCATTCAAGGAGGACAGTAAACCACAAAACACAGAAACAAACACGCAAACAGACAAACAAGAAGGCAAAAGCAATAATAAATGCAAACGACATCACAAACACAAAAAGGGTTGACAATAGGGCTACCGCATTGGAACGGTCAGTGGCAAAGTAGGCCACTGGGGGTTTAAACCGGTTCTAGGGTGCACCAAACCTCACACTTACCCTACTGTCATCCCATTAAAACAGGACAGTGTAAATAAAGAAATCCCCGCCATGATCTAATCTCTAACCAACAAGGCAGCATCAATAGGCAATATAAGTAAAACACAAATATGCTCGTGTAAATATAATACAAAAAAAACAATAGCCTAGAAAGCCACAATGAAGGTACTCAATGACTTTGCAGAAGCCAGAGCAGTAAGAGAATAAACCATTAAGGGCACGACAAGAAAGATCATGGACAAACATCAAACGCCACCGTCCCAATGGGCTTTAGGTAGGCGTCATCATAGGGTCCACAGCCTGTCCGGTCATCGTACAATTAAAGAGGAAAGCATAGTGGCCATCTGTAAAAGGGTCCACCACCAAGCATGCAGTACGTTGCAAAATGATAGGGTCATAACCTCTTTTGATAAACTTTTTAACAAGTTTAACAAAGATAGTATGAAAGTGATCATGACCTAGAATCTTACGAAGTTTATAAATCACATCACCATAGAAGTCAGGTTGTGATAGTCCTTGTCGCAGAAGAGTCCTTAAATTATTTTTATATTTGGAAAGAAGATCAGGGTTACGATAATAAAATGTTGCAAAGGTTTTACGAAGTTTATGGTAACGGTAACCCTGATTGAGTAACTTTTTAGTTATACAAAGATTACGAATATTAAAGTCCTCAACTCGAGTACAAGCTCTAGATAAACGAGACACATATACCCCATAAGAAGTTGCTCTTGGAACATCCCCATCCAAGTGGGGATAATTAACAATGTCAAAATTAAAATCATCTCTCTTTTCATAGATTTTGCTAATTATTTTACCATTTTCAATAGAGAGATCTAAATCAAGAAAAGAAGCGTTATTATCAAATATATTAGCTTTGTTAAGCTGAAGTTCTTTGGGATAAATATTATTAACCATAGTTGGGAAGAAAGGGTTGTCAATGTTCAATATGTCATCCAGATACCGAGAGGTATCCTTAAAGGCTTCAATAACATCTGCCTGGGTATCTGGTGAAAGACTCAACATGAAATCCCTTTCATAGCAAAATAAGAAAAAATATGCGACAAGTGGTGCACAGTTCGTACCCATAGGGATACCAACAATTTGTCTATAAATGGTGGTTCCATACCTGACGAAAATATTGTCTAATAGGAAGATGAGTGCTTCACATAGTATAATTGTCAAAACTGCCGTTAGTAAAAAATGCTTTAATATTATTACATGCCAAAAATGTAGTATTTTCTCTAGCAAATGTTTTTTGAATAAGAGAAATTAGCTTGTCTTTAATAAGGTGATGTGGTAAGGTTGTATATAATGTAGAGAAGTCATAAGTGCTTATTGATGAAACTTGACCTTTCTTGAACATTTTATCAAGAACGTCTCCTGAATTTTTTATAGACCAAAATAAATTAATCCCAGAGTTTTCATAAGTTTTATCACAATATAGTTTAACGTGATCTTTAACGGCAGTAAGACAAGAAGTTAAAAATTTGGAGATGTTTGTTGTGGTGCAGGCACTAGAATTCGAAATAAAGCGAGCCTTATATGGATTTTTATGTAATTTAGGAATCCAGTACATAGTAGGCAGTGCAGTTTATTTTGCTTATCGTTTACACCAGCCTTGAAAGTAGTGCACCGAGTGATATGTGCGGAAACAACATCATCCTCGGTAGAATTAACTGGAGTATACGAATTGGTGCTGCCGAGTTCCAGAGATAAAACATTGACGTAATGTAGGCGTAAACAATAATTACATTATTAGCTGCTTTATCTGCAGGAACTAAAACAAATTTATTATGAAATTCCTAAATTCCCGTTTTAAATTACGAAAGGAAAAACTAGGTCTCGGAGGAAATAAAGAGGGGTTAGCATTATAAAAGTTAATACGTGTATCTATAATTTTCAGAATTGACTTTTTCCAAGTAGAAAGTGAGTTTGGGTCCGCATGTTCTCTACGACACCATTTGATACTAAAATCTTCAATGGAGTGGGCGATCTGGGCACGACAGGCATTAAAATCAATAGTTGAAGGTAATCTATATTTAGGACCTTTCAAAAACAAATGCCGAATACGTTTATCAATAATATCAAAATGACCAGTGATAACATGACCTGCTGGAGCATAGCAAAATTTTGATGTGTTGCATTCACATTCCTTAGGAGTATTATGTACTATATCAAGGTCAGAAACTATTTTGTTGTAGTTGAAAATAATATTTCTAATAGGCTTTTTATACTTATAACAAATTACAGGACTTTCAGAATTTTTGAAATATTTTGGGATAGAATCAACTACATGAGTATCTCGAAAAATACTAGACATGTCAATGAAATCAATACCTTTGTTAATATATAGTAGTTTTAGAAAAATCCTGACGTGATCAGACTCCTTGTCAATATGGGGTAGGAGAACATGTTGTGTATAACTTTGAATTATGGAAGCAGTGTTATACAAGGGATCTGTACGAATGAAAATTTTGTCGGCTTCCTCGTCGATCAACTTTAGTGATGAAATGGACAAAGAGGTAAGCCGCGAAAGCATAGAATGTTTTCCAGACTGTTTAAAAATGGTATGTAAATCAGCGACAGAAATAATTACACGCGAGGTATGTCGGCTAATAAAGAATTTGGTGCCGCCTATATCTAATTTAATGAAGGTTTCCTGTTGTTTTTTGAATAACTATAAGTGTGTCCACTACTTTTTCTGAGCTGTATGTGTCATCGGGTAGGTCCGGGTTTTGTTCGTCATATGTAGGTGTAGGTGGAAGGAAATCAGGATTTTCGTCCGAAACATTAACATGCCCGATATCGCAGATGTTACTTATATCTGAAAATATTTTCTCGACAAAATATACTGGTTCCTTCAAGTGTTCCAATTTCCTTGGTTTTGGTTTTGTGTGGTTTCTCAGATTTTGTTGCACATTCTAAATTTTCAGTTCCTTTGGCTTTAGTTTCATGTGGCTTCTCGGAATTATTTTCACATTCCAAATTTTCAGTTTCTGAGTTTTTGGTTTCATGTGGCTTCTTAAATTTATTAATGCGTTCCATCATTTTAATTTCTTTGTCTTTGGTTTCATGTGGTTTCTCTGAATTATTCACGCATTCCAAATTTTCAGTACCTTTATTTACGGTTTTGTTTGGCTTCTCTGATTTCTTTACGCGTTCCAAATTTTCAGTTCCTTTGTTTTGGTTTCATGTGGTTTCTTGGATTTCTTTACGCGTTCCAGATTTTCATATTCTTTGGTTTTGGTTTCACGTGGCTACTTGGGTTTCTTTACACTTCCAATTGTTCAGTTACTTTGTTTTTGGTTTCACGTGGCCTCTCTGATTTCTTTACGCATTCCAAATTTTCGATTTCTTTGTTTTTGGTTTCGTGTGGCTTCTCGGGTTTCTTTACACATTCCAATTGTCCAGTTTCTTTGGTTTTAATTTGACGTGGCCTCTCTGATTTCTTTACACTTTTCAATTTTTTGGTTTCTTTGTTTTTGGTTTCGTGTGGCTTCTCGGGTTTCTTTACACATTCCAATTTTTCAGTTCCTTTGGTTTTGGTTCAAGTGGCTTCTCGTATTTATTTACGCGTTCCAAATTGTCGATTTCTTTGTTTTTGGTTTCATGTGGTTTCTCTGAAAGTACTGCTTTAGAGGCGTCCAGTGTAACAGGTCTACCTCGGGTAGTGTGATGGTATGCGAGTTTCGCCAATCACTGTCATCTGACAGGTAGAGGTTCTCTGAAACATCTTGTATAGTGATTATCTTTTCTTTTTCAGTGGGTGTTTAATGGATGTTTTTGAGACATCCGTAACTGTTGATTTGAGTTTCTTCTCTTTGGAATGAGAATGAGACTCCCTGTTCTTTGTGGATTTGATCACTACATAGCCGTGTGCGGCTTCCCCTTTCATATATGTGTCCAGCACCTTTTGGGCTTCTTCGCCTTCTTTGCCGGTCCCACGGTGGTATAGAATCCATCGGCTGGTTTTGAACAGGTCACAGCTATGTCTTGTTTTCCTGACTACACTAAATCCGCAGAGGTGACACATAACACATTCCAAGGTGTACCTCTTGTAGGTGTCGTAAGACATTGGACTTCCTATAAAACGACCGGTCATTGCGTGGACAATTTTTGCATTTCCATCTCAGATCCTTTGTACAGCTTGAGTCTGTCAGGATGTACCACTTGTGCTTTCTTGTTTGGGTCACTTTTGATTTCATACAAGATGTCACTCCACTTCTTCACAATAATGAAGGGACCAGTCCAAGATTTCTGAAACTTGGGACTTCTGTGTTTACGTCGTTTTGAATCGTGGAACCATACGGCGTCCGCTACATTGATCTCTGTGACAAATTTTTCCTTTGTCGTATATTCTCTTCATGTTAACAGATGCATTTGCGAGTTTTTCGCGGGCTATATCATGTATTTGTAACATTTTCATTTCAAGTTCATAGCCATGTGTAGAAGTGCCTCTTCTTTCTTCTGTTACAGGTCTTCCAATTGCCAGATCTATGGGAAGGTTCATTTCTCGACCAAGCATCATGGCAGATGGTGTAACTCCTTTTGATTCATGGACACTAGAATTGTATGCCATGGTAAGAAGTGATAGGTACTTGTCCCAATCCTTCTGATTCTTACTTTCAAATGCTGCAATCATACTTTCCAGAGTGCGGTTTGCGCTCTCGACCATCCCGTCTGAACGTGGTCTTGCTGCTGTGGAGCGTTTTTTTTGTATGCCTAGCAGGCTGCACATTTCCTGGAACACACGTGACTCAATATTGGTAGATCTGTCAGAAAATAACTTGAGGGGTAAACCCCAGATACTTATAACTTTATTTATAAGTTTGGTTGTTACGTAGCTTGATTCTTGACTTTTCAGTGGTAAAGTAATCTCCGACAACTAAAATGTATCTATTTCATTTTGATGATGGGGGATAGGGACCTTGTATGTCTATCGCTATTCTTTCTAGAGATTGTCCAACCTGGTATATTTTCATCGGTGCCTTAGCTTTGCGGGGTGTTGGTTTTCTGGCTACACATGTGTCACAAATGCGACACCAGTGTTCAACATCCCGTCTCTAGAAACACCAATACAACCGTTTTTGTATTTTCTTCAGGGTTTTCTTAAACCCTAGATGTCCTGCTGTGACTTGTTCATGAAGCTGTCTGAAGATGTATCTGTGTATACTGTTGGGTAAGACGATTACTTTTCTGAAGGTACCATCTTCGAGCAGCACTCTCTGATACACAATGTCTTCATCAAAATCTATAACACCCCAATGGTTCCAGTAATATTTTAACTCAGCACCATATTTAGCCACTGTTTGCCAGTTTGATTTCTCATTCTCACGTTTCCATAGTTTAGTAAGTGAGAGGGTTGGGTCTATATTCTGTACTCGTCGGATGTCTTCTATATCTGTGATCTCAATGTCATTTCGATCTGACGTGATGTTTATTTCTGGTTCATGTGTTGTACTATGCTGTTCGTCGTCTTTGGTTGTACTTGTCTCTGTAGATGACTCGCTACTGTCACTTTTGCTAAGACTGTCCTTGGGATCAATGGTAATTAAAGCTCTAACTGGGAGGGTGGTTTGATCATATTTCTTTTCTGCAATATCACAATGGGGACGGTGGTTATCTGAACAGGGGCGTCTGCTTAAAGCATCACAGTTGTTATGGACCCTACCAGCACGGTATTCTATAGTCATGTCATAGTTTCCCAGTACTTAAATCCAGCGGGCCAATTGTCCTTCGCAGTTTTTGAAGTTGAGTAACCAGGTTAGCGATCCGTGGTCGGTTCTTATGCGGAAGTGGATCCCATATTAGTAGTGATGAAAGGGATTTACTGACGATACTATGGCTAGCAGTTTCTTCCTAGTAGTACAGTATTTTCTTTCCGGTTTTGAGAAGCATTTTGAGTAATAGCCTATGACTCTCTCTATTCCATCCTGTTCTTGACTTAGTACACTGCCAAGGCCCACATTTGATGCGTCACAGTCTAATGTATAAGGTAATTCTTCCCTCGGGTATGCTAAAATTGGCGTTGTTGTCAAAAGCTGTTTCATTGTTTTAAATGCGTTTTCACAGGCATCGTCCCATTTAAATGTTCTAGTTGATGTAATGGCTTTGCAATTGTTGCAAAGTTGGGAACCATTTTTCTGTCTATATAGTAACTACATAGACCGATAAACGAGCGCACCTGTTTGGTGTTCTTAGGCCGTTGCCACTTAGTAACTGCTTTAATCTTCTCGGCGCACCGTCCCATGCCTTCTTCACTTACTTTGTGTCCTAAGAAACTCAGAGATTTTGGAAAGAAAACACATTTCTTTGGGCTAAGTTAAAGGTTAGCTCCCCTAAGTCGCTACAAATCTCGCGAAGGTGGGTCAAATGTTCTTCGAAAGTCTTTGAATGACACAATAGGTCATCTAGGTAAATTAGACATATAATGTAGGCTAGTCCGGCGAGGACCGTCTCCATTAAACGTTCACATACTGCTGGTGAGGTGCTCATGCCAAAAGGCATCACTATCCACTGATATGTTTCTCCGCCAATGCTGAATGCTGTCTTTGGTCGGTCCTTTTCAGCAACACTAACTTGGTGATAGGCTTGACGACAATCCATGGATGAAAAATAGGATTTCCCTGTGAGTGCATCTAGTGATTGATCTACTCTAGGTTGTGGGTGCGCATCAAATTGCACTTTTGCATTTACCCGTCTATAATCTATACATACACGGGTGGAACCATCTAACTTTGGTATCAGCACAACTGGAGAGAGCAAGGCTTCGAGAAGGTTCTATGAGACCTCTGTCTAGTAATTTTTCTATTTCTTTCTCGGCAATCTGACGTTTTGCCAAGGGTAGTTTATATGGTGGTGTACGGACAGGTTTACCATCTCCCGTGTCAATGGTGTATTTCACCAGGTTTGTATGTCCATTATCATCTTCAGATTTTGAAAAGATATCTTGGAATTATATTAACAGTTCCTTGAAGTTGATTTTCTGGTCAGCTGTCATTCGCGTGGAACATCTGTTAAATACTTCATGCATGTGTTCTGGAAGTTCTGTATTTGATGTTCTACATGGAGCAGACCTAGCAAAATTTATATTTTCATATTTTGGTGGATTAACTGCTTCCAAGGTGGCCATCACAGTGTTTTTATGTAAGCGTGTAGGTATATTCTCAAAATGTGCTAGTCGTATTGGAAAAAAGTCCTTCTTGAGGTTTAAGCAATGCCTTTGCAAGTAGAGGCTTATATTTGTGAAATTAACCCTACCTGGTCTTTGAAAAGCATCTATAGTTCTTCCTGTAACTATCATTTCTGTGTTTGGCGGTTTTTCCACCTCCTCCATTAATGCCACTCTAAAAGACCGATTAACTTCTTTTACATGTGAGAAGCAGTTATTAATTCTCCATTAAGGTTCACACTTTGTTGACTGAACAAAATGTCAAAATTGTGAGATTGTATGTCTCTTCCAAGGATACAGTCATTTTGTATATCTGCTATAAGTATCCATATTTCAAAGGATTGTAATACTGAATGTTATTTAACTGCTCATCAACACAATATAGGTTATTTAGAGCCGCCCCAGAGAGGGGAATGATACATAGGAATCCGGGAACCTGCCCTACTCTTATTATTGAATAGATTGGTTCTTTAAAGGATTGTGTACCAATTTGTATAAGTACTTTAGCTTTCCATCAATTGGTGCTATTTCTCCGGTAACTGTTATTAACTTTATATTTGAGGGCTGGCGTGGCGCAGTCGGTAGCGCAGCGGATTTGTAACCAGAGGCCCCGGGTTCAATCCTCCGTGGTGCCACTGAGTTCCGTCGGTGTGTTCTTGGGCAAGACACTTTCCCTTAGCCTCGTCCGTCGGATGGGGACGTAAACCGGGCGGTCCCGTGTATCGGTCTATCCTCCGAGCACGTTAAAGAACCATCGGAATCTATTCGATAATAAGTGTAGGGCAGGTTCCCGGATTCCTATGTATCCTTCCCCTCTCTCTGGGGCGGCTCTAAATAACCTATACTGTGTTGATGAGCCGTTAAACAACATTCAATTCCATTCAATTAACTTTGTATTGATAGGTATGGTCTTTGGGCGGGATGTCTTTCCGCAGAATTGTCGAATTGGCACCCGTGTCAACCAATAAGGTAATATTTTGTTTTTGTAGCTTTGCAGGAAGAAAATAGCCTTCGTCAAATGACGAATTGTTTCCCACCATTATTGTCTTTGGCCCATCTGGTTTGATCGTCCTGTGGGACTCCAGGTCGACCTGTGCTGGTTTCCCGGGGCATGTCTTGTATCTCTATTGTTATAGGCATTCTGAGGATAATTTGATTGGTTTTGAAAGTGGTTACCTCCCTTATACTGTGTTTCATTGTAACCTCTGTTTGTTGCATTTCTGTTATGTGTTCTCCATGGTCTTTTACCAAATGTATTATTCTGATGGGAATTATCTCCCCTATTCTGATTGTTGTATTGCTTTGTTCCTCTATCAAGGTTTCTACCGCGGCTATGGGTATTACTTCGTGTCTTTGTTTGTCTGCTATTCGGTAGGCTTCTAGCCTGATTGCAGTTTGTTCAGCTTCTGATAGGTATTTTAAACCTGATTCTTCAAGCTCTATACGAATGTCAGAATCTGTCAGGGCGTCTATGACATAGTCGAGACTGACCGTCTCAATCCATCCTTTAGGAGCATCTGGATAGGCTTGACTGCTTAATTTTCGAATGATTTGCGCTAACTCGGATATGTTTCCCCAGGTTTACATATTCTATTTCACAGTTGAGTTCTGAAAACCTCTGCTTTGTTTACAGAACCGTAGCGAGCTGTTAACTTTTTGAAAAGACTTGAGTAATCTTTCCTCTCAGTGGAGCTTAATTCTGTCAAGATGGAGCGAGCATTTCTATTCAAAGAACCAGCCAAGTATAACCCTTGAGCTTGATAATTCCATTGGTTTATCTCGCAGCATATTTGAAATGAGTCTTAAAACTCTGACAAGTCGTCTTGTCCATTGAATTTTGGTGGTTTCATTTTCATGTAAAGATAATTAACTTGCCTATGATTGTTACAGTATTTATCTCCCCTGGACTGTAAGTCAACTTCTGGGTTAGGTGAACTTGAGAATTGGTTGTTTTCTGTTTGTCTAGAAACGCATCTAGGTCGTGTGGTTTGGAAAGAATCACTATGTGATCTACGCATCCCATTATTATTTTGTGTTTGTTTCTCAGAATGAACATTTCTAGTTCAATTTGAGTTAATCTGGACTGTGTTTTGTGACTCTCCTGAGCAATCACCATTAAGTTTTGTTGAATTTCAGCAGTAATGGAACTGAGTTGTGACCCAATTCGTCATTCTATATCATTTATCAGAAATGGCGCTAAACCCTCGACGGTTTTTCTTGGTTGTCATCGACTTTTAAATTCTCATCTCCCTCCAGGGTGTCCTGGTTCTTCTCTCTCTCTACATTATCCATGGTGTAATATAATGGTCAAACACTGAGATTATAATCTCTTTTTATTTTATTTTCAGAACTCTGACAGGAAGTTCCACAGTGCTGCAAGAAATAACAGAATTCTATATGAATTATTTCTTCACGCTGGTAGTCGGCGTCTTCAGACCCAATGTATCTAGCCGTCTGAAAGGTTCAATGGATGTGGAAGAACCAGTGAATAGACGGGGTACCTGGTGTCTACTCACCTTATGGTCAATCGTCTGGCATTGTAACAGCTGAAATGATGTTACAACTAACTTGAAGATGGAGTTTTCATTGTTTATTCAGCAGACTGCTATTCTGTATATATCCCACTTCTGACACCAGTTGTTACCCAGTGACCCTGCCGTCACGACACAACATGTGGGGGTTCGCTCAGTGTTGACAATTACTTTCAAAGTTATGTTCGGATTGTTTGTGTATTTTCACATTTGTATACTGCTTGTAAGTTGGTTTGAAATGAATACCAGAATCAGAATTTCCACATAAACTGTTATGTTTATTTATCAGTATATAACATGTATAATCATCAATACAGGATGTAAATATATTGATTAAACCAGTAAAAGGTGTTGTTCATATTTATCCCACAAACCTGTTAATATGTCTGTGTTTATACATCCCTACTCTTATAGAGAATAGAAAACTATAAGAATGGGCGCACCAGAAACCATTTCGTTGTATAAAGAAGTATGGAACTCAAAGTATGGGACGGGGATGAGTGGAAACTGTAGACTTTGATAGAAACTCAAAGGTCTCTTTATATTAACCTTTGTGCTGAGTTAATAATCACCTCGTCGTCCAAGTGTCTCTTGAGGGAGCCGGAGCTGGAGCGGGAGCACATCTGTTTAGGCCAGAGATTGACAAGGGAGCAGATTTCTCCTCCGTATTTATACTAGTTGATGACGTCACGACTTCAGTTGCGACTTGCAGTTGCTCCGCCGCTCGGTAGGTCCCGTAACGTCCCGAACGCCACTCGGAACGTACTTCGGCAACGTCCGACGCTTTGCTCCAGTGTTCGGGCGTCTACGGAGCGAGTTACTCGATTATGTGCTTGTTCTGCTCCTGCTCCGGAAAAAATATACATGTAGGCAAGTCGAGTGTCCCGTCAATTAGGAGCATGGCGAGAACGGACGGTTCTCCAGGCTAAATGATGTCGTCTTTCTGGCTTCTAAAAGAGCTTTATCGGATGAGTGGATTGTGGAACGAGATGGGTCTAAATACCTGACATGGCCTTTAAAGTTGGTTTATAGCTTGTGATTTCTGGTGCGAAATAGAAAAGAACGAATAGAACAAATATTTGGTTATTTATCTGGGGTGATTGTGGTGGTGGTGGTGTAGGAGTGGGGAAGGCGTGGGGTTTATGGGGCTAACGACATTTACAGGCTTGCCATTGTTATTTGACGTATGCTTCCCCGTGTGGTTCCGGTTTGGTTACGGGGCAAAGAATAGGGTCACTGCCGATCCCGTTGGAGGGTAAGGCAGTGGTAGAATCCCCCCAAATTCATGTTCATTTTATAATTTTTTGTTCATGCTCATTAAAGGTCTTTATCATGACCTCTGCATTGTTTCAGGTGCCATTTCGCTCATATCGCAGTAATATAAAATCTATAACGTGGCTCCAGCGTAAATGGAGTGTCTACAATAGAATTTTCAGCAACTCTGCATTTCAGGGTGAGAAGGTTCTAGGCCCGTTCTCCATATTTTATCTCGATGTAAATGGAGGATGAGCCTGGCATGTTCATTCCTGTTAGGCGCCATATAACCTTTCATGTTTTGATGCGCCTTAAAATCCCAATTCAATTCAATTGATGGATGCTGTGAGTGTCATTGAAATAAATGAAGCTGCTTAAAAAACTTTAATCTGAAACTCTAAGTTGACAAAATAAAATAGCATCTGGCTAAAATGAAATAAAAATGTTATGAAACATGTGTCTGTAAGTGTCCTTGATGACTCTGATGACACTTGTTAAACTCCTTTAAAAGAGATATATGGCTAGTAGGTTTGAGATAAATGCCAACAAATAAAATAAAAGAAATCCTAAGTCGAAATGAGGCTACTTCTTTTGTAAAATACAATACAGAAAATATTTATCAAGAAAAAGGGCCATAATTTTGCTAAAATGTAATACAGAGTAACGGAACATGTGTCTACTAGCATCCACGTTTTAGTGATGTTGTATTCATAATTAACAATCGCCTATTGAAATACAAGGACTTGCGTAAAAACTTTAAACAGAATTTTGAAGTCGAAAAAGGGACATAACTTTGCTTAAATGCAATAGAGTTAATATGGAACATCTGTCCACTTCTGCCCTTGATATTCCAAACTTTGGTGAAGTTTTGTTGATGTACGACTTTCAGTTGTAAAAATACATGACTTGTCAAAAATGAACTTTACCCAGAAATTCAAAGTAAGGAAAGGGCCATGCCTATGCTTACATGCAATACAGAGTTCTGGAACATGTGTCTACCAGTGTCCTTGATGGTACTGAAGACATATTTCAAGTCTCACTGACCAGTGGTTACTGAAATAATTGGACTTGGCAAACAACTTAAAACCAACGTTGACGCAGACGTTGGGTAGATCTACAACAGCTCTTCTTATTCTACGAATAGTAAAACTTAAAACAAAAATTATTTTGGCTTTCAAGTTGACGATAAAAAATCTGGCCGGTGTATTAAGCGAAATAAACAACTCGGCTGTAAAGAAATGCAAACGAATTATTCCGGCTGAAAGGAAAATCCCAGGCTCACCCCTCCCACAATCCCCCAACCCCACCCCCATCAGAAATCAAAATGATAGGTCCCTAAATGTATATTTTTGTATAGTATGCATACATTTGTGTGATAATGGATATTACTTGTGATTCCCATTTATTGTCGATACTATCAATAGTTCTAATTAGTTCAATAAGGATATATAGACTTACGTAATATTGTCTTCTGTTTATTCCATGTCCATTTAACAACCTAGTGAATAATTGGTAGTTACCCTATATACTTTGCCAGAGGTATGATAAATTGTATCAAACTAATAGCTAAAGGTTTATGGAAAAACTCCTTACAATGTTCCCTTTTAGATTAAAAGAACATCTTCACAAAACAGCGCCTGGGCAATTGTGGCCAGCTACAAATAGAAAAAAAAAATCAAACGTGTTCAAAATAGTTTACCACGAAATTCAAAAAGGCCACTGAAGTGAGAAATAGACCAAACCTTGAGAGACTAATTTCAAGAACCACTGAGCAGATTTTCAGAGTTTTATCAAATAATCATTGCACATGTTTAAAATAAAGCCAATGGGGTCGAAATGGCCTCGTACCGGGGTATGTAGAGATTTACATATACAACTCACAAATATGTTAACTTTAGCTACACACAACTTATTCACATAACCATTTAGGCCACAATTAACCGATTTGAAACTCATAAATGGATGATTCTTTCATCATTCCCTTTCAGTTAGTAATAATAACAAATTAGGTTAACGTGAAATCCAGTATTTCCGCCGTTTATAAAACTGGCAAAAACCTTAAACAATCTTTTTTTCCTGGACCGCTAGACATATTATGACAGTTTTCTTCAGAAAGTATTTATCACTATAAAATTCTCTCTAACATGCTTATAGAATTATTTCTGTTATCCGAAAGAACGCATTTTAAGTTGCTGGTGTCGTTTTTTGTCCGAAAGGTCGTGAAATAAACCCCTTGTAAAACGTTACATAATGTATTCTCACTTTGATGAAATAGACTCCTCAAAATAAGTAAAGGACCGCGAGAATGTGTCTCCATATGCTTACCAGTGAAATTGACTACATACCGTTTTCAAACGTTTACACAGAATGTGTAAGCAGTGTTGCATTGATCTAGACATTGAAAGGTCTTCTGCGTTGGATAAAAGAACAAATTGTTGATAAGGGTGCGGAAGGGATTTGAAAAAAGATATACATTGTTCTGTTAATTAAAAAGAGTGCGAGATTTTTGATAATTTTTGAAAATCATTAATTTGCCCCAAAACATCAATACTATGTTTTGTCAATTTATTCATAACGTTTAATCACTACCAATGGAACTATGGACGCGAAATTTTAATTTCTCCCGAAATTGACTAACCTTTGACAGTTTAAACGCATACACCGAACAGTTTTGAAAAACGCTGATTTTTTATCCCACCCAAAATGAAGTAAATTTTCAAGACCTAGAAGCAGATTTGGCACTGCACGCTTATCTGTAGAGTTATTGTAAAGGAATGGTGACATATGTTTGGTAAGGAATCAATAGTCTTGAAAATAGTACAAAAATAAAGTTTTTGGGTGAAAAAAAAGCATTTTATTGAAATTTTATAATCTAAATATTTTTTTTGGTGTAAAATGTTCCTTAAAAATACAGAAACAGGAAACAGTTTCCATTTTTAAAATGCAATGTATATTTAACCTTGTGCGATTATGCAAATTTTAATCTTATTGAAATAAAGAAGGATGGTCCTTAACTTATTTTCAGGGGTAGTCATAATTCGGTTACTAATCAAAATAATGCGCGATAAATTGGCGCACGTTTTAATGTCGTTTTGCAACGTCATAAAATAAATTAAACAGACGATAACCGTTTGGGATATAATGTAACCAATGCAGAATGAGACAAAGCCTAAATTCTGCAGTTAAAAATGACATTCCTGTGGGCGCAATGGTAACATTTGGTATTTTTGTTTACATTTTTTATCATAAAATGTTTTAGATAAAATATTATTTATGTAAAATTGTGGTTTTCTCTTTTGGTCCTAAATACGATTCTTTGCGTGTGGAGTAAATTTTCATTAATGATGCGTTTATAATACATCTCGGTATCTAGATGACATAGTCAATATTGGTTTTCCGTTCTTTGCTCATATGGCCACTCATATTTATCCACCAGAGCACACTTGAATAAAGCAAACGGTTCGGATACTGTAGCAGCAGTCATCGATCTTCATCTTTCGATTCACATGATTACATACATACTAAAATCTCTGATAAGCGAGATGACTTTAACTCTCCACATTTAGATGGGGAAGTACCTCGTGCTACAGCATACTGGGTTTCTATCTCCCAGCTAATTCGTTTCGCTATCTCCCAGCTAATTCGTTTCGGTAGGGCATGTAAAGATGTTAAGGATTTCTGTTTTCAAAATCAAGGTATTACATGTAAACTTATTTAGCAAGGTTTTCTTTATCATAAACTACGTATATCTTTCTCAAAGTTCTATCGCCGCAACGATAACCTGCTGGGGAAGTATAACATCAACCTAAAAACATTTCTTCGACTAGGAATATCTCAAACTTTATTCTAAAGATATGTGATCAATAAACTTCAAAATTAAAGCGGTCTGACGTATTTCCTGACCACTTTACACAACTGATCAGGAAATTCGTCAGAAAACGGATACAATCCTTAAGTATTACAACGCACTTCCTGCTTGCTGACGGACCCCTCTACAATCAGTCACTACGCTTCACCTTTCTCTTGTGCGACGACCGGATAATCTCGTGGGAATCCTATATGATTGCACCTCTGAAACCCTGAAAGGGGAGATTGGTGCATAAACATTTGTCCCTAGGGTTTTCCGGTCGTACCCTACCCTTGGCTGCTGTGGCTGTTCAGTACAATTCTGGAATCATCCTGAGGTGTTATTAATTTTGCTTCTTATATATTTGTAACATATACGTGTATCGTTTCTAATTTCTCTGGATGAGGCCTTTATTGTTAGAGATTTCCTTTAGATGGGATTACTTTTATTTACACTTGTCTTATCAATTTGAGCGCTGAAGACAGGATAATAATGAGGTTGTGTTCACCTAAAATTGATTTAACTAACCAGTGGGCCATACTGCCTCATGACCGTTCGACTTTGTGTTGTGTGAAGTCTTTTTCATTGTATAGTTAATTTGGTAAAGTGCGGATCTACGGTGCCAATGCGTTTGTGTGTTTTGATTTCTATTGGACCGTTTTTTGTTTTTTTTTAATTTATTTATAATTATTGAAATAGTGCCAGGCTTGTATTTTGAATATTAAACAAGAGTTCCATGAAGGCCTGTGGACTCTCTAGTGACTTACATAGGGTTGTCATACAATCAATTCAGTACTTCTTGTGAATAATTTAAAAATAACAAGCTACAGGACCCACAGCAGAAATTGCAAAAAAAAATCAAAACAAATTTCGCAATTTTGCTAAAAATTTATAAAAAAAAAAGAAAACACAAATCACATTTTTTATTTTAGCTGGAACAATGAAACAAGTTTAAAAAAAAGAGAAAAACGACTTTAAAAATGATAACAAAAGGAGAATTTAAAAAAGCCCCCTATTTGTCAATTTGGGATTCATTATTATCAGCAATATGGACAACTCGCCATTACATATACTCTACTGGCCTTGGATCAGAAGATTAAAAATGAAACAATAAATCTAGTAATAGTTGGAAAAAAGGCTGACGAAAATGCGTGTCGAGTAAATTGTCACATTTTCATTTGTTAACGTCCGTATGCTCGACTGACATTTTAGAAGTTTTAAAAATGAATTCTGACATAGCGTCATGTACGCCACTAACGTGCGCCTCGCCTCGACTGTGTATACTTGAATGACAGTAACAACGTCACTGTAAAATACTTTTGACATATTGCTCTAAGCACGTCTGAAACTCATCTAACATTAAATAGTGTTAAAATATATAATAAACAAATTTAACGTGAATATGTATTTATTTGGAAGTATAGTTGATACAATTATTTTACATGCAGTTGAACAGCATACACAATGCAGTAAATATGCAGCATAAGCTATTGGCATGGAAACATTTCATTAGAAAGAACACATAAACGAAACTGAATATCATGAAAATGACATTAAAATGTAAACACAAGTTTTATAAATATATGTATACAATACGATTATTATGATGATACCTGGACAAGTGTTCCCCGGAAAACATATGTATCATACATTCCGAAAGAAACGAATCATATTGTCACGCGTGGCTGTAATTGATCTTGACGAAATTTGGTAAAGATTACATTCTCCAGAATAGAAAGGGAAAAACATGTGCATTTACTTAGCAGGTATTATAAAAATACTAAATGAGGCCTTTTATAATTGAGATAATTTGTCCAGATAGTTCGGTATAAAGGAAACAATATCACAAATTTTCTAAATAGTTTAAATTTGCTGTTATAATCTCTCTCTCTCTCTCTCTCTCTCTCTCTCTCTCTCTGCGATGATTCGACTGTTCACGTGAGGACAAATAACAAAAGAAGGAGATAAATGAGTTTTAAGTGTGTAATGTAATGCAATATCTCTCTCTCTCTCTCTATCTCTCTCTCTCTCTCTTAATCTGCAGTTGAAATAAGCAATAACATAAAGCAATATTGGATTATTACTGAGCCCAGTTCTGCGTCAAGTTAACGCGGCTCTTTGTCGTTGGTATATGATGTAACTAGCAGCCGATTATATCCAAACGCATCGATATATGACCGACCCACGCTGTTGGGTGGAGTCTGACACATCGAGCAGTTACAGGTGTCGGAAGCATCTGCCTAACAATCGTAGTTCTGTCAGTGTTCCCAGCAAATTTCTGAAACAGATTTTATTTCGATCAATTACAAAAGTGGCCGGGTTTTTCTGAAGAAAATATTCTCAATCGTCCCTATGATATGTGAACGCATATATCACACACATTTTAACTTGAATCCAGTGTATTCATTATACAAGAAATTTGACGCGAATATTCTCCGGAACCTATCCTATGGGAAAACAATCTTTTTCCATTTAGAGCCTACTTTTTCAATATGAAAACTGCTTTCCAAAAGGTGAATAGTTACTTTGCCTAATTATAAAAAGGTACATGCTCATTTTGATCAATGACTATTATGAAAACAAAGGAATGAAAAGCGGAACCATATGGTAATCTATCGGTTTCAGTTTATCTTTCGACACGTGGTTTCTAAACAGAGCAAAAGTTGTACTAATAGTAATGAAGCAACTATTCACAGCCAACTGATTGATACTCCCGGGCAAGAATAAGGCCTCAGTATATGCAGGCAGAGGGCCAATACCCTGACCCCCCCATCCCCAAGAATTCAAGTCCATTTGGTCATGTTATTTCATGTTCATTAAAGGTCTTCATCACCATCCCTGTACTGTTTTACGTGCTACATGAGTGGTTGGCAAAAGACAATGACTTTTGAAAAAAACGAAAAATGGAGTGTTTACAACCGAATTGCAAAATCTCTGCAGTTCTGCAGGTGAGACGTTTCTAGGCACATTCTGTATATTTTTATCTCGATATAACTGGATGGTGAGACTGGAATGTCCATTCCTGTTGATGTCGTATAACCGTTGTGTTGGTGCGCCGAAAAACCCAATTCAAATAAGTTGTGTGCAACATTTTCCACTATAGAAAGATACGCACATATTAGCAGTATTTATTTATTGTATAGACAAAATAACTTCAGATTGTAAATACATAACCTCTTTTGATAAACTGTTTAACAAGTTTCATAAATATTTTATGAAAGTGATTATGATAAAGGATATTGCGAAGTTTGTAATCACGTCACCATAGAAGTCAGGCTATGGTAGTCCTAGTCGCATAGCGCATTAAATATATGGATATAGCGATATGAATATCAGTGTGTCTCAAAGCCGGAACCATTAAAAGCGCGAATGGTTGCTGTTGTTTCTATATAGCCATAACAAAAAAGAGAGAAAAGAAAAATAGGAGAAAATATATACGAACTGACAATGGAATTAATAGAGTATGTGTTATGATAAATATATATTACGAATGTGTACAAGTAATACGTTACCACTTCTCGTCCGAATTTGAAAATGTGTCGGAAATGTATACAGTCTGTACTGTAGGAAACCTTGAATTCTGTAACGTATTGAGCAGCCGGGTTGGAAGGTATGTACCGTCCCTGTATCGCTACCCCTTTAACATTCCTGAGGATTGGAAATTGTGCCTGAAAAATACACATTACTAGCGTTTCAATATATTCCCATAAACAAACATATATATTCTTCCATAGATTAAGTATCGGATATAGGGTTTCTATTCAGTCGCCTTATTCTTATCCAGTATGCTACAATGAAAAAGTAGGTATTATGCTGTAGAAAAAAAGGTTTAATGTCAAACATGACCAGTTTGTCGTAATGAAATACATATTTAACCAATCTGTTATACAAAGATTAAAGTTATTATTAACAAAACACAGTGAGACGAAACTGAAATAATGAAATAATGTCTACCTGAATCCACTGGTTTTTGTCATTGGCTCCTGCAGACCATGCCCCGTTTCCAGATTTAGTTTCTACGGTGTTCAGTCTCGACCAATTTGGTGTGCAATAATTTGGTTTTGATGGTCCATAATGCGATGAAGCAGTAAGGAATTTATCACCAATTCCGTTTGGCCCTGAGATTAGGTACTCTGAATTCGGACAGTCAGCTGCAATATCTTTTTGGGACAAAAAAACAAGTTAATGTGTAACGTGCTATCAAATCCAGATTGAATGACTGGAATTCCTAATGCTACAAAATAACCTCGATGACAACTGTCGAACTTATTGAGCAAAGTTTATAAGTGTGTGTCGAGCAGTAAGCTATGCTAAGTAGTCAGTCAATACCAAATGAAGTTCAACATAATATTTGACGGTAATATTGTTGCTTCTCTATAATGGTGAGAACTTAGCGAAGACAATTTCATTACATTTATTAATGCAGTGAGCCATTAATGTTCATGTTTACAAAAGTATCTTAATGAAAATGCCCTTTAAACAGCTAATTACATTATGGTTGTTTTATATGCATAGTTGACCTAGCAACTTTGAATTCTTAAATATGTTAATTATTTTCTTTTTTATTGAAATGTGAGTAGTAATTAAAATAACATATTAATTGTATTTGGCGCTTAATATTATTTCTGTTAAATAGACCAGTAGTGTTGTGTTTATTTTCTGGTCTAAAGTTATGTTTGGATTTTAAACAAATCGATTAAGCACCAGATAAATGATGAATTGTTGTACATTCACGTAATAAAAAAGAATATTCATCTGGCATGAATCTCAGTACAATGTTAGCAGTCATAAATTTAATATAAAGAAGATGTAATACGTCAGTTGAGAGTGTTCGTTATTTGTCTGGAAAAAAATCAACCAGAACGACTTTTAGGTTTTAAGTAATCATGGCGAGTAAATGTTTAAATTATTCAATCTTCTTTTTTTAGATGAAACGAACACGACTTTATTTTGATAATCTGTTTAACAAGTTTAATAAAGATATTACTCAATAACGGTTAATATTACAATATCGAAGCCGAAGTCGGTGATAGTCAGCAGCGATGTAAGTCTGGGCGATCAGGGATATTTTTGTTTGAAACTAAAATCATTTAATCGTAGAATGTCAGAACAGTTCATGTAACTATTGCATGTGCTTCAATGCACGAATGAATGGTTTATTGACAGATGCGTCTTATTGTGCATCGGCACGTTAACCGACCATGTCTTCTTAATATTTGGACAGATGTTGTAATGAATAAGTGCACACTATACCTTGACAGTTGTAGACCGGCGTGCATTGCCAGGATTTAGTACATCTTCTATAGGGTGCAGTCAAATCTTAAATAAAAATGAGTGTACATTGAACTGCATATTTAATTCAACATCAACGCATAATATACACAATACTTATTACAATTAGTTACTCAGAATATTTGTTGAATTGTTCAGACAGGTCAGACATATCTTTGACACTATTTTTACAACAGCAGAACATTGTAGCATCCAATATGTCTTAATCAGGATGGCGAAACCACGTGACTTTCTGTTTTCATCGGTTTCACGGCGAAAAATTTAAACAAACGGATTGATTCAGGTAGGATTTTAATTATAACTTTCTTAATATTTAACGAATGTTGTTCAAACACGGCGCTCATATCCTTACAATGTGAGCTCTTTTCTCCGCCGCAAAAGGCAATTTGATTCATTGGGTGCTCCCTGAAATGAGCCCTTCCAAAATGTTCACGGTCATAGACTTCTTTCGTTTCCAATACTTTGGGAGGGCTACTCTCAGAATGTACAAGACACATCGAATTACCTTTGCGACGGAGGAAAGAACTCCTTAGGTGCAGTATTTGCATATTAAAGAAAACATTTACTTTGAGCAATACACATGACTAGTTAATTAATATGCATATTAATAAAGAGAGTTACGCTGAGCAATATACACATGACTAGTTAATTAATATTCATATTAATTAAGACAGTTACGCTAAGCAATACACATGCCTAGTTAAGAAATATGCATATTAATGGAGACGGTTACGTTGAGCAATAAACATGACTAGTTAAGTAATACGCATATTAATGAGGACAGTTACGTTGAGCAATACACATGGCTAGTTAAGAACTATGCATATTAATGAAGACAGTTACGCTGAGCAATACACATGAGTAGTTAAATAATATGCATTTTAGTGAAGACATTTGCGTTGAGCAGTACATATGAATAGTTAAGTAATACGCATTATAATGAAGACAGCTATGTCGGACAATACACATGACTAGTTAAGTAATATGCATCTTAATAGAGACATTTCGGCTGAGAAATGCACATGATTAGTTAAGTAATATGCATCCTAATGAAGACAGTTCCGCTGAGCAATGCACATGAATAGTTAAGTAATACGCATATTAATGAAGACAGTTATGTTGGGCAATACAATATTATTATTCCAGCAATATGCATAGTATTGAAGACAGTTACGTCGAGCAATATGCATGACTAGTTAAGTAATACGCATATTAATGAAGACAGTTATGTCGGGCAATAAAATATTATTATTCAAGCAATATGCATAGTAATAAAGACAGTTACGTCGAGCAATAAGCATGAATAGTGAAATAATATGCATATTAATGAAGACAGTTAAGTTGGCAATAAACATGAATAGTTAAGCATATAGATAATAAAGATGACACTTGCGTTGAGCAATAAACATGCATTAGGTTAGTAATATACATTATAAATAAGGTAGTTATGTTGAGCTAAACAATCTTTAAAGCGGTATAACAGATCATATTTGCTAACACGTTTACGTTTTATACCGACCGTATTGCTCTTAATATTAAATGCACATTTAAGAAGATAACCCAAATTTAAAAGACATGTTTACGTAACTATTTCGGTAACAAATGAACATCTGATCTGTGACTTACGCCTCTAAGAATATGATATTGATTAAAATTAGATAGCATTAGTTGTTATTCGAAATAAGCTACGTATTAATGGATCAGTCATCCTGTGACATAAATTATTACCTGACACAGATTCGACCATTACTAACTGAACAGCAGCTAGGAAACACGAGAACATGGTAACCCTCATTTCCTAGTAAATAAAATGGATGTTAGTATATATATATTTGCTTGAGAACATATGTTATTGGTAATATACATCTACTTACTATAGCTGAAAAAAAAATTACGTGGCAGTACGTAAAGTTAGCAATAAACACAGACAAGAGATAAAACTAGCAGACTCGGTTTTATTGAGTCTGTTCATGAGAGGTATTGTAAAATGCAACACGTCGTGAACAATCTTGATAATAGCACGCTATTCATTTCAATTATATAACCGGACATTTAACAAGTGGTTCAAGGGAGACAACTACTATAATTCAATGTAGTATGTGTTACTCATAATTATGTCCCTTATTCTACTGGCTATGTTCACGGTACCGAGTAATAACTGTAAAAGTTAGTGAGACCATTTATCATGAGTTCAATGTATTGTTAGTATAGTGTATTATAAGAATCTTTCATGGGTATCCGGTGAAGACAGGGAATTCCGACCCGAGGTTTAAGTGTTTTTATCGGAACTGAGGCTCTGCCGAGGTTCCGCTTAAAACACTTATACCGAGGGTTGGAATTCCCTATCTGAACCGAATACCCATGATAGATTCTTTTTCTTGAATATCAGAGACATGTTGTGCGTCGACGCCGCCAGCTACTAACGTTTTACATATTTTCCTGCATACCGGATGTTGGCGCGCGTGAATTTTATCTCGACCCTAGGGTGAGATGGAAATATCTAGCCCCGGTAAAATGACGGATATCCTTGTCCAGTATGCAAGAAACTATTGTCATGTATGTCTTGACAAACTGGTTGTTGTACTAATATAGCTTGGTTGACAGGAGTGAGTGATTGAAAACTAACTTAGGTCACCCCTAATAACACTGCAAGGCACGAAAACTCTTAACTCGCTCAGTCTTTGCCTACCCTTTCTAAGAGGAGCACCTGATACCAGTACAGGAATGCATTAGAATATGTTTAATAGTAATCTTTAGACTTGTAAAGGTCTTATTGAGATTGTAGTTATATATATTCTACAGCTATTTGATTCTTGGTATATATTTGTTTGCAGAACCTAAATATGGATTTGTCTGGTGAGTTCCCGATGGTTTTGTATAATAGTGAAATTCCGCGTTTTTAGATAATGTATTTCTGTAATGGCTGCAATGTCATTCATGTTGTAATTGTTTGTTAACTGTGATGTTTGTATATATTGCAGGCTTTATATTACTCGTATATACAGAGCTCTTAATCATGGATAGGTGTTGTTGAGTTTACCACCATAAGACCATGGTTACATTTACATGTACTATATAGATCATTCTTTACTCATCACCATACCCAATTCCAGCCCAAGATCAGGGAAGTTGTTTGACCGTTGTAAACTAATTTACGATAAATATAAGATTCGCATAATGTAATTCGTTGAACGAGCAAATTATGTAAATTTATAGAATAAACTATTCAAATAAAATATTAGCATTATCTATAAGCATTTTCCTACGTATTTTCTATAACAACCGTGCAGTATTGTTTGACATTTTAAAGATAGAACGAGCTATAATTAAACACATTATAACATTATACACTGTCAGTACAAAGATGAAATCGCATTACGAAATTATATAAATAATATGTAACGTCATTGTGTGTATGAAATAATACACATACCGGCCTCATCAAGACCTACAGATTTAATAAAGAATGTTTATACCAATATTGTGCGACTAGCATAACACTCATCGCTACCAAACACGTAACAAATTGAGCATGGCTGTTTAGGCATATGTATTCGATGTATTTTTTTAAAACCTTAAATCTCTTCAAATTTATAAAAGAATAATGGACTTTTTCCTCCATATATACTTATAAACCAAAAGACGCTTTAATATCGGACGCACAGTTCTATCTTATTCCTCAAATACCTTTTTTAAACTTGAAATTTGAAATTTAAAAAAAAAATCGTGTAAGCGTAATGAAGTTCTTCTTGCAAACACTCTTTTGTAAATCATAAGCAGGAAAACAACTCTAAACAAGACTTTAAAATCTTAATAAAATGTTTAAATAACAAAGGTTGTAACATAAAATTGTATAAATATGCATTTAAAAATGAAATATGAAATAACGATTAGAACATAGAACAAAATAAGCGTAATGTATTAAAAAGGTAAATACCTTTTTTCTGTAGTTCGATGTTACGAGTATATTTCTGTTAAACTGCACGATTGGTCTCCTTCAATCTCATTAAAATCATATCCTAATTACGCTTTGATAATCTCCGCCATAGATCTAATCAATATTCATGATAAGATCAACTAAATTCAACCAATGAAATCGCGCGTTTCATATGCACTTCAGATGACGACAAAAGAAAATCCACATAAAAGTTTACCACCACTAATTACATGTAAACCTCCGAGGTGTATCGAATGTAGTTCCTATGGTAAAAAGTAATCCCTCTTTTCTTTGATGGAAATGGGCAGTATAAGTAGGGGAAAACTGCCCATTTATTTTCGATTTTGTGGTTGTATATATAAGGAGCGCATTAATAGGTTTTACTGGATCACTGATGAACATTTACGAGATTTCGACTCTATGCTTACACTTTGTGAGCAATGAAAATAGTCAATTAATGAAACAGCTGTACCGTTGACCTGTTTAGTAAACAAACAAGAACTTTCTTACATGTGAGCCCACCTTTTCTGGTTATTTTTCAAGTGGAAAATATTAGTTTTCTATATGAACATTACACTGCTGCATTATCCATACTTGAGTTGAATTTGCAGCAAATCATTAATATGTGACACTTTAACATTGGTGTCTATGTGGGAAATAATTAGTGGTGTCATACCTTAAAGAGATACGTGCAGTAATTAGGACTCGCTCAGATTCGATACCTACGAACATATTTTCGATAACAATTGGTAAAATAAGCTCAGAAATAAGTTTTCCATAGTTGTTTACATAGGTTTTGAGCGTTTTTAGCACATTTGTTTTCTATACAAAGAGCTCGTATTCGCTACTATAATCAGGTATGAAGCCGTAATGTTGAGTTTCCATTTTTTTCGTGTTTAAAATGTCGTGTTTGTGAAGTGTTTACAATTTAACTATGTTTTTGTGGTATCAACATGTAGGGTTGCATATTTTCGTGAATTCAATCTGCATGGCAACATGTTTGGTAGGCATGAAACCACTAAATCTTTCCCCTACCCCACTAAAATAGGATACTGTGAAAAATGAAGATTAGTGTAAAAGGTAAAATAGTATTCGGTATCATTCAAACTCGATTTGGTAACGTTCAGCTAGTATCAATTTTGATTTTAGCCATATTTTTGGCATTACTGAGCTCGTATTAGCTACTTTAATCAGGTATGGAACCACCAATTTGGAAGAATTTGCTTAAAAAAACAATTTTGGCATGAACATCGACATAACTTGGCATATTCATCGTCCTAATTGTGCATATTTTATTTTAATATATATTGACTGTTCTAAACTATTGATCTATTTAATATAGTGTATTGACAAGAAATGACTTTCAGATAGTGTAAAAGATAAAAAATATATCTGACTTTTGTCGATTTCAGACTATTGTTCTTGGTATTCAGAAGACCATATCTCGGCAAATACTCATTCGATTTACATGAAGTAAGTGTTTTAAGCTTGTTATGAAAATGACAATACAAATTCCTCATTTAAAATCTGAACATGTTTTCTTCTCTTATAAAACACATAGATCTATATCCGAACAAAGATACAGTCTTCGTGTGTTATTGCACGATAAATTCAAAGAAATGCACTAAATGGCATGTTTTATATCAAGATACGAAGAAAATCATGAGCGCTCCATAATATATATTCCATCGAAATGATTACGACATTAGTACTCTAAATAGCAAGCCATAGTACATCTGGCCCGCTTAGCTCAGTTGATGGCGTTCTCGACTGTTGACCCGCGACTGTCATTTTAGTGTGTGTTCAATCCCAGGTATCGGTAAAAAAAATTGTACCGCCATTAAACAATATTTTCCTTATTTGTTTTCAGTAAATATTCAATAATGATTGGTGTATTATTTTTTCAACATGTATTGTGTTTTATAAGCTTAAAGTAACGGCAATGTCTCTTTCAATACCGAGCGTAGTAACGGACATTTTCTCTTTCAATACCGAGCGTAGTAACGGACATTGTCTCTTTCAATACCGAGCGTAGTCTGCTCCACGGCGTTTTACTGAAACGCGTCATGCGCAAAGAAGCAGTCTATACCGAACACTTTTGTAGGCTGAAATCAGACTGGCTAATCGCAAGGTCAGTCTTACGTGACCTGCAATGGAGCGTTGTGACAGATCCTTGTAGTGCAGAGTATCGTAGCGTGGTAAAGGGTCTGATTTTAATGAGATTGGGTCTCCTTGTTCGCCCAAGTTTCTCCAGTTAGTCGGGCAGCATTCTGCATCCAGTATTTATAGTGCATCGCCCAATCGTCTTCATTCCGCACGAGGTATTAGATGTTTCCTTATGTCACATGGCCTCAGCCCACACATTAGGCCTAAATTAAAATATTGTTCGTTTGCCATTTACCTATCCAGCAAAAAAATTCACTGCGTATTTAGGTAGGTAAATTATTGATAAAACTATATTTTCTTGCATGTTTTTTAAAAGTATATATTTTAACATGTATATATTCTACAAAGCAGGTTGTGTGTTTGTAATTCATATTTAATGTGTGCTATAACAATACATACCACTGTAAGGTTGACTGCTTTTACATGTACCAACTTTGTACACTTTTTTATTGCCTGTTGCAAGCATCGAAAATGACTTAAAATGACAAGCTTCTTGTCGAGAATGCTAGATAATATTACTCTGACAATATTCTGAAAACTAGAACTTCTGTTCGGGTAATCCATCCCGTACGTCTTAATTATTCCAAGGGTGTGGTACGATATTCCAAGGGTATGGTACGCTATTCTAAGGGTGTGGTATGCTATTCTAGGGCTGTGGTACGCTATTCCAAGGATGTGGTACGCTATTCTAAGGGTGTGGTAAGCTTTTCCAAAGGTGTGATACGCTATTCTAAGGGTCTGGTACGCTATTCCAAGGGTGTGGTACGCTATTCTAAGGGTGCTGTACGCTATTCCAAGGGTGTGGTACGCTATTCCAAGGGTGCGGTACACTATTCTAAGGGTGTTGTATGCTATTCCAAAGGTGGTGTACGCTATTCTAAGGGTGTGGTACGCTAATCCAAGGGTGTGGTACGCTATGTTAAGGGTGTGGTACGCTATTCTAAGGGTGTGGTACGCTATTCCAAAGGTGTGGTACACTATTGTTGTACGTTATTCTAAGGGTGTGATACGCTATTCCAAGGGTGTGGTACGCTATTCCAAGGGTGTGGTACGCTATTGTAGTACGCTATTCTAAGGGTGTGGTACGCTATTCCAAGAGTGTGGTACGCTATTTCAAGGGTTTGGTACGCTATTGTGGTACGCTATTCTAAGGGTGTGGTACGTTATTCTAAGGGTGTGGTACGCTATTATAAGGGTGTGGTATGCTATTCGAAGGGTGTGGTACGCTATTCCAAGGGTGTGGTATGCTATTCTAAGGGTGTGGTACGCTATTCGAAGAGTGTGGTACGCTATTTTAAGGATGTGGTACGCTATTTTAAGGGTGTGGTACGCTATTCCAAGGTTGTGGTGGTACGCGTTAGGACATTGGAGTACCGCAACTTTGAAGAAATGCTCAAGTCTAAGAGTGTTTCGAAGTGTCTTCAAGACCACAATATAAGTTACTGCAGTAAGATTTATTATGAATAATTATAAGTTAAACGTGTTAATTGACACGCTACCTACATGCAAATGCCAAGTTCACACTACAGAGAGTGTGACACCTATGAGAACTTCAAACGACAATAATGACATTTATTCAAATATGCCATTCATTTCTTCTATCTCAACACAGCATTATAAAATACCAATAATATTCGCTCATGGAATTTATTTTGGTATAGCCGCATCCGTGATCGAGGGGTTAACGACGTTGCGTTGTAAACCTTCTCGTCTCTAACCGCTGTGGGTTCTATTCCCACTTGGACCTCAACTTGTATGTGTGAAAGTGTCGATTCTTACGTATGGCGGGAAGTATATAGAACTGGCCCTACCCAGGTTTATCGTGGTTGTCTGCCTAAACCACAAAAAATCGACCGTCATATATGGCCTAAAATGTGCTAAAATTACGTAAAGCACCATTCAAACAAACAATATTTTGGTCGTATGGTTCATTCATTTGATTTATAAATGTAACACATTACTAATGCATTGAAACAGTTCTACAAAATTGACGAAATGAAATGTAATTCGATGTTACGGGACAAATCGTTTAAGGTTATATTGTGGAAGCAACCTCAGAGGTAGATGAGATGAAGGCTACTGTCCCAATATAACTTAGTAAATACGAATTTGACGAAACCTTATGTATTTATTTAAGATATGAACTTCTTCAAACGCATCCATTTTAATATAATATAAGATATACATTAAAATGAAAACCGAGGTTTGTACAAATGTCAATTTCATTAAGAAAAACACTTAAATGCCTAACCGGAACAGTAGGAAAGGGTTATAAAATCAAACATTAATGTTCTGTCGCGAACGTAACAGTTTAAAAAAAAAATCAAAAGCAACTACTCAACCAAATTTATACTAATCATGGGTATTTAAAATTTATTTCATTTTAAAGTAAAATTACAAGTAAAAAAATATACATCGAAAATATACTTTGTGTCTGACTTACACTCGTTTAATTCTGTTTAAGATCTATAAAACTTAATTTATTATGTTTTTGACGTTTCTCGCACGTATACTAATGATTGTTGGTGTTGTAATAAACTCATTTATTTTCCTCTTAATGTCAAAGTACACTTTAAATGTATACATTTAAATTATATTACAAAACTTATTATGCTTGTTTTTGAATTTGTCTAGGCTTTTATTTATATTAACAATCTAGTAGATATCAAAATAGAGGTGCTTAAGTATTGAAAATGCAGAATTTGGCATATTTTCAGTAAAACAAGGGCCCCAACTCTTGTCTTACTATCCTATCTAGCTGGTTTTCGAACTTGTCCGAGGTTTCATTGATATAAAGACAAAAGTTTGGTAAGATAAAACGTTAGGCCATATCGTGTTCACAAGGCAAAACGGATGGCGAATAACTTAAAAGTCAATTAAATCATTTTAGTGCTTTTTTCGTTTAGTCCAAAGGTCAAGAAACTCCTTAATGAGTAAGTTTCTTGGAATATAAAACTAGAACTATCACTGAAGATTATGAATACCCCCATCAGTTGTTATATGTATATGAAGTTTGGGAACAACCTATTCAAACCTGTTTGAGAAATGGTAGTAATAAACATGTGTTACAGGCTGCGTACAGCTAAATATAGCCTGGCTTAAGCCCCGCCTTTTGTTGTGTACGATTTAGTACATAAGTGAAAGTTCACAGAGGTCAGCAGATATAACTTTGAAATATTCAATATGCATTTTCAGGAAGGATAAACTATAGGTAAAATAATCCCCATCAGCTAGGATCATTAAATTAGATAAACAAATATTTTTTCATGTTTTTGAAAATGTAACATCCATTGAAATTGCATGTCAATATTCAGTGCGGATTCAATAGTGTTTGTAAACACAGACATGTGCAGAGAGGTTGAGCTGGCAAAGTTGTCTTTTCACACTTTTAAAGGCTTTGTGATGGAAATATCTATGAAATAAGGTAATTTATAGACAATCTGGTGTATAATTCTTGATATATTAGCTGACACGTGCCACAGGAGGTCTATGGGAAAGTATTTAGTTTTTTGCAACCTATAGGCAAGAGTCTGCATAGGGTAAAAGTGAAAGTAGACATACTCATACACATACTCATACACAATGATTTGAAAGTGTGAGAAATGTTGAATTATGTTGTATTTTGACTTTTCTTATAACTCTTTTCATGATTTTTAAATATTTCAATGTTTTATGATGCAAAATAGGTATTTTAAATTCTTTTATTAATGGTTGTGGACACACAATTAGCCATACCTGACACTTGGTATACACAATTGGTCTGTAATGCACATGTTTGACACAGTTAAAGGTATATCTAGTAAATTTTATTCATTTCTGAGGGCTTTGCATACGTTGTTTGGCAAATATATCAGTAAGCGACAATCTACATCTTTCCGAAAAGATGTCGAAAAGCCGCTTATGGCTGTTTTGAAAAAGATATTGAGGTAAACACTGACTTTGAGTTCATCGCTTCTATACGGTTAGTGTCGATATGCAAATATTTTATGCGGTTTAATACATTTACAAACTAAATTATTTAGTTGGCAAAAAATATGACCTTTTCTATGTTTTTTAAAGTTTTTTTCTACCCAACTCCCTTCATTTTAATGAATTTTCATGGATCTGTACTTTAAACAGTGCTTATTGGCTGCAGGGTTGCATGAAAATGACCTGTAAAGATGCTACAAACAATATCTAATAAAAAAAATACCATAAACTATACAGTTACAGTCAATCTAGTGTAATGAGCATATTGTAAAACATGGCATGGCCCTAAAAATGGAGTTGGGGAGGATAGTCTCAGAATTTTTTTTTGTCATTTTTAAACTGAAAAGATGCATTTTCTTGATGGTTTCACATAAAGTAACTGCTGAATAATGTTAATTAATTAATTTGATGGCAGATTTTGAATATATACAAAAACAGTGGCATTTTTATGGTAAAATCTGCTATCTTGACCCTTGAAAATCACAAATATCATTTTTGAGTAGATATTATTTTCAAAATAGCTTCAACTGTTAAAAATCACATGTTGTTGATGAAATAAATTTAAAATCACTTTATTTGAAGCAAAAGATTGGAACGGTTGTCGAGATATGGCATTTTCAAAATTTTGCTTTAGCCGAAGCTCTTTTAAGCCCTCATATTTTGTCGAAAAGGATTTTTTTTCTAAAAAAAGAATGACATAATTTTTCTCAGATTATATGTATCAAACAATTTAGCCAGAAACATACCTTCTGTCAGGTCTGAATGTCTCTATAGGCTGCGTACAACTAAATATAGCCTGGCGTAAGCCCCGCCTTTTGTTGTGTACGATTCAGTACAGAAGTGAAAGTTCAAAGAGGTCAGCAGATATAACTTTGAAATATTCAATATGCATTTTCAAGAAGGATAAACTATAGGTAAAATAATCCCCATCAGCTAGGATAATTAAATTAAATAAAAAAATATTTTTTCATGTTTTTGAAAATTTAACATCTATTGAAATTGCATGTCAATATTCAGTGCGGATCAATAGTGTTTGTAAACACAGACATGTGCAGAGAGGTTGAGCTGGAAAAGTTGTCTTGTTCACACTTTCAAAGGCTTTGTGATGGAAATATCTATGACATAAGGTATCTTAAAGAAAATCTGGTGTATAATTCTTGAGATATTAGCTGACAGGTGCCACAGGAGGTCAATGGGAAAGTATTTAGTTTTCTGCAACCTACAGGACGTGACGCGACGCGACATAAAGGTGTAAACGCGTCGTGACATGACGCGACGCAAAGGGACGTTACGGACAACGTGATTTCAATATAGCCCCCACTTCACTTGTCAAAGCGAGGATAACTTATTCATGACTCACTTTATTCTGAAAACGAAATGTAATGTTCTGATTCAAAAGATAATTTAAGTGTTTGCATTACTTTATAGGGACTATCATGATGAAATGGCAAATTATAACAAAAACAAATTAAGATGATTGTATTCACTGTTTTAAGTCTATGGCATACACAACGTTAGTCCAACCCGAACTCAAACACTGCTCCACTAGTGTCCGGTCTTCCCACACTGAATGCTACATTAATCAAAATATGAATAAGACTAATGCAGGGCAGCTCGCTGGGTAAAGCATACGCACAAACTTCAAGCTTCACAGAGATGCTCCACCTTGCACTGGAGAAGGCTTGACCAACGACGCTAGATAAAGGCTCTCCGTTTGTTACAAGTTCACTAACAACCCAGTTGATATCCCACTTGAAGGCTGCAGACACATACACCAACTTCAATTCAAGTAATAGGTATGGAAAGCCGTAGGGGACCCCCGAAGTTATTTTTTTTTTTACTATATTTTCTATATGATTTTTCTTCGGCGCATTTTCTATCGCCGAAGTTATTTTTTCACATCTTCGATTAACTCCGGTACTATCTTCGGCGCATTTTTCTATCGTCGAAGTTATTTGTTCAAATCTTCGATTAACTTCGGTACTAGAAAATCTTCGGCGTACATGCTTTCCTCAAAATTTCAAACTGAGTTTTCTCCCAGAATGCAATTTAAAATCCACTTCCTCAAATAATCAGTTGTAAAATACGCCTGTGCAAAACTGTTAAATCCAAAATGACGCCTAAGTCTAAGTTACGCTTTCACATTTTTACGCCTCTATCAAGAGACGTCAAAGTCATATTATTCCTGCTCGTTGACGCTTGAAAAATTGGAAAAAGAGAATTAAGCCTAAAAACCAGTTGGAATCCGTCTACTTTACGCCTTGTTTCCGTATGTTTTGTTCGTACAAGCTATAGCCTTGAATATGGAAAGAATGCATACAATAACTGTTGAGGTACTTTAAATTAAGTGCACATTTTATCTCAAGCTGAATCAATAATGTACATAAGAATCATGATATTTTCTGCAGCTGGGAGTGTGCAATTATTACAGCACGGCCTTTTTACTCTTCTTTGCAGCTGCCTTTATAAGGCCCCTCTCCCCCACCCACATTTATTTTAAGGTCATGCAGATTTCTTCAATTTTTAAACTTGCCTGGGAAATTTCATTCCCTTTTTATGGATTTTTTTCCCAATTAATGGAAAAAGACCCTTTCCCCATTACTGGTAAAAAGGCCCTGTGCAGATACTGTATAATCCTCACATCAACCCCACCCCACCTCCCATTCCTGAAATAACGACCCGTTAGAAGTAAAAGGAGCCATATCACTTAATATTTAATATGCACTTGTTGCCTTATACCTTTAAGGGATCGGAATTATTATTTTCAAGGGTGTGACTGAAATGAATGTCATCCCTGGTTTCACTACTGCTGTGACCTACGGTGATGAACCATGTTTTCTGACATCATTACACTTCAGCATTGCTGGCTGATGACAACTGACTTTTTAAAGCATTCAAACTATCAGTAAGTTTACACAGATTGTTATTACGATGTTTTACCAAGACATTTTCATTTATGTTTCAAAAGAATGCTCTTTATATTGAGCGCATCCGTGGTCGAGGGGTTAATGACGTTGAAACCTTCTCGCCTCTCACCGCTGCAGGTTATAATCCCACTGGGAGCTCGACTTGTGAGAAAGCGTCGATTCTTATGGACTGCGGGAGATGTACAGTACTGGTTCTACCCAGGAAAGGTGGGTGGTCTGCCTCCACCACAAACAAAATCGACCGTCATAATAGTATATAACCTTACATGTTTTGAAAATGATGTAAAACACCATACAAACAAATGTATATACAATGTGAGTATGCTAGCATACTAAGTGAGGGAAACTCTTGGCAATTTATTAACATTTTAACTAACTGAAGAACATCCTCTTGAGCAAATAGATACTGAGTGTTTGTCTAAGTGTGGCATACTAGTATCCTGCGATAGTGTAGTCAACATGATACGTCAAATGTGATTGTCTAAGTGTGGCATACTGGATCCTGGTATCCGATAGATAGTGTAGTGTAGTGCGTCAACGTGATACGTCGGTACCTTCTGAACAACTGTCACATACAGACAACAACATCAGCTGACAGTCATGTACTTGTACAAAGATTAATATGAAAAAGTGGCTTTATGAAATGTAATATTTCATACTCTAAAGCAGGCAGACAAGAAAGAAAGTCATTTTTTTCGAAAAAGTTATACTGTATGCCCTGCCATGACAGGCACTATTTTTGTATTGTTATTCAGAAACATTTAAAATTAGTATTTAAGTATTTTACAAAGTTCATCACTGTTACCCGATAAGACCTGAGCATTTGACAGTCGAATATAAATAGGCCCAAACACATGATTATTCAGGTGTCAGGTTACATTTTGAGCGGCAATCTGGGAGAGGATAATGTACGATAATATCTGTTCAGACAAAAGCTGTGTATCAGAAGAAATCAAAAGCCACACCCATATCGTATTGGTACACAAACCCACACCCATATCGTTTTGGTACACAAACCCACACCCAAATCGTATTGGTTCACAACGCATGATGCCGAGGCTCCCTGCCAGTGTTTTAGCCAGCCAACCATTCAGACTTGTTTACTGTTTTACATGGGCGACTTTGATAAATCGCGGCCGAAATAAGGTGAGCATGGGCTCAAAATGCCCCACTTGGCACTGATTGACTCTTTGCATGTGTTATTAAGTATTACGCACACCCTGCACACATGTATACGAGTCCTTAATTTCTCTACTTCACGGCTCTCTGCATAACATAAAGTTTTCAGACAAAGCGTCTCCGACGATTATACCTGCCTTCAGGATCAGAGAGAAAACTGAGTCTCGCAGTCTGTTCCATAGTGAAAATACTCAATATTTGCCATTTAAACATACTTGTAAGAAGTCAACCTTTACTTTGGTAAGACTTGTGTTCTAAAATTACAATAACATGCCTAACCTGGAAAGTAATTATTTTGATGACAGGGATGGTACAAGTTCGTCAGTTAGCATTACCTGTATCTGTCAGCCCATGACTGAAATGCAGATAAGCTACAGAAAAATATGTAGGGGGTTCCATTAATCAATCAAAATATGTTTGTAAATTCGAATGATCTGTTCTGTATTACTCAGTTTATTACTAATACAAAACAGGATAAAAGCAAATCATCTGATATTGATAAATACCAGCTCATCTCGTATCTATTGCGAACACCGATGATCATTTCCTAAAGCAATCAAATGTAAAGGACTTGGAATCCATGTTTAAGTTGTATCTGTATCTTTGATCTGAAACACTGACAATCTATAATTAAATACATGTTGTATCCTTAAGCATTTGTAATCAATGGCTTTATGAAATTTAATATTCATATAAATTGTATGTTCTCATGAACCTTTCAATTATCATTTCTTATCAGACTTTTGTTACAGGTGTAAGACACCTGAAGATGATTCAAATGAATCTTTTATGTACAATATTTTATTATGTTTGATAATTTCCCATTAGTTGAAATTTAAAAAAAGTTTAAAAGAACCAACATTACAGCAGGTAAATGTAAACACTATCTATAAACACGTGAGTGAATAATACAGTAAGTCCGGCTAATATCTTGACCGGTCAAACTGCAATTTTCAACTAGTATGCCAATATGCAAGCAATAATTGTGTTTCTTATTGTGTTCCCCGTATATCATAACGTCTCACACTTTATTACACATACGCATAAGAGGTCAAGGTGATCCAACTCGATAAACAATGAGTGCGTGTACGGATATGTATACTAAAAGACTTGAACGCCCGTGGGAGAAAAGGTTACTTTTATAAGGGTAAGTTGATAACCTTAGAAACATCAACTCAGAACACAACACAACACGAGCGTACCTTTAAACAGGCAAAACGACGAGCACAGCCACACCTCACAGAAAATGAACAATATGCAAACACTGGTGAACAACACATGGACGATACAGTGCACGGGATCGATGAATATGTAGACAATACAGACGTGAATACCGAGACAAATGCAAGTGGAGGCAGATAGGGGCACGGTCAAGGCCATAACATCCTTAATGTATCATTAAAATATGTAGTTTGGAACATTGAAGGGCTTCGCTCAAAATTAGAATTTTGTGATTTTAAAGAACATATTAGTCAATTTGATGTTATAGGTTTTGTCGAAACATGGGTTACCAATATAGAAACTGTTAACCATATATTTGATAATTTCACGTGTTATTTTTGCTCAGCTAAAGCTTCAGATAGAGGTGGGCGATCCATGGCAGGTATAATTGTATATATACGAAACGAATTAGTACCGTTTGTAAGAAGAATATCTTATGAATGTGAGTTCAGTATTTTTCTGCTTTTTGACAGAGCAGTGCTTGATTTGGCAAAGGATGTGTTATTTGTTTGTTCTTATCTACCTCCAAGTTGCTCACCATTTTATAAAGATAAACCATTCAAGGGTGTAGAACTTTTAGAAAATAGTATTATAAATGCTGAATGTAATCTTAATGAAGTTCATATTTTAATTGCGGGAGACCTGAATGCCCGAACAGCTAATGATCTAGATTATATACCGTATGAATTTGATATTCCAGAATTGGAAGAATTCAACGATATGATAAATAACCATATAAATATGCCAAGATATTCTTGCGATAGTACCATTAATAGTTGTGGCAGGGAACTTATTAATTTTTGTAAAGCATATGCCTTATATATTCTAAATGGGAGGTGTGGAAAAGATAAAGAAATAGGTAACTTTACATATGTCTCTTCCATAGGTTGTAGTGTCATCGATTATTTTATAACTGATAAAACAGTGTTTGACATTATACAATCATTTGAAGTAGACAAAAGAACAGAATCTAAACATTTCCCCATAAGCATTGAAATAAAAAGTAATTTAAATATCAGAAATGACGATGAGAAAAGCGAAGACGAATCTGAAGAAACATATAGATATATATTTAAGAACGACAATAATGACGAGATAAGAGATAATATGGATATATATATGAAATGCGACGACTATCTAGATTTAGAAAACGATATTAGTAACCATAACATATCCATAAACAATATTTTAACCAGGTTCACAGACATGATATATATGTCGATTGATACATGCAAAGTAGTCAATAAAGTTAATAAACATAAACATAGCCAACCGGATTTGTTTGATAATGAATGCAAAATCCTGAAAAAGGAAAAGTATAAACTGTTGCATAAATATCGACACAATAGGACAAAACAAAACCTCGACAATTATATTACGACAAGGACAACATTTAAAATTACATGCAAAAAAGAACAAGAAGATAAAAATACACGAAATCTAGATTCACTAGTGGATAGTGCAAACGATTCGAAAACATTTTGGAAGCTCTTTAAAAGGATAACTGGTCAAAGCAATAAACCACGTGAATGTAATATTAACACTAAGCGATGGTACGAATACTTCAAAACCTTATTCGACAGTAATGATAATTCAAACTCTACATTTCATGACAATGAATTAAGCGAAGAAGACTTAGCAGAGCTTTTTCAAGAGATCCCCGAAAATGAGATAGAAAATATTATTGTGAACTCACCTATAACAAATGAAGAAATAATTGAATCAGCTAGGGCTTTAAAAAATGATAAAGCACCTGGACCTGACAAAATATTTACTGTTTTCTACAAGAATTGTCTAGATATAATTTTACCTGCTTTGAACAAAATGTTCAATAGAATGTTTGATCTTGGAGAATTCCCTGAAAATTGGTCCCATTCTATATTAGTACCCCTACACAAAAACGGTAGGATGGATGACCCCAGTAATTATAGAGGAATCATGTTACTTGATGCTATAAGCAAAATATTTACACGAATTTTAAATAGACGTTTGACTTTTTACACAACTATCTTTGACAAGATATCAGAAGCACAGTCAGGTTTTAGAGAAGGATATTGTACGGTAGATAATGCATTTGTCTTAAGGGCAGTTATTGATAGATACTTGTCCAAAAAAGGTATGAAATTATTTGTAGCATTTGTAGATTTAAAAAAAGCGTTTGATACTGTGAATAGAGCAAAGTTATGGTTTATTTTAAAAAAAGCCGGTGTTAAAGGTAAACTGTTTAAAATGTTATATAGTATATATAAAAGTGTTAAAGCATGTGTAAGAAACAAAACCAGTTTAAGTGATTATTTTCATTGTACTCAGGGTGTTAGACAAGGTTGTATTTTAAGTCCAATTCTATTTTCCATATTTATTGATGAACTTCAATATGAAATTGCAAACAGTGGTCTGACCGGAATCCAGTTATCACCGGATATTGTTGAATTATTTATGTTAATGTTTGCAGATGACATTGGTCTTATTTCAGACACAGTGATAGGTTTGCAGAGACAATTAAACATTCTTCATCAATATTGTACACATTGGGAGGTAACAGTTAATCTTGATAAAACAAAGGTTGTTGTTTCTCGAAATGGGGGCCCATTAAGCAAACACGAGAAATGGACATTTGGTGGTGAAAAGGTTAATGTTGCAAAAGAATATACATATGTAGGTCTATTATTTTCAAGTCAAATGTCTCTTAATCGAATGGTAGAGGAAATTGCTATTAAAAGCAAACGTGTTCTTATTGCTCTTTTAAATGGCTTATATAAATTTGGTCCTTTACAATCAGATATGTTTTTTAAATTGTTTGACACAAAAATTAAACAAATAGTTTTATATGGCTCTGAGATATGGGGTCTGGAACAATATAACAGTATTGAACGTATACAATATTATGCGTGCAAAAGATTTATGTACGTCCACAACAAGGCAAGTAATAGTGCCGTTCTTGGTGACTGCGGCAGATATCCACTATGGATAGAAAGTTATAAAAAATGTATAAAATACTGGTTACGACTTCTAAAAATGCCAAGTCATAGATATGTGAAGAAAGCTTATAACATGTTAGTTTATTTTGATACGTATGGTCATAGCAACTGGGTAACACAGTTAAGAATGAATCTTTACATGAACGGTTTTGGATACGTATGGGTAAACCAAACTGTCGAAAATGAATCTCTTTTCCTTAAAGTGTATGTAAGAAGACTACAAGACCAGTTTTATCAAACATGGTCCGAAAACATTCACACTAACCAAAAATTAGAATTATACCGAGATTTTAAAACAGATTTCAAGTTTGAGCAATATTTAAATTGCCTTACAATACAAAAATTCAGGCATGCACTATCATCTTTTCGAACTTCTTCGCATGACCTCGAAATAGAAAAAGGGAGATACAGAGGTATTCCTAGGAATGAAAGGGTATGCAGACATTGCCGAAACACCGTAGAAAATGAATATCACTTTATATTTGAATGCAAACTGTATGATGATTTAAGAATGAAATATTTACCAATACAATTTACACATAATTATTCTCTGTACACATTCAAATCATTGTTTTCAAATGAAAATCCATTAATTATAAAACATTTAGCCATGTTTATATTTCATGCTTTTCACAAAAGAACATGTTATTTAGATACTTTGTGAATATGTAGTTTTTTCGCGTTGATTGCCTAAACTATTGGTGGTTTTGTATATTAAATCTATGTATATATGTTGGGTGCACCAGTTGCATATTTGTTTGTTTGTATATAAAATGCATTGTGTTATGGGCCGGAGGCCAAAATCGTAATAAAGAAATTGAAATATACTGAAACGCAAAAGAAACGCAACTCTGGAATTTCCGCTTTATATTGTATGTACACTCAAGTGATATGAAAACGCAACACGGGAATTTCCGCTATATATTGTATGTACAATATGCTGCTTTTAATCGAATGGTACATGGCTACGTAAGACCTTTCCTTTTGGAAAAAATACTAAAACAACAAATAATACAGCAAATAGTGTTCCTGCAATGTTTCATTATTCACAGAGTACGCGTTTGGCTCAATCATGTGAGCAAACTTAGGATGCAAAATTGTGCAAACTATTTACGTTAAATACAGTACTGAACTAGCTCTATTTTTCGAAGAGCAACTTCAACATTGATGAAGTTCTTGTTACAAAGTGTAGTGTGATTAAAACGTCTACAACATCACAGTTGTGTCCTTTCTCTAGTTAACTGCAACTTTTTTTTAAAAAAAACATCTTGGGATTTCTTTGGAATATTATGTGCAATTAAGTGTGCAGTATATACAATGTATAGCGGAAATTCCCGTGTTGCGTTTTCATATCACTTGAGTGTACAATATGCTGCTGAACATGGCTTGGTAAGACCTTTTCATTCGGCAAAAAATACTAAAACAACACATACCACAGCAAATAGTATTCCTTCAAAGTTTCGTTATTGACAGAGTACGCGTTTGGCTCAAGCATGTGAGCTTTGGCTCAAGCATGTGAGCAAACTTAGGATGCAAAGTTTTGCAAACTCTTAACGTTAAATACAGTACTGAACTGGCTCAGTTTTTCAAAGAGGAACTTCAACATTTATGAATGTCTTGTTACAAGTTGTAGTGTGATTAAAACGTCTACACCATCACAGGTGTGTCCTTTCTCTAATTAACTGCAACTTGTTTTTACTTTTTACAAAACATCTTGGGATTTCTTTGGAATATTATGTGGAATTAAGTGTGCAGTATATACAATACATTGCGGAAATTCCCGAGTTGCGTTTCTTTTGCGTTTCAGTATATGCTTATTATGCAAAATGACTAACATGTGGAGCTAACCATAAACAAATGTTGGTTTGCTGTTTCCCTAATTACCCACAGTTGTTTATAGCAATTATATATATATATATTTGTTTTGCTTCCCTTTATAATTTGATATGGTTTGTACTGTTTTCAGCAGAGAAAAAAACACCTACTCCCTACCCACTTGCTGAGTCTGGAACTAGTTATATTTTAAGGTTGGCCTACTATAGACTAAGGTTAAACAATAAAAAATGATAATACAAGGAAATAGGAATTTCAGATGAATAAGCAGTTTTGCATTGATAATGAGCGACATCAGATGAATAAGCCATTTTGCATTGATAATGAGCGATATTAGCCAATCCTTCTTTGAATTTAGAGAGTATTTAACTGCTGGGATCGATTATAGTGAAATCCTTCAAGAGATGGTAGACGAGTTGTTTTTCTCACGAACGAGCGTATGAGAGTGAGTGAAAAACAAAACACGACTACCATTAAGTGAAGAATTTCCCTATAATCGAACCCAGCAGTTAAATACTCGACTTGCTACATTTTAAATCAGTATGTATGATGTTAACCTAAATTATTCGCCTTAGCTATTTTTGTGTTCGCCTGGTAGGAGTTAATTATAAATATTTAGCGATTCTGAATATTCTTTCACTGAGAAATCCCGATCTTTCACCCACAGAAATAAATGTAATGTAAATGAAAGATAAGTATACGGAATTATATTAAAGTTGTTCAAAAATACATTTGTATATCCCTCTTAAAATCTGCAATCGACCCTTTTAAAGTTGACAAACAAATCAAGACTTTCAAAAATGTCATGCGCCCATTCAGCAAAACTCAACTCATGTAAACAACTCTTCAATCTTTTAGAGAATGAGAATCTGTTTAGGAGACGATGCATGAGCGCAAACTTACGGTGTCCTGTTACCATCGCATCTTACCATCGACCATCGCATCTTACCATCGACCATTGCATCTTACCATCGCATCTTACAATCGATGTATTAGGTCGATGGTCGATGGTAAGATGCGATGGTAACATGGCCCTAACAGGACATCGTACAAGACTGACAAATACTTAGCTTGATATGCACTATGCATAGACCTGAAACGGAATTTCTTTAATTCAGTACAATGACCAAATCCACCTTGCAGCATGCTCCTGTAGACTGTATCTGTGATGACAAACACGTGCGGATGGACTTCATGGCGTTTCTTGCTCTTGTATAACTATATAACCTTCTATGTAAAGATGTGAAGCTTCTGTACGGGTTCACCATCACACAAAACAATCCAGAGTATGTTTAAAAAAAGCATGTTTCAAAATCTTCAGATATATATGACAGACATATAATTCTTATTTTGTTAAAAAAAAATGTTGGATGCAAACAAAAGCTGGACAAGTACTATTGCTGAACACCTTACACTTTTGGAAACAAGCACGAGATATTTACGAGTTAAACATCAATATTTGAATCTATTGTGGTTATAGATTGTTTTATTTCATCATTTGTTTGCACCTTTAAAGCAAAATGATATCAAATTAATTATAAATAAATAAAAGCACTTATTTTAACTCTTAAAATACCTCAAGATTGACATGTCCCCTTTAAAGAAGCATGCCCTATCTTATGTCAAACTATTCATGTGAGATTTAATTACTCTTATCACTTTATCATTCTTGTCACCTAAATCAATTGTAATTTTTTCCATGACTCCCATGACAAGCATTTAATGGTGTAATGATTCAATACTACAGCTGTGTCTCATTTCACCTCATAGCAAGAATACCACTGTTATATAATGTGAATATAGCAATTTAATTAACATGCACACTCTGTATTTGTATGGCATTCACTGGATTTTTAATATAGTGATGCGAACTACTATACATAGAGGATCTTAAACGAGCCTTTTGGCGAGTTAAAATTAAAAATAATTTATAACGAGTTTCATAAATCTTATATGGAATGGGAACGAGTTTAAGATCCTTTTTATCACATAATGTTGCAATCAAATTAGTAAAAATTAATTCAGATGGACATAGAACCGCCACGACGTTTCTCTTATTCAAAAAACATTCGCTAGAGAAAATACAACATTTTTGGCATGTAATAATATAAAAGCGTGTTTTACTAACAACAGTTTAGACCATTATACTATGTGGACTTGCTATGAAGTTTGTGAAGCACTCATCTTCCTATTAGATACTATTTTCGTCAGATATGGAACCACCGTTTATAGACAAATTGTTGGTATCCCTATGGGTACGAACTGTGCACCACTTGTCGCAGGTTTGTTTTTATTTTGCTATGAAAGGGATTTCATGTTGAGTCTTTCACCAGATACCCAGGCAGATGTTATTGAAGCCTTTAATGACACCTCTCAGTATCTGGATGACATATTGAACATTGACAACCCTTTCTTTCCAACTATGGTTAATTTATTTATCCTAAAGAAATTCAGCTTAACAAAGCTAATATATCTGATAATAACGCTTCTTTTCTTGATTTAGATCTCTCGATTGAAAATGGTAAAATAATTAGCAAAATCTATGACAAGAGAGATGATTTTAATTTTGACATTGTTAATTATCCCCACTTGGATGGGGATGTTCCCCGAGCAACTTCTTATGGGGTGTATGTGTCTCAACTTATTCGTTTTTCTCGAGCTTGTACTCGAGTTGAGGACTTTAATATTCGTACTCTTTGTATAACTAAAAAGGTACTCAATCAGGGTTACCATTACCATAAACTTCGTAAAACCTTTGCAACATTTTATTATCGTAACCCTGATCTTCTTTCCAAATATAAAAATAATTTAAGGACTCTTCTTCGACAAGGACTATCACAAACTGACTTCTATGGTGATGTGATTTATAAACTTCGTAAGAATCTTGGTCATGATCACTTTCATACTATCTTTGTTAAACTTGTTAAAAAGTTTATCAAAAGAGGTTATGACCCTATCATTTTGCAACGTACTGCATGCTTGGTGGTGGACCCTTTTACAGTTCGCCACTATGCTTTCCTCTTTAATTGTACGATGACCGGACAGGCTGTGGACCCTATGATGACGCCTACCTAAAGTCGATTGGGACGGTGGCATTTGATGTTTGCCTATGATCTTTCTTGTCGTGCCCTTAATGGTTTATTCTCTTACTGCTCTGGCTTCTGCCAAGTCATTGAGTACCTTCAATGTGGCTTTCTATGCTATTGTTCTTTTGCATTATATTTACACGAGCATATTTGTGTTTTAATTATATTGCCTATTGATGCTGCCTTGTTGGCTAGAGATTAGATCATGGCGGGGATTTCTTTATTTACACTGTCCTGTTTTAATGGGATGAGGTAGGGTAAGTGTGAGGTTTGGTGCACCCTAGAACAGGTTTAAACCCAGGTGGCCTACTTTGCCACTGACCGTTCCAAGGCGGTAGCCCTATTGTCAACCCTTTTGTGTTTGTGATGTCGTTTGCATTTATTATTGATTTTGCCTTCTTGTTCGTCTGTTTGCCTGTTTGTTTCTGTGTTTTGTGGTTGACTGTCCTCCTTGAATGCTACTTTCCCTGTCCGATCTTTTTATATTTCTTTTGATGAAGTGAAAAAAGGTGGAGGTATGCAGTACTGATTTCTACCCAGCAAAAATGGAGTGGTCTATCCCACACACAAAAAAATCAACTTATATATGGCCTAACATGTGCTAAAAATGACGTAAAACACCATTCAATCAAACAAACAAACACACAAACCATGGAGTATGGGAAATGTAACCAATATCTTAGATTCGGTATAAAAATGCATTGTGTTTCGGCCCCATTACGTGGTCCCGTCTTCATTCCAGTAAGCGATGGTGAAGCTTATATTAGCAGGATCTTATAACGAACATATCGACAACAAAACGAGTTTAAAACCATTCTCGCTTCGGTCCATATTCATGCTCTGATCTGACAGCCCGGGCGTTAACACATCCCTATGCAATATTGGTTAATATATTAATATAACTTCATTGAAAAGTATATGTGTAACAATGTATGATAATTATACCCACGATTTTGAAAAAAAAGGAGGTATATTAAAATCGCCTCCGTTTGACCGTAAGTCCGTCCGTCCGTCCGTTACAGCATCTCCTCCTAAACCATTGAACGGAATTCAACCAAACTATGACTTCACCATATGATGACGGCGTGCAAGAGCAACATAATTTTTTGATCCGAGCCCAGGGGCCCTCAGTGGGGGTTAAAAGGTCAACTACACTAACAATTCAATTAACTGTCATTTTTCCATATTTTTTCACATACTAGTAACTTGGTATATGTAATAGTCTATGAAAGATAAACAACATATCAAACGATTTTATTATTTCGGACGTCTGCCCGGTGGCCAATGGTGGGCGGGCGCTCGGAGGGAGGTGGGGTGGGGGTGGGGGGACAGTTTTTGTTTGTTTTGTAATTATGTCTCAAATGACACATTATGATGATGGCTCCGCACCCTGGGTCCCTCAGCGGGTTCAAAAGGTCAAATACAGTCAAAATTCAATTACACTGTTTCTATATTCTTGAACATAACTTGGTGTCCCGCGTGGGGGATGAGGGGTGGGGGGGTGGGGGGGGGGGGGGGGTTGGGGGAGGGGAGCAGGGGTAGTTGTATGTGTTTGTGGGTGGTGAGATTTGGATTTATTTTTTAATAGTTATGTCTCAAATGACATATGATGATGGGATTACACTGTATACATTTGTTTTCTCCTACGTCATCGGTGAGGCCTGGAGGACGGGGCATCAAATACACTAATAATTCATCTTGTTCATACTTTTGCATATTAATTGGTATGACAGTCATCTATGAAAGAGATACACAGCATGTCAAATGATTTATTATTTAAAACTCGGACGTTTTTGATGGGGTTGGGGTTGGAGGTGGTGGGTGGTGGGTGGAGGGTAACAGGGGGTCAACTTTTTTAATGAACATTTTGAAAGGATAACAGTGTATATACTGTGGGGCTGGCAGTGTTGGGGGGGTTAGGGTGGGACGGGGGGTGGGGGAGAGAGGCGCTGCTTGTTCGAATCTCACTGAGAGCTGAACTTGTAAGTGAGAAAGTGTCGATTCTTACGGATGACGGGAGATATACAGTACTGGTTCTACCCAGAAATAAGTGGGTGATCTGCCTCCACCATACAGAACCGTCATACATAACCAAAATGACGTAAAACACCAAACAAATATTACTACAACCTCATTTTCTAAATACCGTTTAAGACACTATTAATTAAGAAACCATTATTAACGTTTCGATTAATGACTCAATTGCCACTTATCTTACACTCGTATCCATTAGGCACGTCTCTTCCCTCGATCGGAAAAGTGGCTGTTAACTGTATAGTGACGAAAACACTTACGATTAGAAATTGAGACGAAAACAACTTGACAAGGTTCCGGGATGTTTTCAAGTAACGTTCAAATACCGGTGATTAATACTTGAAATATTATAGATAACGTCAATAGGCATTGATTTAGAATCGATTTATTCGTGCAAAAGGAAGTGTAAAGGCTCAAACAGAAGCATTATCACAAGTAGTCAGCAGTCGGTGTCGCGTGAAGATAACACTTGGGTTATGAGTAGTCAATATGTGGATTCGATTTTGATAACAGTATAATTTTTGTTAACGCAATCAAAATTAAATTACGCCTTATTTACAAGAATATTCATTGCGGGTCAGCAATGTGTGCTATCCTAGGTTACGCAACAGGATACATTTAAAGGTACAAACGGTAATTTTGCTTTCTTTTTAAGTCGCGGCATTCTGTTAGTTTTATTACACATTTGAATAGTGCAAATAAATTGCTTTACATATTCCTAAGTGTTGATTATTTTGCACCAATACATGTATTTAAACCTATGGTAGTACTGAAAACTCAAATTGTACTACCTTTTATTTTAATATCTGACTTTTACCCTGTGGAGTTTTGAAAAACTGATAGATAGTGCAGCGCGTGCGCTTATCGCCTTGAATGCACACTAGAACAATCGAATTTATCAATTAACCCTAACATCGAAATGGATGAGGCCGCCACTATCGAAGATTAGTTTTTTTCTTTTACGATGTATGTTATACATGAATGCTCATTTATTAAAAAAACGGTTCCTTTTTTTTCGGCGTTTATGCGGATTGAAACGTCGGTAGTAAATGTCGTAATCCATGAATCGCGTTAGTGTTTTATGGTAAATTTGCAATTGATTACCGGCGTTTAAAACCGCATAAACGGCAAAAGAAACGCGCTTCGTGGATTTTTCCATTTAATACCGGCAAAACCGAATAATTCTTGTATTTATATTATTTTCCCGTCGCTATAATAGTATCAGCAAAAATTCTAATGATAACAAAAAGAAAAAATGAGAAACCACTACTGTCAGTGTCTTTTCATTCAGTGGAATATCCATCTAATGTTAAGACACCCCGGATGCAAGCGCAGTGTCTGCTCTGCATGCAGGCGTACAGTTCGTTCACCTCCTTGAAGCGGAATAGCCACTTTCTATGCGTGCGCAGTCGAGCGTAAATAGCCCCACCTACATATTTGAGATTAAGCGCTATATTGTTTCAAAGGCTTAGAAAAGGAAGCATGACGAATAACTGGTCGTTTGTAAAAAATATATATTGCTCTGTAAACCATCTCATCATATCATGTATGCCAACTAGTTTAATACATTCTAAAATAATGATGATTGGCTGTTTGGTTGAGTTGCGGTGTACGTTATTTACAGCACATTTTAGGCTATTTATGACGGTCGATTTGTTATAGTAGTGGCAGACAACCAACTTTTCCCTACAAGTTCCTGTAGTGTCAATAATAAACTGCATTGGCCTATATATAGTGATACGCAAACGCTTGGTCGAGCATTCATTGAGTATTGCCTGTTGATAAACCCCTCTGTTTTAGTCGGTATTACTTATCGTAATCCTTACCGTAATCGTTACCGTAGTTAGGTGTACAGGTCTAATACTACAGGCCAGTTTAGCAATCTGTCACAGGGGCAGTCATTTTGAACACGTGACGGAAATATGTTAAGCGATTGGCTATTGTTTTCTTGTTTTCTGGGTGGCATATCTCCGCACACAGTCCCGTTTTACCACATTGTTGTTCCAGAATTCTCCTACACCGTTAGTTGTACAAGGGGGAGATTAACAGTTTCGTATTTCCCCCGTGGGCGGGGCAGTGGTTTTACTTATTAAAAAGTAAACAATATTCCTACATTGTAGTTGACGTTGTATATGTATTATCGGTGCCTCAAGGGTCAATACACATTTAACAGGTTTGTTTGTGGGCCCTCTGGGTCATTGGTGGAGAAGGCGGGGTAAAACATATATTTAGTTCAAATAGGGTCATGTTGCACATCAAACTAAATGCCTCTGCAAGAAGAGTGCACTGATGCAAAAGACAGTGGATAGGGGTCCGAACATGAAAAACTTTGTCTGGATGTAAAGGGAACAATTTCTACCATATAAGTATTCTTTCTGATATTATGTTCACATCAATAGTGTTGAAATAGTGTCATGTACTATATGGTTGACATTGCTCATGCCTAAAATATGCATTTAGTTGAACATTTTACTTGACCATATCCCATCTATTTTGGATAGTTTTTTAAAGATGGCAGACCAATACTTTAAAGTATGTTCATTTTATGATCTGAAAAACATTTGTAGCGATATTTGCCAATAAGCCAATAATCTACAAACATGGTTAAAATTCTTGATGTCGTCATCGTTCCAAGATAGGAGCCTCCATGTCTGTGTCTTTTTAATTTGTTAATAGGTCACTTCTCGTTAAGTTTCTTTGTAATTTGAGGCATATTTCCTTTTTATATGGTATTTTGATAATTATTTCACGTCTTTATTTCTAGGTTATTAGAGACGTTTTTAATCAAACTTTCTAGATAATGGTGCAATAATACCTTTAAAAACACAATGTTGAACTTATTATAATGTGTTAATGAACATACTAAACTCTATACTAAAAGTAAATGCACACAAATAACAGGAGGTAGTGTATATAGCCAAAGGCGTCAAAACACGTATTTAAATACCGCTCATGAACAGTCTCAATCAAACCGAGACTGCAAATATTTCGTATGTGTCGTGCTCGGCCGTTTCCAAAGGTCCATTATCATACTCTCTTTTTATATTGCATACTATCTCTCTCTCTCTCTCTCTCTCTCTCTCTCTCTCTCTCTCTCATGCATTTTTCTTTACAGGGAAGGGAAACACATGCTGCACAATTAAAACAGAGAACTTTCGTGCGATTTACTTCCCTTTTCAAATATGTTTAAATAAATAGTTGGTGCAATATAATCAACAGTTAGTAAAAGACAAACATGCTCAAATAGGCTATACGAACATACATGCTGTATACTTATAATAAATACTACTGATTGAGCAAATGCAAGATATGTAGATAAGTTATACTAAACTTGTAGAATTATACTCGATATTGAATGTTACGTCACTGACCGTTTGACTTGGAAATGACAGCATGGTAAGAATACGGTTTAAGGCACCATTGCGCCGGTTTAAAAGTTACCGGCAGCGCCGAAATGCTCATTCTTAGTATTAATTATTTCAAGTAAATGTGCAAAGTTTTAATTTTTACTTTCAAAGGTATGTCCATTCCATTGAATTATTTTAATTATTAAAGAGGCTATCATATATAGTGATTATGAGAGTTCCCGACCAAAAATCAAAAAAATCAAAAAAAACGGAAAAAACGAAAAAAAAGAAAAAAACGGAAAAAATCGAAAAACGGAAAAAACGAAAAAAACGAAAAAAAACGGAAAAAATCGAAAAAATCGAAAAAAAAGGAAAAAAGGAAAAAATTCAAAAAACCCTAAAATCATCAAAATTGTAGAATTGACCATAACATGGTCAATATTTGTCAAAAAAATTCAAAAAATTCATCGCGTTGCCGACCAATCGCCCGCCAGGACCAATCGCGAGTGTCGCCCATAGCAAAATACATAGCCGGGGTTCTGAACCAAACCCCCATAACATGGTCAACCTACCTACCCGCCAGGTTGACTAACTACATAGTCCACATGGGCGCGCACACAGAGGACGGCCCGCCATGGACTAAAAATACATAGCCGGGGGGTTTTGACGAACGATGAGCAGCGAGGTTTCTGGCCCATTGGGGAATTGAAGGGGGTCACCCACCATCTCGCTATACCTACAATATGTATTTTGAACCATAATTTTTTTTTTTTTGAAAAATGACTTAAAGAAAATATGAAAATATATATATAAAGAAAATAATGACGACTGTTATAGAAAAATTAATACACCTGTTTGATACAGGAGTGATAAGCAAAGAAGCACTAGAACATAGCCTTATGGCTATTCAACCAGTTGAGTCCAAAGTGCTGAAAAGTGTAAAACCAATTCCAGCACCACGAGGTAAATCAAGAATTCCAACCCCAGCTCCAAGAGTTAAACCAATTCCGGAACCAAGAGTTAAACCAACCCCAGTTCCAAGAGTTAAACCAGCCTCAAAAACGGACAACGCGAACTACATTTTTCAATTACACCGGGAAGGAAGAATTAATGATGATCAGCTTAGAATGGGGCTAGATGCTCTTCCAAAGGAAACTCCAGAGGTTAAATCTCTTCCAAAGGAAACTACAGAGGTTAAATCTCAAACATTAGAAAATTTACATAAGAGACGACGTAACAAAAAACTACGTAAACGAGAAAAGCAGAAATCTGATAAGAAATATGCTAAATTACGAGAGAATGTTATAAATGAATTGAAATAGCTTAATGATAAAAAATTAAAAGAGCTTAATGATAGAAAATCTGAAGAAGAATTAAAAACTGGTTGACAAACCAAGATGTGGTTATTTCAAAGCATACAAGATGTCTGTTGAGCGATACAAAGACCCTCAAAAACTATTACATGATAAGAAACCCATTATTACAGAACAAATCAGTGAAGAGCTGACACAGATGAATGGATTAAAGTTTCAATTAGGTCTCACTGTAGAGCTCTTCAAAGATAATGGTGCTACCGCAAACCACATCACAGCAGTATTATTTAGCAACCAATATGCAATTTTAAACTCTGAAAAAATAAATGAGTTTTACGATGAAGCATCCGCAAACCTACTACAGAGATTGGAAAGATTTACAAAGGCAGCATCAGGATTGGAAATTGACCACTGTGTTGATCTTTACTTAAATATTGCAAGGTACGAGCCGTTAATAGGTTCTTCATATATTCCTTTGGCTAAAGCAGTAGCTGACAAGAAAGCGATTATCAATGTAAAAAATAAGGATGATCAATGTTTGTTTCATGCAATAAATTCTGCTTTAAATCCAGCCGCAGATCACACCGACAGGTTGTCAAAATATCCTAGTATAGAGTTCTTAAAGAAAAAGGGCATTGACTTTCCTACACCAATTTCTCAAATTTCCAAAGTAGAAAAACAAAACAATCTTGCTATTAATGTTTACGGGTACACCACATCAGAGAACAGTAAAAAAGTAAATGTGTTCCCGTATAAAATATCAGAACATCCAAAAGATATTGAGCGAATTAATCTGCTTTTAATATCTGAAGACGTTGAGGTTGAAGAAGAATCAGAGAATGATCCAAATAATGAAGAAGGAATCATAGTTGACAACTATGACCCTGATGATCTAAATAATGAAGAAGGAATCATAGATTACAACTATGACCCTGATGATCCAAATAATGAAGAAGGAATCATAGATGACAACTATGACCCTGATGATCATCCCGACAAACCAACAACAACAAAAATAACAAAATATCACTATTGTTGGATAAAACATCTGAATAGACTACTCTCTCACCAAAACAAACATCATGGTAAAACTTACTTCTGTGATCGTTGCCTTCATGGATTTTCTGGAAAAGGACTACTTGAAAAACACAGAGAAGACTGTGAAGGTATCAACAAAAATTCTTGCAGAATAGAAATGCCAAAAGAAGGTAAAAATACTGTAAAATTTAAAAATCATCAAAATCAGATGCATGTGCCTTATGCAATATATGCTGATTTTGAGAGTACAATCCAGCCGCAATCGACTAAATTTGGAGAAAAATCTGAAATTAAAAATGTACATGAAGCTTGCGGGTTTGGATACCAGGTTGTCAGATATGATGGCAAAGCTGAAGAACCTGTTATTTACAGAGGGGAAGATGTTGTTGTAAAGTTTTTAAATCACTTAGAATGTGAAAAAAAAAACATTAATGAAATATTTAAACACCCAAAACCCTTAATCATGACGCGGCAAAATGAGAAAGATCATAAAAAAGCAACACACTGTTGGATATGTGAGAATGAAATATGGAAAGGTAAAAATGGTAAAGTAAGAGACCACTGTCATTTTACAGGTGAATACAGAGGCGCAGCACATAAAGACTGTAACCTGAAACTGAAAATAAAACCAGGTAAAACAACCATCCCTGTTGTATTTCATAACCTCAAAGGATATGATAGCCATCTCATCATGCAAAAAATACATAAAATGACAGGTAGTATTACATGCATCCCAAACAACGCTGAAAAGTATATTTCATTTAGTGTTGGACAACTTAGATTCTTGGATAGCTTTCAGTTTATGGCATCTTCCTTAGAAAGGCTGGTTGATGCAACAGACAAATCTGATTTCAGACTCACCAAAAAAACTTTTGCAGATAAAACTGATCTACTTTTACGAAAAGGGGTTTATCCATACGAATATATGGACAGTGTGGAAAGATTTGAGGAAACGCAATTACCAGCTATAGAAAAGTTTTACAGTAGTCTCTCAGATGAAAGTATAAGTCCCGAAGATTACGAGCATGCTCAAAAAATATGAAAAGAGTTTAACTGTAAAACTCTTGGAGACTATCATGATTTATATCTAAAAACGGATGTCACTTTGTTGGCTGATGTATTTCAAACGTTCAGAAAAACATGCATGACGGCCTATAAACTCGATCCCTTGCATTACTACACAGCACCTGGATTATCTTGGGATGCTTTACTTAAACATTCTAAAATAAAATTAGAACTTTTGACAGACATTGACCAGCACTTGTTTGTAGAAAAAGGTATGCGTGGTGGAATTAGTATGGTATCAAAACGATATGCCAAAGCAAACAATCCACACGTAGCTGATTATAACCCTAACGAGGAAAACAACTTTTTAATGTATTTTGATGCAAATAATCTTTATGGGTGGTCAATGAGTCAGCCACTACCATATTCTGGTTTTAAGTGGGTGGAAACAGAAAACAAGAATGGACAATTTTCTAAACCAACAAAAGGAAAAGGACATTTTCTAGAAGTGGATTTGAAATATCCAAAAAAACTCCATGAATCTCACAATAATTATCCACTTGCACCGGAAACATTAGCAGTGAAAAAAGTATGGTTATCTGAATACCAGACAGATCTGTTAGAAAATAACGTGATGACAGAACAACTAGTCTCCAATCTTATGGACAAAGAAAAATATGTGTTACATTACAGAAATTTAGAGTTGTATTTATCATTAGGCATGAAATTAACAAAAATCCACAGAGTATTAGAATTCAATGAAAAACCATGGATGGCATCATACATAAACCTAAACACAGAACTTAGGAAAAAAGCAAAATCAACCTTTGAAAAGGATTTTTACAAACTTATGAACAACTCTGTGTTTGGCAAAACAATGGAAAATATACGCAAGCGAACTGATATAAAACTAGTCAAAACTGACGGCTCTGAAAATAAAAAAATAAGAAAAATAATAGCTAAACCCAACTTTAACAGGCGGATAACATTTTCAGATGAATTGTCGGCATTACATGTAAACAAAACGAAAATAACATTAAACAAACCAATTTATGTTGGGATGGCAATTTTAGATTTATCAAAGTACATGATGTATGACTGGTACTATAATACCCTGAAGAAAAGGTACGGAGATGGCTGTACTTTATTATACACAGACACTGACAGCCTACTGATAGACATCAAAACAGAAGACGCATACAAAGACATGGTTGAAATGAAAGACGAGTATGATCTAAGTGATTATCCTCAAAATCACCCCATGCACGATGATACAAACAAAAAAGTAATAGGTAAAATGAAAGATGAATGTGCTGGTGTTCCTATAGTTGAGTATATTGGATTAAGACCCAAGCTATATTCTATTTTGAGAGCGGATGAGCAGATTATTAAGAAAGCAAAGGGAGTAAAAAAATATGTAATCCAAAAACATATCAACTTTGAGAACAACAAAGATGCATTGTTTAACAAGAAAAAATACATCCATGAAATGAATATGATACGATCGAAAAAGCATCAAATATATGGCATAACAGTAAACAAAGTAACACTGTCACCATTTTACACTAAAAGATACATTCGAGAAGATGGAATTACAACGGATGCCTATGGGTTTTATCAAAACTTAAGAATTTGAGTATCAGCAGGAACAATAAGTAATTCTTCTTTGACAAATCCTCTTTGAGGTGCTGGTGCTTTTAAATAATAAACTCTTATGCCTTGCGTCACCATATAACTATCAATCTTGTGAATATCTACACTCCACATTGGATCAGTTGCTCTGCGTCTTCCACCTTCTTGTTCCCCGGGTTGATATAAATATCTTACACTTGCATTCATACAGATAGGATCACCTTTTAATAGTTTTGTTTCAACAGGAGGGGGCTTTTTTATCTCCGCATTTATGGCTTTAACAACTTTTGATAATCTCTTTACCCACTCTCTGTTGCGTTTTTTCGAATCCATTTCCTTAGCATACTGATAACCAAACAATCTTTCAGCTAATGTTCTGTTAAATCTTTCAACTATAGCTTGATCTCTGTGTATATCTGTTCTGCCCCGTCTGATATTTACATTGTGTTTTGCCATCAACTGCGATACTGCACCCATGAATTCTCTGCCTGGATCCACTTGTAATAACTTTGGATATTTTAGATGCCGACTGTATATATTTTCAAATGCTTTGGCAACTTCTTTGCTATCCTTGGAAGTCAGCGGCTCTGCTTCTTTGTATCTACTCGCAATATCAACCACGGTTAACGCATATTTATATGTCTTGCGGTCAAAAGTGTCATGCGGCAGAAATAACAAATCAGCTTGATGCACTCCATTCTTAACGGAAACGTCAAACCTGGGTCCAATTATTTTCTTTGGTGCGGGTAAATAAATCTGCCACACAGCTTGTTTTTTTAAAAATTCTAAGGCCTGTTTCTTACTGACACCTGCCTCTTTTGCTAATTTGTTAACTGCTGTGTAACCTCTCCAAAATCCTTGTGGACTGTAATAAATCTTTTCCATTTTAAAGTATTAAGAAAAAATATATATAAAACAATGCTATTAACAGTACTATTAACAATTTTTGAAAATGGGTTAAGGAAATATATATATTAAATAAAAACAATGGATACTGCACGATTTGATGAAATGCTTAAAGAGCAAAAATCAGAAGATAGCACAAAGAAATGGGCCGACTTGGAATTGAATGAAATATTCACTATTACAGATACACACATAGTGAAAACTCGATATGGTCCATCCATGATATTAACATTATCAGACAACAGTGAGGTATGGGCGCCTGGTCATCTCAAAGATAGAATAGAGGAGGTAAGTGTAGGACCACCATATTATGTGCGACCACTTGGATTGAAACCATGTAAAAACAAGAAACATAGCTATCATGCATATGACTTAATCATTCCGAAAAGTGGAGAACCGAAAAAGAAAAAGAAAAAGAGCTACGCCAAGACAGTAAAAAAGAGCTACGCCAAGACACAGAAAAAGAGATACGCCAAGACAGTATCCGAGTCTGAAAGCGAGTCTGAGAGCGAGTCTGAGGAAGATAGCGATTCTGAACCTGTGGTCGTAAAAAGAAGAAAGTGAAATAACGAAGATGAGACCTGGCAAAGTAAACATACTTAGAGTTTAAAACTATTTTTATATAGTTTTAAACTATGAACTCAATTTGTACGCTACAAATCCAGTTGCAGCCATGCCCACCACAATGAACGTAATTTCTCTATTCTGTTGATCCGGAGATGGTGTATAAAAATCACTCAACTTGGGCTCCGCTTTCAAAAGAAAATGTTTGCCAGTGATGTAATAATACTGTTTCATAGCTTGGTCCACATCATCAAACGTCTGCCCTGCATGATGCTCTTTTTGCAGTTGCTTGTTAATAAAATCTAATCTCTCTGTTCTTTTTTTATTCCACGCCGCTTGTGCTGCTTCCAATTGTTCTACGGCTTTGTCATGCCTTTGTCTTTCCTCATCTGAATGACTTCCCATTTTTGAAAAGAAATAATTTGAACCGCTAAATGCCAATGCGTTTGTTAATGCGCCACCGATCATCATTGCTACTGCGCTTGCCATTTTATATATTATTTTTTTTATTTCATAATATCCGCAGGAATAATACCTTGCTTGATCAACATATCCTTTGTAGCCGTTGCTAACATTATATCCACAGACAGCATCATAACATCTACCATATTTAAATCCACTTTAGGGGCTGGTCTTTTTAGTAGTTTTCTGCCAATCTCAGAATATCCTACAGTTAAAAGTGTTTCCAGTCCAGCGTGATACATCATATTTACAATTTGTTTTCCGTCAATACTTGCTGCCATTATTTTTTAATATGAAGAAAACAAAAAAATTAAAAATCAAACGGGTCTTTTGGTGGAACATAAATAGGTTGCACAGCTACAGGTGGTGGTGCTACCGATTTCAGCTTAAACAGTTTGCGTATTGTAAAATTCAAACATTTAATAGGTAATTTTAAACATTTTACGGAATTTGCTCAGTATAAACTTTTTTAATCGTGTTATATTGTCAAAATATCAGGTTTAAAATCCTGCTAATAAAGGTATTCCCATAGCTTAATAGAATTAAGGCGGGCCACGTAATGGTTTGTTTAAATTAAATCAATCTCTACTCATCATGTTAGGACTCGAATTGGGGTAGTGTTTCAAATGTTTTCTCTTTAATTATATTCAAAGTATAAAAGGTGAATTTAGGTTCGAAATGTTATATCATTGGTGCAGCTGCTTGAAGGCACTGCATGCCATGGCCACACACTTATTCCCAGATATTACAATTCTAAAAACGCTACAGATACCTTAAATCCAGAAGGAGGAGGAGGTAAAGCTGGGGTGGGGACAGTTTTATAAAATATTCCGAAAGTTTTTTTGTTATAACGGCCAGAACAACGTTTCGCCAATAATATCTTAAAACGAAACGAACATTTTGGACTGATTCCCAAAATATACCCGCCCCCACCAACTCGTCAGAATGCACCCTATTACGTCTTAGGTTTTAAAACATCTGAGTGAGCACGCCTCCATGCCCTACCCCACCCCACTAGTTACTTCAAAACTTCGATTCTCTATTGCTTGAGCATACAACTTAAAATCGGCCATCTACGCCCCTGTATACCATATTTCGCCATGTGTATCTTATGGGAAGCGAGAAGACGAAAGATATGAATACATTTCCCCCAATTAAATTTGATACACCGTTTGGTTGCAAAAAGAAAAAAGTTCATTATCAAATTAATACGTAAATGACATTCCTGTATACCCAGTATGTACTACACAAGTTCTTGGTTGCAATTGGTGACGTCGTTGTTGCACCGTGCTTTCTGTTATAAAGTCAATATTGTGTCAAACAGGACCAAAGAGAACTACTACACTACCGAGGTACCACACACGCGGTGATTAATATTAAACCACGCGTATATTGGATTGAAAGCAATTTAAATCGCTGCTTTTGTATTTAAAAATAAAAGTGCTAATACGGATTGAACTATATGTTATAAATTGTATAAGATTAAACAGAACACAACACATCATGAGGGGTTTACTCCAATTCGTCGCTATTATGATCATGCTCGTCGAATTTATTCTGTCATCAATAAACGTGAACTACCACAATGAAGCGGCATATGACAACCACAACTGCCGTCTTGGACATACAGTTTTTACCGAAACAACAAGCCGCATTGGCTGCGGGGTGCAATGCCAAAGCAAGGCAGGGTGTCATAGTTACTTCTACAGTTCTGTAGACAAGAAGTGTTATGGTTGTAAATCCATATACCTTGCAACCAACGCAACCAAATCTCTGCCAAGCAGCTCAGGAACCAAGTACTATGCTACGAAAGGTAACGTCTATTATTTGTTATGGTTTCGAAATTATCGGGCGGAATGCGTGCTTGTTTACGAATGGACGGACGGACGGACTTTCACCCCCATAAAAAGGGGTATACACATTACACATGTATTTAGATGTATTTCATGATTGTTGATTTCAGTTCGTATGCATCTTTCTAAACATTGTCGAGAATAAATATAACTGGTGTAAAGTTTGATACCTTATAATACTGTTAGATGTAGCTTCTAAGAAGTTCACCAAATACTTATTACAAATGTACATGCATACAGGTCAGATTCAAATAGCGGTTAGCTTCGTGGTCTGTGGATCAGGACTTACCGGGTTCAGTTTTGTCTGCTATACATTATGGGCTACAACTAAAGCCAAATGGTTATGGCCCATAACTACTGCAATAAAGTCAGATGAAGGTTTGCATGAAAACTGTTGTAATATGCGTATCTTTTAAAATATTTGTCTTAGCTCAACCAAATTATGGTTCATAATGTAGAGCACACTTACCCCACATAACTTATCAAATGTGCAATAATCTCACCCTTCCACCTCCTACACACACAACTTATAAATGGAAATGGGAGGGATGGGAGCAGCAATGAACTGAATTAGTTTTGAAGAGTGGGGATGGGTGGGGTTGTTGAGGACCTATTTTTTGTTTGTCATTATTTTTAAATGTGTTTTTGGTACACCATACATATTGCCACTCACCGTGTTTGTTTGCAATATGTTATATTTTCTGAGTATATAAAGTATACCTTTGCTCATCTCAATCATCATCGTACCCACTTGAACCATTCCATTCACGTATTTTCCCACACAACAAGTTTGTTGTTGTTGACGTTGTTAAAGGCATACAGTGCATCTTATAAACCTACTCTCCCTCGAAGCAATACCCCTATTCCAGCATTGTCGCAATGTTTGTCTTCGTTTATTTATATTGTTAAATGGATCACTGGGCATGCCTTTTCGATGGCAATGACACCTCCAAACACGCACGCACGCACGCACGCACGCACACACACACACACACACACACACACACCTTCACCCTGTCCCTCCGTTTTTCTTCTTCTTTTCTTTAAAGGGACTGGAGGTGATCTAGAAGACAAATACTGATGTCGTTCATGATAACACAAATGAAAATCCCATTATGTATTTCTGTTTTATTTGAATTGTGCGCTTCATATGCATTAACTTAAGCCGCATATTATTTTCAGTTTATATTCTGTTTATGAAAATGTTTTGTCTGGACAACTCGACGACTCGACTGATGGATTTTAATTAAACTTCAGTTGCCTACAGCACATACATAGAAAATTGTTATAACGAACGTTCAAGACATCCGTATAGCCCATTTCGGTAACATGGTTTGCTTCCCTTTAATGGCAAATACAGAGTTGTCATATTTTCAACTTTCTTTGAGCAAATTACTTTTCTTATCTCAAAACCAAAGAGTTTGTAAAGACATATATCCCAACTATAACTGGTCATTGAAAAAGCATGGGAAGCCTGCTTATTTACTGCTGACATGCTACATGACCGAGCAGTTCAGGTATATAAGTTGAGGCCAGATTAAAGTTATTTCTTTGTTTAGCATTGCTATATTGAATATTATCTAAGTTATCGTGGTTATAGCTAAAACAAATATAAGGTACTTGACGTCAATGAAGAAAAAATTAAGTTAATAATTTAACTGTACTAAATATGAAAAATGTTAAGGTAATTCTTTATTGTTTTGGAACAAAAATAAAACAAAAAAACACAATTAATGAAAAACCTACTTTATATTTTTACTTCATACAAAAGCTTTATTGAGCTAATATTTAATTGAATAATGCAATTTGCTCATGCAATGTATGACTAACAGTGATTTACAATAAGTGTTCATACTGTTGGCTAAGTAAAGTATTACTCTTGGACATGCAGAGTTGTAATATCCAACCTCCTGTGAGCAAATTGTGCTAAAAGCTGAAGAGGTTTTAAAGGGACATAATCTTCTAAAGTAATTACCGAACTGGGCTATAAGGTCAATGGCACTCTTTTTGAAAAGAGGATAAACCAGTGTTTGTTTTTTCTCATGAACTTTCGTGTGATCCTGTATAAAATCAAGTTGCTGTTCCTAAAATGAAAAGTAAAAAACAATTTCTGCTCAAATTCTCTGTTTGTTTTTTAGGTATGGATGACAAATAGTTCGGTATCAAATGCACATTTTAGGTCGTATGTTTCTTTTTATATGCTTTTAACAGTAGTTAGTTAATTCAACAATATTTGCTATTTTTATTACTCCTTTCCTTTGATGCATATTCACCAATAACGTGAATCCAGTCTTTTGTTTGTGTTCACCGGGAAAGCGAATTCAATTCATCACTACCATGCTTCAGTCATAAACCGGCATTTTCACTTTTAATGTGTCTTTTTTTCACATTTTTAAATATTTATTGATATTCGTACTAGAGTTTGTTTAGTGCTGTGTGGCGGCCGTAAAATGTCGCCGCGACTACAAATCAGTAGTGCTATTATTTACTGGTCCTTTGGGATCATCAAGCCCATTCTGTGTTGCTTTAAAGTAGAATGTCGCTTAAACCGGTGCTAGGAGGCGTGAGAGCTTTTGCATCTTATAATTACCTCCATGAACAGACTCAATAAAACCGAGTCTGATACTTTTCTCTCTTGTTTTTGTTGGAAGCTTCCAAGGGATTACATTTTCAATATGTATTGACATTCACACTAGCGTTTGTTTAGTGCTGTTTGGTGGCCGTAAAAAGTCACCGACTATAAATCAGTAGTGTTATTATTTACTGGTCCTTTGGAATCATCAAGCCCATTCTATGTTGCTTTAAAGTAGAAGGTGCTAGGAGGCGTGAGAGGTGTTATAATTACATCTCATGCACAGACTCAATAAAACCGAGTCGATACTTTTCTCTCTTGTTTGTGTTTGTTGCTTCCAAGGGATCACATTTTCAGTATTTTTGTGTTTTTTGTTCATAAAAAATAATACATTTTTTGTTTACAGTTGACATACCAGTAATACCAGTAATAGACGTATGTAACTACACAGACTATCTGGACCACCAATGGACAATAGAGGCTCCTGCTGACATGATAATATCGGTACGTATCTGTCTAAACAATCACATATTGACCAAGCACAACTTTTTGGCGTGTTCTTGGGCAAGACACTTTCCTTTAGCCTCGTCCGTCGGATGGGGACGTAAACCGGGCGGTCCCGTGTATCGGTCTATCTTCCAAGCACGTTAAAGAAGCATAGGAATCTATTCGATAATAAGAGTAGGGCACGGTTCCCGGATTCCTATGTATCCTTCCCCTCAATTCAATTCAATTTTGTTTTTTGTTTTGATCAAGCAATATTTGCTACGCAGTACTAGTTCTTTCTAAAACCCAATGCATAGTTAACACATTGTTTACAACGTACTTCCCGCTCATTACGTGGTCCCACCTTAATTAAATTAAGCGATGGGAAAGCTTATATTACCAGGATGTTATAACGGATAATTTGACAAAGGACAGTCTCAAAACACTTTTTACTGAAAAAAATGCGATAACCTCTTTAAACTTACTTATTAAATGTTTTACAATATGCAAACTTTTAAAGCCGAAATTAAGGTTTTATTTCATACCCCAGCCAACCCCGTTTTCGCTTCTTGAAGAAGGGGTTGGATGGGGTATGAAAGAATACTCGGACCACGTAATGAGGCATTCTATGATATCATCTGATCACGGTAGTGTCAAATCTTATCAAGCCATTTTCAGCTCTGCTAAAATATGATAGTTACTGTGTAGATTGTATGACTTTATTTACATATAATAAAATAATTGAAAAACACAAGCATGTTGCTGTGGTTGTTTATTACAATTCTGGATACATACTTAGGTGTTTTTTATTATGTGTGTTTTATATATCTTTAAAACATCTTTAAATGTATTGTTGCTATTTTCTCTGGACGTGGACTTTATTGTTAGAGATTTCCTTTTGATGGTACATGTATATACTTTTATTTACACTCTTTTGTCAATTTGGGCTTTGAAGACAGGATAATAGCGAGTTTGTGTATTGGCTACTGACGATTCCAAGTCGGTAACACTGTATTCGCCACACTTGGAATTGCATATCGTTCTTTTCATTGTATATTTAATTTGCTCTTTGGCTGTGAATCACTGATTAACACTTCTTTAACGTGCACGGATATTGTACCACTATACATATTTAGTTGCATGGAGTAAAACAAATAAGTCTGTTTTAATAAGTCTACATTTTAATTACTAAAATTGCTAGGTTCAAATTATACGTCTACTCTAGACCGTAGCTCGACCAAGACTGCCCACGGGTCTCTTCATGCAGCCGCATTCTGATAGGCAGCCTCATTCTGATAACCACCAATCACAGGCTTAACCTATGATGTAAACATCTATTTATATATTAAGCTTAATAATGGCACACCATATCATGCGAGTTAAACATAATAGCTTTTTAATAGTGTCAGATAGCATAGTGTTACATTCGTACCCATGCAATAAGAAATATTTTTATTTAATAAAAAGATATCTCTAATACAAGTTAATAAAGTCATTTATAATGCAATTTCCACTATAATAAATAATAAAGGCATAATTGTTCCTGTGTACTAATTGTCACTTATAATTATTCAAAGTGTTAGTAAGTTCTAAAACACAGGTATAGTCAAATAATGTTTCTGTGCGCTAAAGTTCACTAGTAGTTCATTTTAGCACAACACATTGATTGTAATAACTACGGCACAGCGATTTTCTTCATCTGTAATAACCTCCGCCATACGTTGTTATCCGTGTCGAAAGGTATAATTGGTAAAATCCATTAAGTAGCAGTCATCCATCCAAGGTTAGTCGTTGATAAAACGTCAGCCAGTGCACAGGGCATAATGTTTCATCTGCAAGTCATTAGTGATAAGAGTAATTTACAGTTTCTGTAGTTTATTTAAATTCGATAACCGTTCGATCGCCTTTAATCCCAAGTGATTCTTTTTCCGCCTCTAGTGTAATACTCGAGCCAGAATATACCGACCGTGGAACAGGCATTGTTATGTACCTTTTAGTGCTATATTTTACATTGGAACGCCAATTAACCGACACTATCAATATCAACTTCAATTTCCAACAGTCAGTTACACATTGATTAATATGTTGATTATACGTAGTAACTGATATCGACTCCATGCCTATAATAGTGTTAATACTTATAGTTCAACAAGTCCAACGCTTATAAGTACAGGTATTATAAATAATGTCCTCTGATTCTTTCAAAGTACTAGATAGGTTGTTTAGCAACATATCTTTGACTTTTATACTGTCAATATATATAAACCAATACATGTACATTTCAAATATGAGTTATTTACAAATGATGAGTACTCATAACATTTCGCAGTTACTCCACAGCTGCATCAGTTCTTCAGTATCAATGTTTTTATCTTCTGTTTATCGTGGCAATAAATATGTATCATATTTCTTCGTCTTCATCAGTTCTGGGTGTGTGTGTACAGAACTTAAGTATAGTCGGTGCAGAGGGAATATGACCTCTGTCATTCATTTCTCGAACTTCGGTAGTTACCGACACCGACCCTTCATTGCCGTCACCATTCCGTTGCTTTGTTGGTTTAAACCCGCACAAACATTTTGGCACACATTTCTTTCTAAAATTTACCCCTTTTTGACTTTTTAGAAAACAAATTAAAGATATAACAACCACCAATATCAGTAGACCCACATATGCCCATATTGGCCATTGATCTGTTTGTGTTTCGTTTATCTGCTTCAGATTATCATGTTCATAAATTAAATGATCAAGCGGCATCTCTTTAATTTCTTTTAACTGTGGAGGGAAGTCAATTTGTGTCAAAATTGGAAATTGCTTGCGCAAAGGTTCCCAGATAACTGATTGGGCAAAATCTACATTCTTAAGTAAATTCAAATTTGCTTGTAATTGTACATGGCTCTGAACTTCATATGGTACTATAAGTGAAAGGTATTTATTTGTATACGTGCATTTAATTTGAAGCGATATGATATCAAGAGGTAATTTGGTAGTAATTGTACCAATGTTTTTATCTTCGCATACTAATGAGAAAGTAAGATTGACATTCGAGACGATAACATAACTTTGGTGAAATAGCCATAAAGCTAAAGGTAATTTAGTAGTGGAGATTGTACGTGCGCAGAATCGCTTTGCAGTGAATGGATTTAAGTGAAACATATTCAAAATACATGATTTTGCCATATTAACAGGAAATATTGGACTAGTAACAGAACACCATTTAAGTGCAGGATTACTACATCTCTTCAATTCGTCATTTGTAAGTAGTATATATCTGTTTCGCCCTTTATCAATCATAAATCCGTCAGCTTCAATGTCATAAGTCGCAAGTAACCCAGTAGTCATTTCTACGTCATTGAACTGTTCAGCCTGCATTGGTACAGGGATAGATTGTGCCAGATAAACCTCATATTGATTATCAATTCGTAATGTAGGAATTGCTAAAATAATAATTATTTTCCCGTCTTCAAATACAGTTGTGCTTGTTAAATATTTATAAAATTGCCAAAGATCGAGTTCAGGATCTCCTATCAAAGTTAACATTGGAGGTAATTGTGATTTAATTAGTAACAAAAGCGACTTTAATTTTCTAGGACTAACTATACTTGTCGAAACTTTCCCGAGACTCAGAAAGTCTATTTGTGATCTTAATTGTTCCAGATAAAACATAGCATTCTGAAGTAAAAGTTTTATCTCGGCTATTATCAGATCCAATTTAACGAACATTTCCATGAATATTTTTGTTTCAATTAGTTGTTTTTGCATTTCGCCAGTAACTTGATTCAATTTACTATCTAACCTATGCATACTACCAACTAAAGATATAAGCGATTGCCTATTTTCTCGAATATGAACCCTAGATTCGTTAATAATGGACATACTTTGATCGACAACATGAATTATTCGTTTTTGATTTCTGGTCAAGTCCGAAACTTGTCTTCTTATAACTTTCAGATCGGATTCTGACACTAACCCAAAGAGCCAAGAGGTAGCTTCACCAACAAATGGAAGAAGTGACCCTTTTGTCCGTGTGTTCATTTCATATATCTGCAAAATGCCATCAGTTATAGCAATTCTAGTATCATTTAAATAATGAATTTCTTTTGATAACGCTTCAAAGGAGTGTTTATATTCTGCTTGTTCTGTGGTATCATACTTCCCTAAAATGACATTTGACGCGATGTTTGCTCTATTTATATCAATGATAATTTTTTCAAGGAATTGATCAAATGAGTGAAAATCAATTACTAACGATGCCAGCCATTTTGCACGTGTGGTTGTAATATCATTTGTTATATAAAACACAATACTGTCTTTTATAATTACACAATTAACTGTTAATATTAGTGCCAAAACGCTTGTTAAGGTGACGCAATTCATTTTGTCTGAAAAATAACAAACATAAAATTAGATTTCAATTCATAAACTTAATGTAGTAACTCCTAATGATCTCCCGGCTACGGTTGTTAGCCAATTATTCGCCCGGTTATAGTCACGATAAGTAAAATGTTTTCAACATACATTTTACACCACACAAAAATCCACTACTTTTGGATTTGTTGTCTACATATTATCAACACCAATTGTGTCGATATGTCTATCCACGCAACATGAAGCCTTATCAATAACCCATTAACTCTTATCATCAATTTGAATTTGGGAGGTAACTGTATATCTATATACTGTAATATAACAATCTTTTCTTCTTGGCAGATTTTTTCATCTTTTTATGCACAGCTTTAGCTGTGACTTCTTTAACTGACATTTCTTCTTCAACTGATAACAAGGCATTGTTATCAGAAGGTAAATTGTTTTCTGTATCAAGTGATCCAGTTAATGAGCAAGAAGTTTCATGCATAGTATTATCCTCATTATTGTTTATTCTCTTATTTCGAGCGCGCACACGTTTTGCTAGCTCAAACAGTGGAATATTATCTTCTTCCTCACTCCCAGAACTACACCTTTCTCTTTGATAGCGTTTTGCAATTTTTGCCAGAGGGACATGATCTTTTTCAGTATCAGCGTTAGAGCCAGAATACTCACTTACTGGGGGAACAACATAATTAGTGGATCTTAATGGCCTACCAGTTTTATCACTTGGTATCTGCCAATCATCAACATTGGCCAACCTTATATGTTCAGCATGAACTTTTGTTGTAGATCCATTTAATTGTTTTTTGATAATATAAGTGACTGGAGAAGTTTGTTGTATTATACGATAATAAGGTTTCCATTTTTGTTCTAGTTTATTTTTACGCTGATGGTTTTTGTAATAGACTGGGTCTCCAATTTCATACTCCACGTCCTTAGCATTTCTATTTGCATATTTAAGTTGCCTTTTCGTAGCCTTTTGAATATTTTTTGTGACTACTTTGAACAATTTGTGTTGCTGTTCTATTGCAATTTTGTGTGGCTCTTCGCCCACGTTTTTCGTTCTGGGTTTTAAAATAGTATCAAGAAGAAGAACTACATCACGCTGATGCATTAGATAAAATGGACTGAATTTAGATGATTCGCTGACATTAAATCGAATGGCTGCCAAAGTTTGATTTAAATATATGTCCCATGTGTTTGAATTATCTTCCAATTGCTTTCCTAAAATAGAACTGAGTACGTGGTGGTAACGTTCTATTTTGCCATTGCTTTGCGGTCTGTAAAATGACGTTGTCACATGATGAATATTAAGTGACTCTAATGTCTCCTTGACAACACGATTAACATTTTCGGAGCCATTGTCACTTAGTATTTCCAAGGGTGATCCGTAACGTGGAAATATTTCATCTATTATTAGGTGAGCAATAGTATCTGCACTTTTATCGGGAACAGCAAAAGCTTCTGGGTAGCCACTATATAAGTCTATAAAACTCACAATGTACTTATTCCCAGACAATGAAGTTGGCATTGGGCCATGGACATCAACAGCACATCTTGAAAAACAATACCCTGAATAGGAAGTTTCTTGAACTGATGGTCTATTTTTCTGTGAACTATATTTCTGACAGGTAACACATTCAGAAACATACTTATATAATTCTTTGTATAAATAAGGCCAAAAATATTTGAGTTTTATCGAGTCATATGTCTTATCAACACCCATGTGACCATTGTTGTCATGGTATTGTCAAATAACTGCTTTCCGTAAGTGAGATGGTATATACAGTCTTAATATGGGGTCAGCATCAACTTGTGAGATATAGTACAATGTATTGTGTGATAACAGATGTTTCTTTGCAATTGCACTGGATATCTTATCATTTTTGAGACCTAATTTAATTTCCCGGATACTTTCATCCTTATCTTGCTCTGCGGCCATGACTATATCAGTGTCAAAATTTGGTATTTGCACACTGTCATCAAATTTAGGAGTACATCTCGCAAACTCTTTTGGACTGAATCTATTTGAATTGAGGGCATTGATCTGATAAGTCTTATCACTTATATCTGGATCGTTCAACGGTGATTCCTCATACTGAGTGTTAGCAGCTAAGGGCACACGTGAAAGTAGGTCAGCTACCGTATTTTCAGTGCCTGCAATATACTCTATCTTGCAGTTATAGCCCGCTATACTCAAAGCCCAAAGTTGAATTTTCTTGTTCTGCATGGGTGAATCCAGAAGATATTTTAAAGGTTTATGGTCGGTTCTCATTGTAAATTCCGCCCCATGAAGGTAATGATCTAGTTTTTGGAGACTATAATATATCGCATGAGCCTCTTTTTCAATTGTAGACCAACGAGTCTGAGTATCACTTAACCTATGCGATAAATAATAAATTGGTCTTTCAGTCTTAACTTGACCATCATCAAACAATTGGGTAAGGCATGCACCTATGCATTTATCACTTGCGTCAGTATACAGAACATAAGGTTTATTTGGGTCTGTGTAGCAAAGTAATGGAACACTAGCCAAAATATGCTTCAACTTATCAAATGCTTTTTGACAATTTAAGCTCCAACTGAACCGTGCGTATTTTCTTGTCAATGCTATAATAGGCTCAGCTATGTCTGAGAATTCTGGAATAAACCTCCTATAACACCTACACATTCCAATAAATCTACGAACTTCTGTCACACTTGTGGGTGCAGCTAAAGATTTAATTACATCAACTTTCTTTGGTTCTGGCTTAATTCCATTTTCGTTGATAATGAATCCCAAGCAATTAGTTTCATTTTTCAGAAAACTTCATTTGTTTAATTTAAGTCTTAGGTTGTGCTCACGTAGGCGATCAAATACTTGTCGGATGTGATTTAAATGGTCTTCTAAAGTTTCAGAATAAATTAAAATATCATCAAGATAAGCGGTTGTAAACACAGATAAACCTTCCAAAACCCTGCTCAGTAATTCTTGAAATACTGCTGGAGCAGTAGTTAACCCAAAAGGCATGACATTAAAATGAAATAGCCCTCTATGACAAGCAAATGCCGTTTTCTCTTTATCTCCATCTTCCATTAAAACTTGCCAGTAACCGCTCTTAAGATCAAGGCTTGTAAAATACTTTGCTTTACCAAGTAGTGCTAGAATATCGTCAATTATCGGTAACGGATATGAATTCTTCTTTGTTATTTTATTGATTGCTCTAAAGTCAACACAGAATCGTTTTGAGCCATCTTTCTTATCGACAATTACAACAGGAAAACTCCAGTTGGACCTGGAACGCTCAATTATTTTAGCTTGTAACATTTCATCAACAGCCGTATCTATGACCTTACGGTTATTTAGTTGTGTTCTGTATGGCTTAAGTTTAATTGGTGGGCTGTCACCTGTATCAATTTTCATTTTAACAGTATTTGTATAACCGAGATCAGAATCTGTTTTTGCAAAAAGGTCAGCGTTCTCTTTCAACAAACTAATTATCTCTGGTTTATGAGTTGGAGCGTCTACACTATCAAAATCATCATTTCCATTAATTGTTTGGGCGTGTTTACCATTTCCATTAATTGTTTGGGCGCGTTTATCTATTATTTTATTCCAATCAATTACACTCTTATCAATACTCATTACATTCGCCTCACGTGTGGTTTTTATCTTTGCTAATGGCGTGCCTTTCTTAAACGAAAATGTTTTATTTGTGGTGTTTACAATTATTACGTGTAATTGACTATTTGTTTTCAATTTAGATAAAGAATTTGTAATCACTAAACCTGGCTCAGTTCCTAAAATGCCTGTTTCAATGGGAGTAATTTCATGAACTTCGCTTTCAGGTAATTCTGGATGTCTGCGTATCTTACAATAACAAATGTGCGCAGTTTGCGGTGCTATTGTTGTTTTAGATTGTAACCTTGCTACTGTAGCTATATGAATATCCCCAACGAGGGGAATATATGTCTGATTAACTCTGATACAACCAAGATCATAGTACACTCTGACACCATTTGCTTTCAGCCAATCCCATCCAATTATAAGATTTCTATTCAAATTAGAAACATTGAAGAACGTATGGCTCATTTTCAGACCATTTAATTCGAAAACTATCTCTATACAGCCATCAACATGTAAAGGAGTTCCACCTGCTGTTGCTAGATTTATAATTGTTTTCATAAGTTTTGGTTTTACTTTGAGATTATCATATATTCTTCGATGCATAAGAGACACTTCAGCTCCAGAATCAGGTAATGCTCTTTTTTGTTTGTTTCTGTACTTTTACTAAAAGTGAGTTCGGACCGCCAGCTGATGATGAGGTCAAAACATGTTTGCTTTTAGATTTCTTTGGGTTATTTTTTCTTCCCCACGTATTGGCCTCTACATACGTGGTGCGCCCCAGTTTAAATGACGGCTGCCATTTTCTGAGCTATTTCTTGGGCATTCTCTTGCTATATGCCCCCTTTGGTTACAACTGTAACATATTACACCCGTTTTATTTGAATTGGGCCTATCACTTACAACATTTGAAGAATTGACCTGTTTTAACCTTATCCTACACTCACGTATATTATGACCATTTTTGTGACAATATGAACATTTGTTCTGATGGCGGAAATGGTCGACCGCCATCGGTTGCGGAACATTATTATCCTTACTTTGTGTTGCATGGCCAGTTCTAAGTTGGAACCTTTTCCTTAAGTTCTGTTCATTTGTAGCTATTGTAATGGCTGCTTGTAATGTTTGGGGATTGTCACGCATGACCATCATTTTCATGAAGTCATGATGTAATCCATCTATGAAATAGCCAATCAATGTTCGGTCAATGGCCTGTCGGTCTTGTCCGTCAATCTCCTCACCCAAAGCTAACAGTCGCTCAGCGTATACTTGTATAGTTTCAGTCGGACCTTGTCGAACCTTTCTAAGTAATAGCAGAGCATGTTGAGAGTCAATTATCTCCCCAAACCTGCTTCTCAATTCCTGTTTAATCTCATCCAACGTATTATTTGGATTGGCCTCAATATATCTCTTTAAATATTCGCTGACAGGACCATTACTAGCTTGGTATGCAACGAGTTTAATTCGGTAAGCATGTACATTGGTTAGGACAGAATATTTCTCTATACTTTTAACCCATTCTTTGAAATCCCTCTGATTGTCGCCATTAAAGGATTTTACTATTTTTGCTACACCCTGGGCCCCCATGGTGGTTGTCAAACCCGAAACTTGTGCCCCAACAACCCGAAACATGTTCATAAATTCTTGCTGTTCTTGTTGTGCCATGTTTGTGAGAATAAACAACAAAACAACTCACCAATTATCTGATCAGCTTCAGTCCTGCCCAGGTGTGTCCTCAAAACGTTCACTCACATATCTCGTTCAGTGTCCATTACGAAACCACGAAATGTTCGCTATTACATTATTCTAATTTATCACAAGGCACGAAATGTCCACAACAACCTAGTACGATATCCTGGTCTGTCGCGGCACCAAATCAAAATATGTACCAATATACATATTAAGTTGCATGGAGTAAAACAAATAAGTCTGTTTTAATAAGTCTACATTTTAATTACTAAAATTGCTAGGTTCAAATTATTCGTCTACTCTAGACCATAGCTCGACCAAGACTGCCCACGGCTCTCTTCATGCAGCCGCATTCTGATAGGCAGCCTCATTCAGATAACCACCAATCACAGGCTTAACCTATGATGTAAACATCTATTTATATATTAAGCTTGATAATGGCACACCATATCATGCGAGTTAAACATAATAGCTAGTTAATAGTTCCAGATAGCATAGTGTTACAATATGGCTCTCCCTGCAACGGGATCGACGGGGTTACATCCGCCTTGAAAGATGGCATACTTTCAAAGTACCTTGCCCGAGTAACATACTGCGGGAGTACGTTTTTGAGTGCATTTTCAAACATCTAAGATTTGATCTCACTGGGAATCGAAACCGGGATCTTGGACGAGTTGATAATATGCGAGGTTTATAAATGTCTAACGCCTTACAAGATGTACATATTTCCTCATTTTGATTTGAATTACAGTATGAAAATCATTCTAAGTATATTCATATATGGCGTAATAGTAGAGCCCTCGCGATAGGTCGTCTGTTCAAACTCCGGCCGGTCATACTTAAGACTTCGTAAACAGATACTAGTGGACAATTTGCCTGACGCTCAAAATATAAAGGGTAGGGCTAGTACTGATCGGCCTTGTGTCAGAATAAAATGACTATGTGGAGTACAATGTCTTAAGTATACGGCGTAGTATTTCAGTGTGGCAGTCCCTCGTAGGAACTCCCGACTTCATTCCCTCCGATTTCATAGTTTTTAATTCCTCACTTCTAACTTCGTGGCTGTTTACATTCTTACTTCTAAGTATATGACTTTCAATTTCATGATTTCTTGAGGACCTGCGTTCAAGTCACACCGGGACCATTGAGTTTTGTCGGTGTGTTCTCTCTCTAATCCTCGTATGTCGGATGCGGACGTAAAATGGGCGGTCCCGTGTGTCATCCGAGCACGTTAAAGAACCATAGGAATCTATTCATTAAGAAAAACTCCTATTTAGCATTGCCCGCTCTCTCGGGCGATCTAAATAAAGTATAGTACGCAAACATGTAAAGTTTGAAAACTCTAAGGCTTCAGGTGTCTGAGTAATGGACTTGACACAAAAATTGAATATAAATTGTTTTGATACGTACGACCGTACGTCCGCACGAACGCAAGATGGAAAAGGGCTACACTATATGCCCGCATCTCTTTAGGGGCTAAGCAAAACGTATCGGTTATGGTTTCGATTGACTATAACGTAATCTGTTTCATAAATCTTGAGCATGACAATTCCTTTACGAACCACCGCACATATCAAGTGTCAGCATCTTGAATGACAGCATTCAAAAAAACATGTAAGATACCCGACGGCGACGCGATCTCGGATCTTTCGGACGAATGCTTTTCAAGTGATCGTAATTTTACTGAACAAGTTTATTAACCCATGAATTCTAAAACAGTGTCAGTCCAAACACACATTATTTTTTAATCTCTGTAAACGAACGTTGCTCTGTGTGCTAATTGTACACTCAGTGCTTTTGAAAACGAAACACTCGATATTTTTCTAATTTTTAGTCATGAATTGAAGTCCTCGTGCAAAACGTTTTTTAACTGAAAGACGTAGAACAACTATTATGCAACAGTGTATCGCCATAAGATAACATTTTGGCCATAGTTTGGTCTCGTGTGTACTAACATAAAATACAATCTTGATTTGAACAGCGGACTGAAAATAATCGAAAATAAAAAATGTTGCGTTTTTAAATGTACTGAGTATAGTATTCACTAACTACATTGTATTATTTTACCAGATACAATTTTACAACATTTCCATTGAGGATTGCTCCTGTAATTGTGACTATGTGCAAGTATATGACGGACCAACATCGGCAAGTCAACTTTTGGACAAGTAAGTCAGAATTTGTCCGTACCCTTGTACAAATAGTGTATTGGTCAATATATTGATACAAATATGTTGTGGAAGGTTCGAGACGTTTAATAATAGCAACATGGTAAAAAACGTACTCTCCTTAGAAATTGGCGTACATCAAGCACCAGAGAAATAAATAATGAAACGGGGATTCTGCTGAACGGATGCATACAAATAATAAAAGAAAGTATCGACAGACTCGGATTTAAACACATAAGAGATCTTGTAAAAATAACCCCTCTCGTACCTCAAGCACTATTCTGCTTGAAAGTCCGAAGATTTGGCTATATTAACCAAAAGGACCATGAAGTAATAGCATTGCTGAATCGTAGGAAGGAGATACAGGATATATGCTAGTATGCTAAGGCCACCACGCAGTACTTTTAAACGAATGCAATATTGAACATCAATATACACCGACAACTACAGTACTAAGACAAATAATGTAACATATCTGTCGCTATGTTCTTATGACTGTTATCGGTGGTACATTGTCAAATACCTTAGAGTTGTTTTCTTACTTTAATTTCTTGCACTGGTGGTTTCACTACTCCAGCCTTTAAATGTTCTGAGTATTGTTTAATCACTCTTATGACATGTTGTCTGTTTTTCTTTTGTATTTTCACTGCTCATTTTGATACGCAGGCTTCTATAAACTTCGTAGAACCTTTGCGAAATTTTATTATCGTAACCCTGATCTTCTTTACAAATATAAAAGTAATTTAAGAACTCTTCTGTGACAAGGACTATCACAACCTGACTTGATCACTTTCATACTATCTTTCTTAAACTTGTTAAAAGGTTTGTCAAAAGAGGTTATGACTCTATCATTTTGCAACGCTCTGCATGCTTGGGGGTGGACCCATTTACAGTTCGCGACTATGCTTTCCTCTTTAATTGTGCGATGACCGGAAAACCTTAAAGCTTAAAAGGACGGTGATGTTTGATGTTTGTCTGCAATCTTGTCTCGTCGCGCCCTCAATGGTTTATTCTCTTGCTGCTCTGGCTTCTGCCAAGTCATTGAGTACCTCCTGTGTGACTTTCTGTGCTATTGTTTTTTGTATTTATATATACACGAACATCTTTGTGTCTTACTGATATTGCCTAATAATGACAAATGCTTTGTACTAAACGAGAACAAACAAAATGGAATTTAGTCGGGGGCAGAAGTTATGAATATAAATATAATTATAAATTTAAAGTCGAACAGGAAATTAAGCTTTCACGGAACATATTAAACCCAAAAACACGTAAAACGACACACATGAAAGGCAATGTTAATAAGGAATAAAGGCATATGATTTCACAAACACAAAAAGGGTTGACAATAGGGCTACTGCCTTAGAACGGTCAGTGGCAAAAAAGGCCGCTGGGGGTTGAAACCAGGCTCTAGGGTGTACCAAACCTCACACTTACCCTACTGTCATCCCAATAAAACGGGACAGTGTAAATAAAAAAATCCCCGCCATGAACTATTCTCTAACCAACAAGGCAGCCCGATATTTATATACATATATCGGTCTTACATTCCTAAATACTTTTCTCCCGACTAAATTTCAGTTTGACTACTTCTCGTTTAGAGCATAACATTTTGTTAAAAACTGTGACCATACGCTGCTGACCATGAAATGGTATTGAAATACATGTAGCTCATTGAAGTACTATTGACATTTTAAAAATTGAGGTCTGCTCAACCCGGGACTAGAGGGCGTGAATGGTAGCAAGAATTGTTCACTTCCGTTCATAAACAGTCTCAATCAAACAGACATTGTAATATGTTTATATTTATCGAGTTTTATATTATATATAGAGAGGCATCCCGAAGCAAATAGTTTAACACTGGTCGTTGATCTGTGCATGTATAATAAGGATTAATGCGAACATACTCTAATTAAACGATAGTTTCTCAAAATAGCGTTTATATACTCGGTAAAGAAAGAAATTGACCAGAGTTGATAAGTGATATTGTAGCATACGCACTGACATTCCTTTTGTATTTACACATCACATATGTAAATCGTTTAATTGAAAATAACGCCTGTCAGAATAAATGGTGTACTCTAACTACCAGTTATCGGAAGTCAGACAGCTGAAATGGACATGTACAAAACAATTTTTTACCGTTCCTATGTAATCATCCTGCCATCACGTTTTTCCAGCAAGATAATGCCAGGTCACATTCATTTAGTTACTTGGTGGAATGACCTGACGTCGAGATGAGTTAAATGGTTGGACATACCAGGTACTAAGATGCGTGACTTTTGTTTTCTACCCGTCTGAATTTAATTGAACACTATACACCATGTTTAGGAATTTTGAGACAATCTCCGTATGCAATTTTTAATATCCTTCAATTTCATACTATGCACTTATTATTATAAATTACTTTAGCGATAACAGTTAACACCAAAATAATCTGGTGCGCTTTCACTGACCGTCAGTATACACAACTCAACTTGTATATTCGGTCACCGAAAAACATTTTCAGATTACATTGTTGATAAACTTAATAACATATTGGTATGTGTTTCGGTGATTTCCAGTTTTTAGTATTCGTGTTATTTTCAAAATACCTGGGTGACCGATTATAAAAGTTGAGTAGTGTAGAATGTCTAATGATCATCTTTCGTTAACAATTTTGGATAAGACGTCATTCCAGTTCTCTCTGGCTGTATTTTGGATAAGACGTCATTCCAAGTATCTCTGGCTGTATTTTGGATAAGACGTCATTCCAGGTCTCTCTGGTTGTATTTGCTGTATTTTCTTTAACGAATTCCATTTCACTTGAAATGTATTAAAGACCTGAACATAGATAACTCACATGCATAATATGTCATATCTTTTTATATTATCTTTCAATTGAAATACTTACTAATTAAATGTAATACATTCACGCACACGCACGTACCCACACACGCACAAACCCACACACTTTATTCCTTTTGGTATGTCTCATCGTTGTATGTGTTTGTGTTTTATGTTTGCACATTGCCACTATAATAACCATATGGCTTACTGTCATCCATTATATTGGATTTGTTTTATATTTGTACAGGTTTTGTGGAACCCACTCTGAAGTTCTTACTTTCAAAAGCTCAGCTCACCAGATGTTAGTTACATTTCACACGGATCACAGTAAAACATACGGCGGGTTTGCCAGCATCATCAACTTTGAAAACAACTAATGGCGTCATGTCAACTGACACCACTGTCGATGTTGCCTGACATCGCTTTCAGCTTTTCTTTGCTTGGGTGTCATGTAGGAATCTCGTGTCATTAATTTCATCTATAACCGTGCTTGATATATAGCGCTACTGGTCAAAGGCTAACTGGGCTTGTGCGATGGCTTGTTGAATTGATCGCTTGGTACTTAATATATAAAAAAGTTTTGTTTCCCTGGGGTCAGAAACGGGAGTCCAAATCTTGTGTATAAAGATTTCGCATATAAGATAAGGTCTAAACCTTATACAAATTTTCGTCTCAAAAATCTCACCATATATATTATCATTTCTTTATTTAGAATTAATCGCTCGATATTCAACTATCAAGTTAGCATGTTTATACGCTCGCATGGTTTGGCATTTTTGTCCGTCCGTCCGCGTGTCCGTCCGTTAACCTTTACCTGACAAATGATTATGTCTACATGCACATCTTTATCATGATCAAGTGAATACACCTGATAAAGGCATATAACGCTGTTTCATATTTTTTGAATTATTCATTTTTGAAAAAAAGGTTTAACCTGGAACTTAACCTTGCCTTTCACAAGTGATTGTAGCTAATAACTCTCACATTATTAGGTATAATTAATTGTTTAACCTGGTACTTATCCTTGAGACTAAAGTTAAAATTGTAAGGTCTACAACAATTACACTGTGTACAAAAACACATAACTCTCTGATTTATATCAGGCCAGAAATATATGTTTCTTAGTAGTTTTTGAACAAAGGTTCAATCCGGAACTTATATTAACTTTGCCTTTCACAAGTAATTGTGGCGAATTACACTCAAAGTATTAGGTGTACAACAATTACACTGCGCACACATCTTCATAAGTCGTATAACGGCCGATAAGTCTCTGATTCATATTTTATTTAATTGTTTCTTTTTCAAAACAGTTTAATCTTGGACTTAACCTTTGCCAATCAATTTAAAAGTATAAGCTTTGTCGTTTTGCATGTTTTTTGGGTTTACTGTGTTCTGTGAAAGCGGCATTTCCTGTTCGACTTGTATACTTATTTTTATAACAATGAAACGTTGTACACATCTCCAACATGATCAAATAAAAGGCCCATCAGTACGGGAGCAGAGAAGTCATTTCACGTGCTTGAACCGCATAACTCAAACATAAATAATTGGTGTTGGAGGCAACGTAGTTCCCATTTTGCAAGCACGTGCAGATGCGCGGATTTTATAGTACTCTTTTTAGAAACACTAGTTTAAAGCTTATACTAGATGGCAAAGAAAACAAATCATTTCAGAAGTCAGTTATTATGTCGGAGATTTATAAAACAATCGTGTAGACAGGTTTTATTGAGATATCGTAGTCGGAAATCGTTGTACAAATGCGAAGATCGAAAAAAACTATTTTTTGTTTTCTTCGAAATTGCCAATGTTTCAAAACGGGTACAAAAATTGTATATTCTTAAATATTGTTGAAATTGACAGGAGTCGAAGATCATTACCTGATCTACCTTTTTTGAAAATTTCTTATTTTTTCGTGAATATACATTTTGCGTGCCCGTTTTGAAAGTTGGTACCTGCATTTCACTCTTTCAGAGGCTATTCAAAATGGCGGCGACACAGAAAAACACCCAGCCCAGGGCCAGTGAGTCGCACGCCACAAACCCACTTCTCCCTGGACAAATTAACATCATAATGTCACACAGTCACAGAAACTAAATATTGTGAATTGAACTGAACGTTTATAAATAGCTAAGGAATGTGCTAAAAATAGCTCGCACACATTCAAAGGTCAAATAATGCTGATCCGTGTACATACACAGATAGATCGTTTACACATACGGCCCGATTGACCGATGGATTATTTCAATTTATTTGCACAGGAGTAGAATTAAAACAGTGTTACAATCACGATCGTATACAATTCCAAGTTTTGCATGAGTGCGTAATTTACAAACTACACACAAATAGATATATTACAGTAGACAATGTAGAGAATTAAAATTGAAAAGTGGAACACACCAGCAAATGCCTGAAATGGGTCATGGCATTGTCTGCACTGTAGCCTATGTAAGTAAATACACTTTTAATTTCTGTATGACAAGTGTTTAACGTTGAAACATGTAAAACGGTGGTGGTTGATATATATTAACTTAATTCTGATAATTTTTTAGAACACATGAGTGATGAATAATTGATGAAAATGTAAGCCTTGAAAATCTACTATTTGTTCATGAATGCCACCTGTGACTTACATTTTGGACAGTATCATCTTCTGGAAAGCACCACTTTCAATTCCAGTTGTGTTTTAAGTAAAATGTTATGGAATGCTGACATTGTTAGCATTGAGAAAGTTGGACAGAGTTATTAATATTAAAAACAAATGAAACAATATCATATATGACTTGTTTTTCTCAGGTCTGCTAAGACTAAGTTTGCTAGAGGCAGTGTGCAGTATTACCATAGCCAGATTCAAGTCAAATTTCCCAGTCTCACAGTATAACTACATCAAGAGCCTTGTATTAGCCAGTATGTAGGTAAGCGCAGCTTCAAAAAATCTATGAATTTATCAATGTTTGTTCTTTGCAAAATATGTGGCATTGTGCACCAGTCCTGCACCACAGACATATTAATAATTTGTTATTAGGTCTGTGCCTGCACTTAGTCTCAGACTTTTTATACTACAAATAAAAATGGTGTTTTACAGCACATCGACACATAAATAGGTCATATTGTGCTTAGTACATATGTAAAATTAAACAAACAAAATAAAAAGGTCCCTGTATTACATCTAAATTATTAAACTTAACCAAGACCCCGACTTAACATAATGTGCTGGCATGGCCCAGCAATAGCATGGTGGATGATAGCAATCTGGAGCTTCCGGTTTAAGTCACACATGCACCACTGAGTTTCTGTGTTATCGCGCAATACATCTTCCCTCAGCCTTGTTTGTTCCTCAGCCTCTTTTGTTTGATTGGGATTGAAACTGGGGAGTCTATTCTCCAAGCACGATAAACAACCATAGAAATTATTAATATATACATTAGTAAGAATAAGACAGGTTCTCGAATTCCTATGTGTCATTTGGGGCGGCTCTAAATAATGTATACCGGTAATAAATGTGTTGATTTAGCAGAAAACTATTATTTTTAATTTATTGTACATGTAAAAAAAGTTCTATAATCACTATTCATTTACATATTTCAGTTCTACAACTTGTTACCTATTTAAGTTGAAACAAAATATCATGTATGTCATTTTTATTTTCAGAGCCTGGAGTCCTAAGATGCTGGGAGTTAGCTGAACATAGTTAGTGATGTCCCAATATATATGGGAGGATTTTATTGAAACAAGTAGTCACATATAACTTTTTACAACATTAACAACAGAATCAGAAATACTTAAACGAACAAGAATAGTATATAATAACAAGATGGTGTACAATATTATTTTTTTTTTATGAATCATGAATCAGCAATACCTCATACGGACAGTACTAGCATCAACTTCAAGAAAAATATGTTTAGTAAGAGGATCACCAGTTCAGCCAGCACAATATCATATCAACATGCATATCCGACTGTAGACACAAGGTGGATCGTTGGCGACATTAACTGGATAGTTCATTGGAGTGGATCAAAATAAGGGCTAATATGAAAATATAAATGTGTTTCTGTTAATATGACCGGCCGTGCCCAATTTATTTATTGGATTAAAATGTTTTCTGAATTTTATTGGATTATATAAAAGTTTGTGGAATAACAGATGGCAGGAGGTGTATATTACCGGTTATACCCAGAAGAAAAGTGAGTGCTCTTCCTCACCAAAAAAATAACAAACAGATACATGTATATATATATAACCCCACATATGTTCAAATTGGCTTGCACCATATAAACAATTACATATTAAAGGGACATGCATCAATCTTCTTTTTTTTAAACTCCAAAATGTTATAACTTATAATTTAAATATATGCAAGCGGGTGTAAAGTGAAAATAAATTATCAATCGAGGTGCACATTTTAATGCTTGATAAAAACTTGATAAATGCTGTGTGTCCCTTTAATAAATAAAAACAATTATTGTATGATGCAATTTAATTTGTTATGTAATACCCTTTATATTTGGGATGTTTTGATGTAAATATTTGAAATAAAATGTTTTAAATCAAATAAATAATTCATTTTGATATCTGACTTGTTACATATTTTTTACTTAGTCATGAAAGATAACATTTAAGGCCTTAATATGTACCTTAAATGTTTATTGTTTACCATTGAAAGGTGAGGCGGCATATGGTGTTAGTTATCTGTGCGTCTATATCCTTCCACAGTTTTTAACCAATCTTTTCGAAACTTTACATGATCTTTATCTATGATGTCTAGATTTTGCATCAAAATAAAATTTATTTATGAATATATATTCTTGCATAGTACAATTTTCCACGGATTGTTTTCAGTGCGTTCATTCAAGTCCCATTGACATTTGAGTTATGGAGATGTTCGGTTGCCTTTTTATATTTGTATACATTCTCATCTTCACCTCTCACCGCTGCGTGTTCAATTCCCACTGGGAGCTCAACTTGTAGGTGAGAAAGTGTCGATTCTTACAGATAGCAGTAAGTACACAGTACTGGTTCTACCCAGGAAATATGGCCTAAAATGTGCTATAATGACATAAAACACAATTCAACTTTAAAAATATAAAGTAAAAAAAATGGCCTTCTTTATTTTCCTTCGATGCTATCAGTATAAGTATTACGACAGTGTTTCTGTCTGATAAAAAAATCATCTTAGGTTTCAACCGACAAATGGTCTATATTTAAACTAATACAAGTAAGATGGGGCCCTCAAACCCTTTTATGTGTGGGTGATATATTCCACGGTTGATTCCTGATACTAGCATGGGACAGCTATAGTACATATGACAGTGCTGAGTGCAGTTGCGGATGAATTGAATTGAATATTTAACGGCTCATCAACACAGTACAGGTTATTTAGAGCCGCCTCAGAGGGAGGGAAATATACATAGGAATCCGGGAACCGTGCACTACTCTTATTATCGAACAGATTCCTATGGTTCTTTAACATGCTCGGATGATAGACCTATATGCGGGACCACCCTGTTTACGTCCCCATCCGACGGATGAGGCTAAGGGAATGTGTCTCGCCCAAGAACACACAAAACTCAGTGGCACCACCTCCGGTTACAAATCCGCTGCGCTACTGACTGCGCCAAGTTGCGGATGACAATTAGACACTGGACAGTCTAGTCAAAAACACAGCAACAAATATATTATCTGAATATGTTTAAGAATGTACTATATGCTTGGAAGAGCTTTCAAAAACAGACTAGCTTTCATGATTTTAGTTGGGGTGGGATGGGGATGGGGCGCAATCTTTTAAATCTCAGTTCAGATGCCCTCCCCCTCCTTCTCTCCATCCCAACTCCCATCTTGAACAGTAGCGATTGTTACGTAAACTTTTCAGATATGAGAGGGTGCCCAATACTACCCGCTCCATCGAATACTCGCCTGCAGTTCTTGCGAGGTCAGTCGAGTCCAAATTTTCAGTTAAATCAAACAATTCGTATTTTCGTGTACTTTTGATAAAGAAATAACATGCTTTTCGTGATATGCAGCAAAATTCATGTAATGTTTGAGCTAAAACAACAATTCAAGTATCTCTTCGTACTTTATTTAACAAAAAACACACGGTTGTTGTCATTTTAATCGTATTCTAAAAATGGCATCTTTTAGAGTTATTGCCCCTCGCTTCGACATTTTACAAGGCGGGTCTGCATTTATCACGCAGTAGAGCTTCTAAAAAAAAGTCGGTACAGACGAAAATCACGAAACCTAAAGGGGAAATGAAATTTCATGATCAAAAATTGTCACAATTTTCCAAATTATGCGTTTTAAAAAATTCAAAATGGCGGACATTTTTATTTTTTTTGACGTTGCCGAAAGTTGACGTACTACTTTTCGTTGTCAAGCGTGGTTGCGATATTTGAAAGATGTAGGAAAATATCAAGGCTACTTCCGTACTGCATAACTCTCGCAATCATATGTTTGAAAGGTTTACTTTTAAAAAAGGAGGATATTTGTGCACATCTTCAACATGACGCAATAAAGGCCCATAACTCTATGATTACGTTCATAGAAACACAACAAAATGTGTCAATGATTTTTATTAGGTTGATAAAGGTGTAACATGAAACTTAACCTTGCCTGCTACAAGTAAATGTTGCTAATAACAGTAACAGTATTAGGTCTACAATATTGAACAACTGTCTGTATTTCCCGCTAGACGATGCTCTTGCTTGTCTTTCCGGGATCAAAAATGGTTTCGGGGTTTTAAAATTTGTTTATAGAGATGTTACATTCATACAGGGTAAACGCGTTATCAGCACATCATTTGAAAATAGATCAAATTGACTGAGATTTTTTCTATGAATGCTTTTGCACTAAGAGTACGTTAGAAAAATACAAATAGGTCAATCGAACTTTCAAAATGGCTGCTGTTACTAAATATAGCCAACACCTTTAAAGATCGTATTCTCAAGAACACCAGCATAGATTTTGACAATTATTTTTTGGAATTGATCGCTAGGTACTGAACTATCAATTTTGTGATTTTGACAGCCTGTGGTAAAAAATTACCCCACCTCGGAGGTTCAAAGTTTCTATATAGAGATTCCACATGTTTTTGATAGACGTATATATGGAAAAGTATTTTTCTTTATTTAAGTTGCAACTTCGGTCTACTTATAAAAAGTATGGGAATAAAATATCCTTTCAATGATATACAATTTTGGGGTTTACAAGAGGTTCAGACTATTTTATTTTAGAAGAAGAGACTTTTGTCAAACCGTAAATTTTAAATAGACGTATTGGGAAAATCTTGTCGAATCATTTGAAAAGAAATGTGTTGGGTGTAAATAACATAGTGTTTGATTGGCCTTTACCGCAGCACTTTAGATCTGGGTAAGTAGGAAGGTATAGTATTTTATATTATTTAAAAGAAGATAAATTATGAAAGTCGAACAGGAAATGTAGCATTCAACCACAAACACGAACAAACAACAACCTAAAAAGATGAATAAACTTAATACAATGTTTTGGGTTGGGGCTAAATAATTGGTTAGTTAGATAAAGGGCAAAAAAAACAAACATATTTTAATTTAAGCCTTGCATGTAACAATATCTTATGTTCCTCTATACTGTTTTTTCAAAGAACGTTTGGATTTCTTACATGTAATAGCATTATAACCTTTAACTTTATTATGTCTGTGATATTTCAAACTGTTACCGTTGTCCATACTGTTAGTTTTAAAATAAATTGTATGTTTTAAAGGCGTGGCTAAATATTCACTTTAAACGGTCTACATAAATAAATCCTTTTCAGTAGAGCCTTTCAAGGTCGTTTACTTATTGCTGTCGTTACTACTCGTATATATGAAAATAAGTGAATATTTTTTTATGACATGGCTGAAAACGTTTATACCACAGTTGGTCCTCGGACTGTCATACAGGACTAGGCCTTGGAGAAAAATGATGATTCTTTGGCCAATAACTGGATCAATATAAAATCACTTAAATTATATTATTGACAGATTGATTGCATATACATGTATACTTTCATGTTGAATGTTAAAATATTTGAGGAAGTAATAGGTACTGTTTTTAAATACGTTCATTGTTTAAAAAATCGATTCAGTGTGCATATGCAGATATGCACTTTTCTGCCTAATAAATGGGTGACCTAATAAACATTGCTTCATTAGGCACGTTGACAAATAGAGCAAATTAATGCGGAATCCCTCGGCGTTTATTGTACGTAACGTTATCTGACGTCATGCACGTAACGTTGCCTGACGTCATAAAACAAACAAAAAACAACAACATGGCGGCTTCCTCGATAAGCGTAACATTCTGAGAAATAGGTAAGTATAGTAATTCATACAAAAATATGGATAATCTACATGATAAATAGAATATTATGTTAGTTCATTTATTTCGTATTATTCGAGTATGCATATCATATTTTAAATATATCTGTATGTTAAATCTGAACACTTTTCCATTTGTTGTTTTTAATCACTTACTGTTGTGGGTAAATTAAAACGTACCTTTAAATAATGGTGTTAATGTTGTTACTATTAAAGGGGGCACATCAGGATTTGTCTAGAAACATCTTAAATTATAAAAATGTTCCAGTTCATGATAAAACACTTATATCAATCAAAGTATGATGTTAGAATCATTTTGTTTAACTTCTAAACTTTGAATAAAATACTATAGCCAGGACGGAATCGGACGTAAAATGCTGAATTTGACCCTGGTGCGTAACCTAGGATAGTACTTATTAATGTGCAGAATGAATTTCTTTGCAAATAATGGATCATTATTAGGTTCATTCATTATGTTTAGGACATTTAGAATAGAAAATATAAATATTTGTCAATATTTAGTCGGACACCTAAAACCCACGAAAATCCTGATGCATTTGGCTGAGTAAGTTTTAACATCTTCAAGTCTAAAAATATTACATTTTAAATCATTGTTTTATTTGATGGCAGAATTGTTTCATTTTTTGCATTCTAGTAGATATGGATATAATGTAGGGTTTAAGATGGTAACATATCAAGTTTTAAGCAAAACATTTTCTTTTCTTTTTTTTCCACCACTTGAGATCATTTTTTGTTATCAACAAAATAAGGGGTATGGAAAGCTCTGAGTAGAATTTATTCTTTTGCTATGGAAAAAATAAGAATTTTGTTTTTCATTAGTAGAATACATATATAAAAGTATATATTGAGCTAATTTGAGCATTAGAACATGCTTTTCTTTTATATTGAATTATTACTTTTTAGTAAAAATAAATGGGTGGAGTACGGTCCATATCTGTTTGCTTTTTGATGTAAAAAGACGAATGAGGATTACAATTGTTTAGGACATGTATCTATGTAATCGAAATGTTGTCATTGTTTTTCAATAAATGTAATTTTATGAAGAAAATTGTGAAAATGATCAATGGCTCCATTTTCCCCGCCTGTTTAATGAAATTTTAGAGTTTGAAATATGCGTCTTCGTCAAAGACGTCTAGTTGGAAAAAAAGTGTGACGACCTAACCTTTTTTATATCGGCCAGAACTCAGCATGATATTCAATATTCGACATTTGATATTCAAGTTGAATATCGAAAAACAAAAAACTCGAGATTCGTTATTCAACAAAAAAAAATATCTGAATATCGAAAAACAAAAAACTCGAGATTCGTTATTCAACCAAAAAAAATCGACTCGAGATTCGTTTTTCAACAAAAAAAATCTGAATATCGAAAAATAAAAAAACTCGAGATTCGTTATTCAACACAAAAAAATATGAATATCGAAAAACAAACAACTCGAGATTCGTTATTCAACAAAACAAATCTGAATATCGAAAAACAAAAAACTCGAGATTCGTTATTCAACAATCAAAATGTGATTATCGAAAAACAAAAAACTCGTGAGTCGTTATTCAACCAAAAAAATTTGATTATCGAAAAACAAAAAACTGGAGATTCGTTATTCAAAAAATAAGTTTTGAATGCCGAAAAACAAAAAAACTCGAGATTCGTTATTCAGCAAACAAAATCTGAATATCGAAAAACAAATACTCGCAATTCGTTATTCAAAAAATTAGTTTTGAATGTCGAAAAAAAAAAAATCGAGATTCGTTATTCAATCCAAAAAATCTGAATATCGAAAAACAAAAAACTGAGATTCATTATTCAAAAAATAAATTTTGAATGTCGAAAAACACAAAAACCCGAGACTTGTAATTCAACAAAAAAAAATCTGAATATCGAAAAACAAAAAACTCGAGGTTCGTTATTCAACAAAAAAAATCTGAATATCGAAAAACAAAAAACTCGTGATTCGTTATTTAAAAAATAAGTTTAGAATGTCGAAAAACAAAAAAACTCGAGATTCGTTATTCAACAAATAAAATCTGAATATTATAAAACAAAAAAACTCGAGATTCGTTATTCAAAAGATAAGTTTTGAATGTCGAAAAAAAAACACTAGAGATTTGTTATTTCACAAAAAAAATCTGAATACCGAAAAACAAAATAACTCGAGACTCGTTATTCAAAAAATAAGTTTTGAATGTCGAGAAACAAAAAACTTGAGATTCGTTATTCAATCAAATAAATCTGAATATCGAAAAACAAAAAAAATCGAGATTCTTCATTCAAAAAATAAATTTTGAATGTCGAAAAACAAAAAACTCGAGATTCATTATTCAACAAAAAAATCTGAATATTGAAAACAAAAACTCGAGATTCGTTATTCAAAAAATAAGTTTTGAATGTCGGAAAACAAAAAACTCGAGATGCGTTATTCAAAAAGTAAGTTTTGAATGTCAAAAAACAAAAAACTCGAGATTCGTTATTGAACAAAAAAAAATTGAATATCGAAAAATAAACAACTCGAGATTCGTTATTCAAAAAAATAGTTTTGGATTTCAAAAAACAAAAAAATCGAGATTCGTTATTCCACAAAAAAACAATCTGAATATCGAAAAAAAAAATCGAGTTTCATTATTCAACAATAAAAATTTGAATATCGAAAAACAAAAAACTCCAGGTTCGTTATTCAACAAAAAATTTGAATATCGAAAATCAAAAACTCCAGATTCGTTATACAACAAAAAAAAATTGAATGTCGAAAAACAAAAAACTCGAGATTCGTTATTCAACCAAAACATATTGAATATCAAAAAACAAACATATAGAGATTCGTTATTCAACAAATAGGTTTGTAATTATATCGAAAATCAAAAAACTCGAGATTCGTTATTCAACAAATAAGTTTTGAATGTCGGAAAACAAAAAACTCGAGATTCGAAAAACAAAAACTCGAGATTCGTTAATTAACAAAACAAATCTGAATATCGAAAAAACAAGAACTCGAGATTTGTTATTCAAAAAATAAGTTTTGAATGTCGAAAAACAAAAAAACTCGAGATTCGTTATTCAACAAAAAAAAAATTGAATATCGAAAAACAAATAACTCGATATTCGTTATTTGGAAAATAAGTTTTGAATGTCGAAAAACAAAAAAACTCGAGATTCGTTATTCAACAAAAAAACTCTGAATATCGAAAAACAAATAACTCGAGATTCGTTATCCAAAAAATTAGTTTCGAATGTCGAAAAACAAAAAAACTCGAGATTCGTTATTCAACAAAAACAATATTAATATCAAAAAACGAAAAGATCGAGATTCGTTATTCAACAAATGAATTTTGAATGTCGAAAAACAAAAAACTCGAGATTCCTTATTCAACAGATAAGTTTTAAATGTCGAAAAAACAAAAAAACTCGAGATTCGTTATTCAAAAAATAGGTTTTTAATATCGAAAAACAATAAACTCGAGATTCGAATATGTCGAAAAACAAAAATCTCGATATTTGTTATTCATCCGGAACCATTCCGTATGTGAGATTTGGTCAAACGTTTTCTGAGAAGTTATTTAAACTAAAAGTCTACGATGGACGAAAAGCGGACGAAGAGTGACCCCAAAAGTTTACTTCAACTCTGAGCTGAAGCCTCTGGGACTTCGGCTTAAGTGAACTAAAATTATTCAAGACCTCGACCTGAGGATGTCTCTGACACCAATGACAATACATATGAGCCATTATCAAATAAACTAAAGTTTGGTAATCAGAAATAAAAGTATACTCAGGTTAAATCACCTATCAAGGTTATATTTTAGCGAAAACAAAACACACGGAAAATATGACTTTCACCTTGGTAATACTGGTGTTAAGTAATGTCTACTAATGACAACAATGACCAAGTATCAAAGAAATGAGGCATTCACAAGAAAATTTTGAGGCTAAGTTACCTAACCAGGGCTTAGTTTTGTGACAATAACGCAAAAGATGACCTTGACCTTGGTAGTATTGTTGTTAAGTGATGAGCACTAATGCCAACAATGCATGTGATTAACTATCAAACAAAGAAAAGCGTCACTCAGAAAAAGTTAATTGAAGTTATAAACAAGGTTACGTTACCTAACAAAGTTTAAGTTTTATGAATATAAATAAAAATATGACCTAGACGTTGGTAATGTTAGCGTTAGATGCTGTCCATCAATACCAACAATACGTATGACCAACTATCAAACAATGTGAGACATTCAGAAAAATGTAATTGGAGTTAAGATATCTAAGATTAATGAACGTGAAGTTGGCAGTAGCAGTAGCAGAAGTAGCAGTAGCAGCAGTAGCAGTAGCAGCAGTAGAATCAATAGTCATCGTAAGTATGTTTTCTTTGCGCAAGTATGTTGTTTCTACTTCCCACCATCATGTATAACAGACAACGCATTTCGCTTAGAGTTGAAGTAAACTATTGATTTTTGATTTGTGTTTTTCGACATTTTCAAATCTCGAGTTTTTTGTTTTTCGATATTAAAACCTATTTTTTGAATAACGAATGTCGAGCTTTTTGTTTTTCGACATTCAAAACGTATTTGTTGAATAACGAATCTCGATTTTTTTTGTTTTTCGATATTAAAAACCTATTTGTTGAATAACGAATCTCGATCTTTTCGTTTTTAATATTCAAATTGTTTTGGTTGAATAACGAATCTAGAGTTTTTTGTTTTTCCGACGACATTCAAAATTCATTTGCTGAATAACGAATCTGGAGTTTTTTGTTTTTCGATATTCAAAATTTATTTATTAAATAACGAATCTCGAGTTTTTTGTTTTTCGATTTGCAGATTTGTTTTGTTGAATAACGAATTTCGACATCCAAAACTTATTTTTTTAATAACGAATCTCGATTTTTTGTTTTTCGACATTCAGAACTTGTTTTTGAAATAACGAATCTCGAGTTTTTTGTTTATCGTATTCAGATTTTTTTTGTTGAATAACGAATCTCGAGTTTTTTTGTTTTTCGACATTCAAAACTAATTTTTTGAATAACGTATCTCGATTTGTTTGTTTTTCGATATTCAGATTTTCTTTGTAGAATAACGAATCTCGAGTTATTTGTGTTTCGACATTCAAAACTTATTTTTTGAATAACGAATCTCGAGGATTTTTGTTTTTCGATATTCAGATTTTTTTTGTTGAATAACGAATCTCGAGTTTTTTTGTTTTTCGACATTCAAAAATATTTTTTTGAATAACGAATCTAGAGTTGTTTGTTTTTCGACATTCAAAAATATTTTTTTAAAAAACTGATCTCAAGTTTTCCGATATTCAGATTTTTTTTGTTGAATAACGAATCTCGATTTTTTTGTTTTTCGACATTCAAAATGTATTTGTTGAATAACGAATCTCGAGTTTTTTGTTTTTCGATATTCAGATTTTTGTGTTGAATAACGAATCTCGAGTTTTTTGTTTTTCGATATTCAGATTTTTTTTGTTGAATAACGAATCTCGAGTTTTTTGTTTTTCGATATTCAGATATTTTTTGTTGAATAACGAATCTCGAGTTTTTTTGTTTTTCGATATTCAGTTTTTTTTGTTGAATAACGAATCTCGAGTTTTTATGCTAACTTCAGCCCGCCGCGTACTAGGCTCATTTGCATACTTATATAACTAGTGGTATATCGAAAATATAGAATGGTGTTATTTCACTCCCATATCGTAAGTTATGCGATAAATAACATTATAGTTAAGCCTCTCCAGGTTTACCACCACTAATTGATGTAAACGTCCGAGGTATAGGTCCTACAATAAAAAACAATAATCATAATAATCATGATCATTATAAGTATGGGAAAACTGCCCATTTCTATTCGATTTTGTTGTTGATGTATAAGAAGCGTATTAATAGGTTTTACTGGATCACTGATGAACATTTTCGAAATTTGGACTGTATGCTTACACTTTGTGAGCAACTATCAATGAAAACAGCTGTACCCTTGACCTGTTTTAGTAAACAAACTTGAACTTTCTTAAATGTCCTGTGACTTTACCTTTTCTGGTGATTTTTCAAGTGGAAAATGTGTTTTCTATATGAAAATTACACTGCTGCATCCGATCCATGCTTGAATTGAAGTGGGGAAAATAATTAGTGGTTTCATACCTACAGCGATAATTAAGGATGCATGCATGATGCTGAACATGGCCCATTATTGTGTTGATTATGTTGATGTTCGTTAGTTTCTTTGTATGGTGTTTTACGTCATTTTCAACATATGTAAGGTTATATATGACGGTCGATTTTTTGTGGTGAAGGCAGACCACCCACTTTTCCTGGGTAGAACCAGTACTGTACACCTCCCGCCATCAGTAAGAATCGACACTCCCTCACTTACAAGCCCAGTAGATTCGAAGCCGCAGCGGTGAGAAGATGATTGAACCCAAGAAATCATTTCTGAAAATGTAATCAGACCTAGACTTTTTTCGATCAACATTTAATTCCATTTTTAAATGTTTGAAGACACGTGACATATTTTCCAATTTACACATACTCATTGTAAACTAATGTACATAACGTAATAATTTAATATCAGTTAATTCATCAACCATCATCGTAAACGTATAATAAATATTGTAAATATTAAAGGATCACCGAAGTGAATGTTATCAGTTATATAGGTATGAAACCATCAAATACTTTCCCCACTGACAACAATGTTTAAATCCTTCGCAACATCTCGTATACATTTTGTGAGGCGTGATCCCGAAGAATGACAGGATTGACCGAGTTTTTACGAATGTTAGAATGTCAAATATTACTGATTTGCTGCAACTTCAACTCAAGTATGGATAATGCGGCAATGCAATTTTCATATAGAGAAAAGCTTTCTACTTGAAAAATTACCAGAAAAGGTGAAGATACAAGACACGTAAGAAAGCTGTTCTTTGTTTACTAAATATGTCAGGGGTACAGCTGTTTCATTTATAGTTGTTCAAGACGTGAATGCATAGATTCGAAAGTTGGAAAATTTTCATATATAATTTGTTAACACCAATAAATACTCTTCTTATACATACAACAACGAAATTGAATAAAAATGGGATGTTTTCTTCCAATTACACTGCCTCTTTTCGACAAAAATAGAGGGATTACCTTAATGCTTGCATTTTATTAAACGCTAATACGTTTTTTCTTTGTTTTGAGTAATTGTAACATGATTGAAGAATGTAATTTATTTATTTGTTATAATCACGTGTGATATTGAATGTGCGGCAGTTGATAACAAACAGTATCATGTTTCACATCTTAAATTAGATTGTTACTTAATTGGCTTAGCGTGTTACTTAATTGGCTCGTGTCATTGCGCAATACTGTTGGCGACTGGTTTATGCATACGGCCCGTACCGCAACGGTAATTAAAATAAAACCTTTTGTTACGGCTAAACGGGTGGGTTGGGTAAGGTTAATTGGGTTGAGGTGTATGTGTCGAGAGGGTGGGTGCTGTTCATATGAATTCACGGTTTACAACACACGCTAGTTATACGCTGTCTATAAATAGTTGTTTATTGCTTTGAGTTGACAAAAAATAAATAAAAAAAATTATATAAAAAAATAAACAAAAAAATGGAATTTACTATATTATTTTTCAGTAGGAAACGTATTACGCGCATTATATCCATACAAGGTGATGCTTCCTTTTTCGACCCTAGATGGCACCCACCGGCGTAATATTTCTTAATCATTTTAACACGATTTGGAAACGTGGTTTTAGAAAAACCACTAAAGGTAATGTCAATCAGTTTCCAGAGTAACATAATGTGGCACGATGACACATGGATGAGGATATATATATGATGACACCTGTATGATGACACCTGGATGATGACACATGTATGATGACACATGGATGATGACATGGATGATGACACATGGATGATGACACATAGATGATGACACATGGATGATCACATGGATGATGACACATGGATGATAACACATTTGATGTTGACACATGGATGATGACACATGGATGATGACACATGGATGATCACATGGATGATGACAAATGGACGATGACACATGTATGATGACACATGTATGATGACACATGGCTAATGACATATGGATGATGACATATGAATGATGACAAATGGATGATGACATATGGATGATGACATATGTATGATGACATATGGATGATGACACATGTATAATGACACCTGGATGATGACACCTGGATGATGACACATGTATAATGACACATGGATGATGACATGGATGATGACACATGGATGATGACACATGGATGATCACATGGATGATGACACATGAATGATAACACATTTGATGTTGACACATGGATGATGACACATGGATGATGACACATGGATGATGACATGATGACACATGAATGATAACACATTTGATGTTGACACATGGATGATGACACATGAATGATGACACATGGATGATCACATGGATGACGACACATGGACGATGACACATGGATGATGACACATGGATGATGACATATGGATGATGACACATGAATGATGATGACACATGAATGATGACAAATGGATGTTGACACATGGATGATGACATATGGATGATGACACATGCATGATGACAAATGGATGATGACATATGGATGATGACATATGGATGATGACACATGAATGATGACACATGGATGTTCAGAAAGAATCAATAGAATTTCTTTTTATCCGTAGGTATCAAGTGTGTTTTATAGCATAACGATGGTACTTCAGGAAGAAAAATACCGTTTTATCTGGTGGAATTAAAGAAAAGTGTGTTGAATGATTTTCAAGGTTTAGCCGCCGAATATGAATTATTTAATTAGTATTAATTTTTTTTCTTCTACAAATGTAATGCTAACACAATTTACAGATCTTGATTGATCGACTATGAACACTATTACTATGTAACCAACGTTGCAAGGTGCATTCTGATTGGTTGGTGGCTAGCAAAAAGAAAACGCACCAATCAGATAACTCCTTATTTGACCATGCTTCCATGGTGCTATTTTTGTGAAATTCTGAAAAAACGTATCGCTATTTACCAACATGGACAATCAGGTGGGGAAGCACAAGTGTTCACTCCATCACATCTTACCATCGACCATCGCATCTTACTATCGACCATCGCATCTTACCATCGCATCTTACCATCGACCATCGCATCTTACCATCGCATCTTGCCATCGACCATCGCATTTTGGTCGATGGTAAGATGCGATGGTAAGATGGCACTAACAGGACACCGTAGAATTTGTCGGATGAATATTCTAAACGACTCAAGACTCCATAGAACAAAATAAAAATAACTACAAACCATTGGGGTCACGTCTCGGTGGGTTTTTAACAGTATAATAGACTAGTCATACAACTTAGTTGAGGCAATGCCTCTGTGAAAATATAGGAAAACTTGGACAAAACACTACGTAATGTTAATAGTATGCCAACTAATTCCATACTCGGTGACGTTGCTATAAATTACAGAAAAGAACTAAACCCACTGCTGCAAACTTGTTTTAAATGTAAGACATAATTATCATGATTATGGCATAATATTATATACAATAAGAATCTCTTGAGGTTTTACGGAGCACTAACACGCGTAAAAGTCATTCGACGCCTAAAGACTAAAACAAATAAAACATTCTATAGGCTCACTTTCAATTCACATCGAGTTAAAAATATGCAGAATAAACCTAGAATCTTCTCACAGTCGCATCTTACGACAAGTTGGTCTTATTATAGCCCGCATACGTGGTACAATCATAACATAGATTCCCGAATACCAAATGCGGCGTATTAAAAAAGAACCCTATAAAACATGCCATCTGGAACCGTATTGGGTTGGCTCTGTCCACTTGGGCCACCCGAAATTTCTTTGCTCTGTCCTCCGTGGCCACGTTTTAAATTCTGCTCTGTTTATTAAGGCAAGACGCTTTCTCAAACCGCAAGACGTTTTCTCAAACCGTTTTCTTGACCACTTTCAAAGAAGCGGATAACATCATTAATGTACGATAATATCACGAGCCATACATGTGGAAATAAGAATAGCCATACATGTGGAAATAAGAATGGCGATCCGTGTCCTTTGATATAACAAAAAGACCATACGTGTCCTTGAAATAAGAATTGCGATATAGAAAGGCGATGCGTTTCATTGAAATATAAGAATGGCGATACGTGTCTTTGAAATAAGAACAGAACAGAACAGAACATACTTTTATTGACGTTAAGTTAAGTACATCCTCATAACATATTTGTACAACAATTACACAATACATATTTAAATCAAGTTTAACATACAAAGAATATGATTAATATAAAGACATATGTCAGCTCTAAAGAGGATGAACTATAAGTGTTCACACCTGTGTTATAGATATCCTATTTGACATCGCACATTTGAGATATGTAGCCAATTGAAAAAGAATCATTGTGTTTTCAGTTTGCAATAAGAAAGGCGAAACTTGTCCTTGAACATTACACTGCCATTCAACACATTCGGCAAAGATTCCATACCGACTCTGTTAAAAAGTGCATCCGTGGTCGAGGGGTTAACGACGTTGCGTTATAAACCTTCTCGTTTCTCACCGCTGCGGGTTCGAATCCCACTTGAAGCGCTCAACTTGTAAGTGAGAAAGTGTCGATTCTTGCAGATGGCAGGAGGAGTACTGGTTCTATCCCGGTAAAGCGGGTAGATGCCTTACCACAAAAAACGTCGCCTTTCATGTGTTGAAAATGACGTAGAACACTATACAAAAGAAAAAAAAAACAGCGTTTCTATTTGATGCACAACTAGTCTCATTATGCATCGATTTAAACTTATCTCACGAATCAACACGGTCTATATCAATCAAACAACGGATGAGAGCAGGCAGAAACAAATACACTAAAGGAGTATATAACTTATCTCACGAATCAACACGGTCTATATCAATCAAACAACGGATGAGAGCAGGCAGAAACAAATACACTAAAGGAGTATATAACTTATCTCACGAATCAACACGGTCTATATCAATCAAACAACGGATGAGAGCAGGCAGAAACAAATACACTAAAGGAGTATATAACTTATCTCACGAATCAACACGGTCTATATCAATCAAACAACGGATGAGAGCAGGCAGAAACAAATACACTAAAGGAGTATATAACTTATCTCACGAATCAACACGGTCTATATCAATCAAACAACGGATGAGAGCAGGCAGAAACAAATACACTAAAGGAGTATATAACTTATCTCACGAATCAACACGGTCTATATCAATCAAACAACGGATGAGAACAGGCAGAAACAAATACACTAAAGGAGTATATAACTTATCTCACGAATCAACACGGTCTATATCAATCAAACAACGGATGAGAACAGGCAGAAACAAATACACTAAAGGAGTATATAACTTATCTCACGAATCAACACGGTCTATATCAATCAAACAGCGGATGAGAGCAGGCAGAAACAAATACGCTAAAGGAGTATATTTTAAATAACGTCCAAATTATTGCCACAAAGACCGACGACTAATCATGGTTCAACTAAATTACAGGTTTGTATTGAAGATAAATTGCAGTTAAGTATGTTTGGAACGCAAAACAGTTGCCTCAAATCGATAACAGTAAGCACACTGGGTTTTCAATGTAACACATCAAACGTTAAAACAATGAATACATTAAAAACCAGATAGTTTTCATTTCAAGGGTTGTATTCTCCTGGAAAAAATAGTTTTGCCTACTGAATAACAGAGACAAAATGGGTTTATGTGTATTGAAGGGTTTAAAGTTCTTTTTTGTCCTGGCCTAATGTTTTCACTGATTTTGCAATGGAACTTTCATTTACCTTTGCTCGACGCATCACCTTTTATCGATGCGTATAGTCGATGAGATTTTGGAAGGGCTGGTTAGAACACACGCTATAAAGGAACCATATGGGTAACGTAATGGTGGTGTGCATTTTGAATGTTTTAACGGCGGAGTGATATGGCAAAGTATAAATGTTGTTCTACCGCAATATAATTCTAAGTAATGTTAATTTTTTATTCACTAAATTAACGCATTACATGTCTTTCCTTTAAGTTGTACTTTTCATATAAGGCTGAGTCAGAAAAAATGAGTGTCACCAAATATATTTTTCCATTTCATCGTTTTCCAAGATTCTTGTTATTTTCTAAGACGTTGACAGAGATTGTATGTGGATGCAAGGAACGACAACTCTGGGTAGAGATTGTGAAAAATGTGTGACCTGTACCTGAAATATCTGTGAAGACAGTGTATTATTTAAATAGATATTCAGCTTTATTAAAATCGATAATTATATCTAACTATTAAAAAGAGGATGATAGTGGACCTTTGGAAACGGCCGAACAAGATAAATACGAAATATTGCAGTCTCGGTTTGATATAATACTTTAATAGCTAAAACGTGTGTTTAAATACTTCAAGACTTTAATATTTTAACTTACGATGCCATTGCGTTCGGACGCTGTGTTTTCTATAGGACCCTATATATCATTTTGCCATAATTAGACATTAGTATATACACGCATCTTTGTTGTTAACATAATTATTTGTAAATGTATTTAATTTGGATTCTGTCTAGTAAGTATGTAAGTAAGTAAATATTTTATTATAGTGACATGTGCATACAATATATATTACAAATAGTTATGTACAAATTACAAGCACCCGGTCCATTGGACCTATAAGTCACCTGTACTGATAAAGTAATAACAGTACGTGAAGTAGAAGTACTTAAAATATGGCAAGTTCAATCAAATTGCAATAGCTCAAACGAATATTATTTACAAACGCTAATCATTGTTGAAATGTGGTAATACAAGTCATTACATGGATGAATAAAAGATGTATGTTACTAAAATAGTTATATAGTGAATTAATTCAGCTAGATATATATTTAAATGTTCATAATAGCAGCATTATTAAGCAATTAACGGTATACATTTACTCATGAATACATAACGGTACGCCTACGGATGTACGCTTTTACAATAAATTTTGCAGATTTTCTTGGGTAATCCTTTAATAAATGACACATTTTCAGTTCTGTGTTTAAAGAAATAAACTCATTTTGTCTTAAAATTTCACCGAAAACATTAGTCCTGATATCATTATATAAACAACAAGCCAGTAAAAAGTGTTTCTCATCTTCTATGGCCGCTGTATCACAGAATCTACAAGTCCGACTCTCAACAGGCTCCCCAACATATCTTCCAGTCTCTATTCTTAACGGTAATATCCCAGTTCTAAATTGACACAATAACGATCGTTCGTATTTTGACAGATTCATTGTCATATAGTCTTCGCATTTAAAATCCAGTTTAAAAAGTCGGTATGTTCTCAATTTGGCCATGTTTGATACATCACGTGACCACTTGTCTGTATAATGTTGGTTTATTAAGCTTTTTGTTACCGTTAAGTCGACTAATGCTTTTGATTCGAATTGGTCATTAATCCCCAAAGTTGTAAAGATTTGCTTAACATCACTAGACCAATTGTGTGTACACTTATCGAAGTCAAAATTAAACACCTGTTTCGTAAGTCTACCGTTATCCATTTTCATTAGCCTATTCCAATACCGGAAAATGCAAATCCATCTACGATACAGCGTCGGTTGCCAGCCGGAGTCTCCATACAGCGCCGGAAGAGGCGTGAATCTGTGTACGCCCATGAAGTATCGTAAGGCGCGGTTTTGTACATTATCGAGGGATTGGTACGTTTTTGCACCCCACACAGATGCACTATAATCCATTATCGGTGTAATGCAAGCGTTAAATAGTTTTTCGTACGACCGGAACCGGAAGTCTTTCATGCTGTGTATTTTGCTGATAATTCCACCCAGCGCCCGCCCTGCTCCTTTCGCAAGTGCCTCGCAATTACCACTAAAGTCGTTTCGCTCATCAAATATAACTCCTAGATAGCGGTACTGTGTAACAGTTTCAATCACATTATTTCCGACTCTGAAAACGTATTCTGTTCGTGGTGTTCTGCGATGCCGGAAATGCACTATTTTTGACTTGTTAGTGTTAACTATCACTCGCCATTTTTTACACCATTGATGTAACGTATTTAGCATGTTTTGTAATTTGTCTTCACTGTCCGAGACTAGCACAATATCGTCCGCATACATGAGAATGGAAACCTTAGCGTCTCCCATGGTGATACCAAGGTCAAGGTCATTGACCTCTTTCACAAGATCGTTGGCGAAAATGGAGAACAGTGTTGGGGATAAACAACAGCCTTGCTTAACCCCAGTATCACAGTTGAACCAGTCTGTAAGGTTGTCATTTATTCGGTTACATGCTGTGGCACTTGTGTAAATATTCCGGATCGAATTATAAACTTTTCCGTCGATGTTATGGAGTAGCAGTTTATACAGGAGCATATCGCGGTCGATAAAATCAAAACATTTTTTAAGGTCGATGAATGAAGTGTATATAGAGTTATTGTTCCTAATTATGCTGTTCAATGTAAAAACGTGATCCTCACATGATCTCCCAGATCTAAAACCATTCTGTTCGTCCGCTAGTAAATGCTCATTATCAAGATAAATTGTTATCCTTTTATTTAAGAAAGCACTATACAGCTTACTAATACAAGACAATAAACTGATCCCACGATAGTTAAGCGGCATGCGTTTGTCAGAGTTCTGATCTTTGAGTATTGGGCAAATAATCGCTTTTCTCCATGATGATGGTATTAGGCTACTATCAAAGATTAATTGGAATAACTGTTGTAGTATTACTATGACCGCCGGGAATTTGAGTACGTCATACGGTATATTGTCGTGACCACAAGCCGAACCCGATCGAGCGTGCATAACGATTTTTGTTAACTCCTCAATACAAATATTCCGGTTCATTTGTTCATTGTTCACATATAAGGGATCCTGCATGTTCATTTCTAATAATTGTTTATGCAGTTGTATGCGGTTATAATGTAACTCGTCGAAATCGTCATTATTTCCACTATTATATAAATTATCAAAATCCGTTTTCCATCGCTCAAACACCATTTTCTCATTTCTGATTATACTTCCATTGTCCACAATTTCTATCGGTATAGATTTATCTTTCCTGGGGCCAAGGTTTTGTATTTTTCTCCAGAACTCTGTCGGATTCTTATTGGACATATCCTCTATTTCAATGGCTTGAGCCAGTCTGTATGCACGTTCCGACTGACGTAATAGTTTATCAAAGTTATTCCTGGCATTAATATAATCCGAGCGCAACATAGCTTTTTGACGGTTATTTCCCTTATATCTTAAAAATGAACGTTCATTGATCCGCATTATATCCCATAATTGCTGTAAATCGTCGCACCAATATGGTTTTGTCACTTTTCTGCGTTTACTAGTATTTTTGCTTGAATTAAATGTTGGTATATGGTTAACCATTTCGTCTGTGATAACGTCGCACAAATTACTGTATATCAAGTCTATATCGTTTTGATTCTCACGTGCACTTTCGATTTGCGTGATGATGGTAAGAATGGCTGCCGCCGCCCTGTCATTTTCCATGAATTCTTGAGGTATACAGCGCAATTTAAATCGTTTATTGTTAGAAGTGTTGTGGTTGCTAATTTCGCTGTTATTTATGTTGAAATCCGAACATTTATACTCAGTCACAAGCGCAGAATGGTCGGGTAACTTTGATCGTTGACCTAATAATCCTAGTAAATCATTGTCCGTCGCGATTTCTTGTGCCGTTAATACCCTGAAATCACTACATCTCACCATTGTCTCGTGCGGTACACACAAATAGTCCACGATCGCACGGCCTTTACTCGATATTGACGTATAATTATCACTGGGATAACGGCCATTCAAAACACAGCATTTTGCGTCATTCAAGAAGTCAATAAGCTCTTGGCCATGGCGGTTTCTAGTGTTATCCAATGTTTTGCGTGGGGGTATTGTGTCACAATAAAATATAGTATCTGATAATGACCCAATTCTCGCGTTAAAGTCTGCACCGATAAATAGGTCATCAATATCACTGTGAGCGTATATTTGGGTCAAAAGATGGGCAAAAAATGATTGTGCGTCCCGTCCTCGGGCTGAATTTTCTGGTGGTAAGTAGCAGGAATAAACAATAAAGTCCGACCCTGTACTGCGGTGCTCAAAACGCAAACCAAGTATCCCCTCAAAAGTTTTATCCACAACCGCGATATTATACTGATCACTGAGTCCATTTCTCACTAAAATACCAACTCCACCCGATGCCTTAGGCGCATTCCGATGTATATCTGCCCTATTAAATCCATACCATGAATAATTGTCCATGTCAATATTGTCATCATTTTTCAAGTGTGTTTCACATAAAGTAATAATATCAGCATCCAGAGCGTTAATAATCCCAGTTCGAAGGTCGTGATTGTCACGTGTCCATCCACATACGTTCATATGAGCCAGTCGAATAATCCCAATGGGTCGGGCGGATTCCTAGTGTCCATCCCTACGGTTGTCTTGGCGTTCGCGCGGTTGAATTCGTCCATTTGCGTCGACCCGGAAGTTCCCTCCATTTGGCATCTGGCGTAGTATAGCACGTGCGTTAAGCTCGATCAGACGTTCGGCATGTGACTTGCAACTTTTTACGTATACTTCCTTGTACTCATCGACATTTTTAAGTTGCATTTTATTTCTCAGAACAAGTATCTTTTCTTGAACAGTGCGGAATGTTATTTTCACTGGTCCAGGTTTATCAGGAAAACACGAGCGAAAACGCACTGCTTTTGTAATGTTTACATTTGATGTGACGTCATTCCCTAGTGCAACTATTAAATCCTGTGCCCTCTGTATAAGGTCTTCACCGTTAATGAAGGGCAAACCACTCGAAATTACTGACACTTCAGTATCATCATATTGCGCCGTGGGCCTAAATGTACGCTGACCCTGGTCAATGGTACCGTTATCCGTGTCCATACCATCGTTTACTGACCCTTGGGCGTTTACACTGTGCGATTGCTCTATTGTGCCCATTCGATCTTGCAGGGACTGAATTGTTGTCATCACCTCGTCTATACGGTTACCTTGCCTCTGGACATCGGTTGAGATTTCATTACGTAAAGAGGTCACTTGGTCATCAATATTTTTCAATAACTCACTTTTGAATTTGTCCAATTTACTGTCAAACATCCTTGTCATATCATCTTGTCCCTTTTTTAGGTCCTGCATCATGTTCATAAGCAGTGTAAACTGGTTACCATCCAAACTACCGCTGACCCCTTGTGTAGACCCTGTTGACCGACCTGACGCCATGTTGTTGTTTTGTGTACAGGTATGACTATGTGGGGTGAAAACTGGGTCTATGTCCTTAGACGGGTATAAATCACTGTCCTCACTATCACACAATACCTCGAATTTGTTATACGTATAATCACTGTCATATAATATCCCATTTGCCTGGCCTATAACATCACTCACATCATAATCCACCCGGGACCCGCATTGGGCCTTGCCGCCATCTTTAAAAAGTTTTTTCTTGGATTTGGTTTCAGAGTCCGACTCACTACTCTTTTTCCGTTTAGCTTTCCTAGTAGGTCGACCCATGTACACATAACGTAACATTAAAGTCCAATTTGGTACACTTATATATCCGTTTTACATCATAAATCCCATGTAAATAATAAATTTGTCAGAGCTAACAAAATGGTATGACCGCCATTGTCGCTGGTCACGTGATGTCTATGTGAGATGTCTACCATTGACGTTTCTCGCTACTGTTAGGAGAAGTCTTTTGGTGGTGCTGAGGGGTGTGTGAGTGGGGATGTCGACATATAAGCCCTATATGTAAGGTATCTTTGAGACCATTTATTCTCGAGCCAGTTACATAGAATACACTTATTTCTTTATTGTGTGACATTTTTATCATATTCCAATGCAACTCAAAGAACGATTGTTCTTTAAAGTGAGTTGTCGGTAAACTTGTTAAAGCCGGGTTTTCCACAATGCGAAAGGTGAGCCCGCCGCCCGCCCAGGTTATAAGCCTTTTTTTTCTCCAAAAACCCGGCTTATAATTATGGTCTCCCTTAAATCCAGTGACCCCAAACGTAATCCCAAGTTTCCTTTTCATATAAGCTATTTATCCACAAAGTTCCATGCCAATATCTCATTCCTAACTGAAGTTATGAAACGGAAAACATTTTTCTATTTTTTAGTGACCTTGACCTTGTCCCCAGTGACCATAAATGCAAGTGTTTTTTATATAAGCTACCTATCCAGAAAGTGTTATGCCAATATGTCATTCCTAACTGAAGTTATTGAACGGAAACAGTTTTTCTATTTTTAATAACACTGACAAGCAATCCCCAACGCTTTCTCTTCGTATACGATACCTATTCACAAAGATTCATGCCAATATCCCATTCCTAACTGGAGTTATTGAACAAAAACCGGGTTCCTATTTTATCCTCACCTTAACCCCGGCGATCCAAATGCAACCCCAAGTTTCCTATTCGTATTTTTATATAAGCTACCTATCCAGAAAGTTTAATACCAATATCGCGTTCCTAACTGAAGTTATTGAACAGAAACCGGGTTCTTATTTTCTCCTCACCTTAACCCCAGTGATCCAAATGCAACCCCAAGCTTCCTATTCGTATAAGCAACCTATCCAGAAAGTTTAATACCATATCGCGTTCCTAACTAAAGTTATTGAGCTGACATGAAACTTAAAAAAAAAGGTTAATGCAAACTCTACTTTTAGTAAAAATGATGGTCGAACTTGTCCCTTGAGTTGGTAACAACACAGACAATTTTGGTTCCTAGCTCAACGTCTATTAGGATTGAAATCACTCGCTGTTGGTATTGCCCCGCAAGTTGATATTGTCTTGTCGAAAATTTATCTGTTTGCTAACGGTATCAATATGCCTTTTTCGTGTTTTGGTCTAATAGTCTATGGTTTTGCACTTTTTTTAAATTAAAAACACTATTTTCTAATTTATATTTGATAACAAAACTGTTATTGCCTACGATATGTGGTGACACTTACTTTAATCAGTTCAAAACCTTTAGTTAGACGCCCCATCAAAATTCAATAGTTGTAAACGTTGAAAACTATATAAGGGAAAATTGTCACTGGTCAGATTTATAAACCTCTTATCTATAAACTGTGATTATGACAAAACACAATCACAGATCGTTGTTAAAGTAATAATATTCACAAACTATATTGGTCGAACATAATTGGTGTACACGTCGTGTAATTCCCATTAATAGTTAAAGGTATTTTTCAAAGGGATGAATTTAGGTTGTTTTAACGTTTAAATTCCCGACAATGCGCTTTTAAATCAAAATCGATTTATTTCGTCATTTTAGAAGCGAGAAAAAAACAAATGCATGTACGCGTATATAAATCTTTCCTCTGTCCATATGCAAAATTTTAATAAAATCGGAGACAAGTACTTTTTTTCCCCAAAATTAACTAACATGACCCACGGAAATAGACGGCATAAAGCATATACATTTACAGACTCGACCGGGTACACAAGAAATGAAATAATTCCATTATTTCAATACATATATTTCAAATGTATATATCCATGCATTCCAGATTAAATTTCTGAACTATTCATGCTTTTAACCAACCAAATTGCAACGGTACGTCGGGAAAGGAAATGAGGATGGTAAAAAAAATTATGTTGCAGTGCTAATTTTCTGAATAAGTGTCACAAACTGCAAATCCGCAAACGTCATCTACTTAATGACGTGCAAAAACAGTATGTCGGTGAAACAAAGCAGGCGATGAACCTCCGATTTTAACCTCCATCGCTCCGATTGTAAATTACGTAGGTTTGCTAGGTTGCCAGCGGCCGAACACTTCAGTTCAGAAGGCCACACGTTCAACGACTTGTCTCTGACATGCATCGAACACAATCCAATTTGGAACGACGCAGAACGTAAATTGCGTGAAACGTACTGGATAACAAGCTTAAACACAAAACATCCAGTAGGAATCAACAAAGGGGACTAGATACATCTTTGCAGAATATATAAATGTAAACACACATACTCCGGTTTTTATTACTTCCCTTGATCCAATTTTCTCCATTTATATATTATTTTAGGCCTTTTCAATTAACTTTGGAGTTGCTTTTGCCATATCCCGCAGTATCGATTCTTTGTCTTATGTATAGAGGTAGGGTTATTCACTCACACACTCTCTCTTCATAACTAATAATAAATGTCAGCGTACATTTTTACTTTTATCCAACCAGCAATGTTCTATTATTAGTACTTTTGTTACTTCCCTTGATCAAAATATCTCTATTTATTTAATATTATTTGTTTAGCCTTAGTCATTGTTTTTACTATCTTTGGAGTTGCTTTATACTTTATCCTGCAGTATCGATTTTAGGTTTGTTTTGAGGTAGGGCTTGTGTTATCTTTTTCACATTTTTACTCTCTCTTCATAACTAAATGTCAGGGTACAGTTCTTTTATTAGTATCACATTTGGCTCCAGAGTGTCTATTCAAACTAAACAGTTTCTGCAACACTGCCAAACGATAACTTTTTTTTTAAAGAGTTTCATTGAAACTGCCGTGTATTTTAGTGTTTTTTGTTTCGTATTTGTTATTTTCGGGTTTGTGTACTCCTGATGAATGCGTTAGCCGAAAGCGCTTGAGTTTTTATAAACTGTAGCACTGTATAAATGTTTTTTTCCCCATCTATTAATTTATTACAACATTTTCGTATCCACTCGGGGATCCAGTGCTTTTTGAAAGGTATTTTGTAGATGTATGTATTTGTTCACCCTTATATATACATTGTCAGTAGGTTTGGAAACGGTGTACACGTTGTAAAATCTTACTGTTGTTGGCGGGATAGCTACTTTAAAGGTTTTAATACACAAACTTTGTCTGCACTATTTATCCACAACCACTGTTCAGCTAGTTATGACCCTAATTAACAGTTTTAATATACTAACTTTGTACAGACTAGTTCTCCTGAACCCCTCTCCGGATTTCAAAGAAACCTGGTAGGAATGATCAGTACGAAGCCTAGCTGCGCATATTATTGCTGTGTTCCGGTTGAATGATTTTGCCCCTAAGGAGTTATGGCTCCTTATTTTCACAAATGTATCCAGTTTAGTTTTCCTGAACCCCTGGCTTGATTTCATTGAAACTTGGCAGGAATGATCAGTACCAAACCTATTTGTGCCTATTGTTATCGTCTTTCCCATCACATACTCCATACAGCAAGTAGAGCTTGTGCCCCTTATTGAACTTATCCAAACTTTCATTGATATAAAGTTTGGTAAATATCAAATTAAAAATGAAGGTGCTATAGTGTTCAAAAAGGCAAATGTTAATGGACAACGGATGAAAGACGGACGGACGGACGGACGATAGGAAAACACGTCATCCCATAAGTTCTGCTGGCCTATGGCCAGAACAGCTAATCTGTAGGGTAAGTTCAGAGGTCATTGGTTGGCAACAAGCAAAGACATTCCTGGTTGAAAAAGGGCCTTAACTCTGCATAAAGATATCGGATCAAAGTCCAATTGCTAGATATACATTTGAGAATGATACTGCAAAAGTGTACAACCACAGGAACTGGTAACTTTTAATATTTACCTTCTGTTATTATAATTGTCTATCAGTTGTATAGTTCTGATAAACATAGAGTGTTAATGTATAGACAGTTATAATAACAGAAGGCAAATATTAAAAGTTACCAGTTCCTGTGTGTACAACAAGCAAACCTTTAAGAAATGTAGGAGGAGTTTTGTCGACAAAAAGTGTAACAATCTAACGATGGAACAGACGGGCATTAAGAACCACCAAAACAATCCGTCTCCCTGCCACTTTGTGGTTTGTAAGTGAGACATGAAATATCAATCAAGAGAAACCCAAAAAAATGTCAATACATACCTTCTTTTTTTTAAATAATCGTTCTTTCTTTCACACTCTCTGCCATCTTGATTAATTCTTGCCATTATTCCTTTTTGGTCCGTTTTAAAACTTCGGTGTCTTCATATACAAAATACAAATAGCCCAGCTTGACTACAATTACAACTAACAAATTCACTTCTTAATGGAACACACGGCAATTTTGATTTTTGATTTTTTCAGCTTTACTGGCCGAAGGCCAGCAGAGCTTATGGGATGGTGAGTGGTCGATCGTCCATTGTCCGTTGTCCATCGTCCATCGTCGGCCGTTAACTTTTGCGTTGTGAACACGATAGAGCCTTTAATATTAATTGGATCTTTACCAAATTTTGCAAGGGTCTTTATATCAATGAAAGCTCGGACATCTTGAGTTTGAAAACCAGCCAGATCGGATTAGTTTCACCGGAATTATGTCCCTTGATTTGCTGAAAAATACCATATTTTGCCTTGTCAACACTCTAACACCTTCTTTGTGGATCACCGAACTTATTGCCAGTGAATTAAGGAAAATTGCTAAATTTTGTCTTGTCAACACTTTTGCACCTTCATTTTGCATCCGAACTTTAAAAAACTAGATTATTAATGTCAATGAAAGCTTGGACGAGTTCGACAATCAGGTTCGAAAGACAGCCAGATCGGAACAGAACAACGAATTTATGGCCCTGGGATTATAGACAAGAAATCCGCGGATTCACATGTCTCGCCTAACGGGGGCTGGACTTAAAAAAAGTCAATGATGCTTAAATGAAAGTTTGTTATTATTTTAATGGAGTTTGCAGTTTGCCAAGATGACATTTAAGTGCATTTGTTTAAAAACAAAATGCCAATCTATTAAAAACAAGAGGCCCAAGAGGGCCTGTGGATGCTCTACTGGCGAAAACGGCTCTTATATCAAGGGTTGTTGACATAAAATTTCAATTAGTACTTCTTTTAAAACATTGCAAAAACATCAGGGATAGGATGGCCTTAGATCACTCACCTGGTAATCATGGGCACTAAGTCTGCTGTGTCTAGTATGGCATGGGTATTTTTTAATTTGTCCCACTTTCTTCTATGAATGAAATTTCCTAAAAATTGGGGGGGGGGGGGGGGTTGTTATATGAAACAAACTGAAAAACTATGTTAAAATCAGATAAACAAGAAATCCGCGGATTCACATGTCTCGCCTAACGGGGGCTGCACTTAAAAAAAAAGATCAATGATGCTTAAATGAAAGTTTGTAAACTTTTTAGTAACTAAAAACAATCGAGTTTGCCGTTTGCTGAGATGACATTTAAGTGCATTTGTTTAAAAAACAAAATGCCATTCGATTTAAAACAAGAGACCCGAGAGGGCCTGTGGATGCTCTACTTGCTAAAACGGCTTTTATATCAAGGGTTGTCGACATAAAATTCCCATCAGTAGTTTTTTTAAAACATTGCAAAAACAACAGGGATAGGAAAGCCTTAGATCGCTCACCTGGTAATCATGGGCAATAAATCTGCTGTGTCTAGTCTGGCATGGGCATTTTTTAATTTGTCCCACTTTCTTCTATGAATGACATTCATAAATAAAAATGGGGGTTGGGTTGGTGGGGGAGGTTTTGGGGGAGTCGGGCGGTGGGGTGTTTATATTAACAATCTAAACAAATATGGTAAAGGTCAGATCAAAAATGAAGCAACTACAGATTTAACAAAGGAAAATACAATATACAATTTTTCAACAAATCAAGGGCCATAACCTGTCGTTACTAGCTAGATCTAGGTGGTTTTCGAACTTGTCCAAAATTTCATTCATATACCATGCTTTTAACAACTAGACATCTTACTGAGGCTTCCTGCCAAATTTTGTAGAAATCCAACAAGCCGTTTAGGAGGAGTAGCACCGACAAGAAATTTAAAGTAAAAATGTCAAAGTGCCATAACTCCGTCATAAATCAGCAAACTGGAACAAAAGCGCGACATGCACAACTAGACATCTTACCGCTGATTCCTGCCAAGTTTCGTCGAAATCCAACTAGGCGTTTAGGAGGAGTAGCGCCGACAAAAATTTAGAAAAAAAATTCAAGGGGCCGTAACTTCCATCAAAAATCAACGAACCAAAAAAATGCAATAGGCACAACAATGCTTCCTGCTAACATGGCGTTAACACAAAAAAAATATTAAAACAAAATAATGAAATAGGAAAATTAAAAAAAAAATTAAAAAAAAATATATATATATATTAATATCAAAAAAACAAAAAAAAAAATGAATGAATCAATAAAAAATAAAAACAAATAAAAAACAACAACAATTAAATAAATACAGAAATAAAAATTAAAACAAAAGAAATAAATCAATCAATACAAATTAACAAAAAAAAATGAAATCAATAAATAAAAAAAAAATTAAAAAAAAAATCAATAAAAATTAAAAGAAATAAAAAATAAACAAAAAAAAAAAAAAAAAAAAAATATCAAAAAAAAATGTATCTATTGAAAAAAAAGACAAATATATATACTAATAATAAAAATAAAAGGCAAAACTTCTGGTAAAGTCAGATGAAAAATGAAAGCCCTATCGTATTAACAAGGCAAAATATAGCATTTTTAACTAAATCAAGGGCCATAACTCCGCTGTTATTGGTCCGGTTTTCGAACTTATGCGAGCTTTCATTGATACTAACAATCTGGTAACGTTTGGTAAAGATCGGATGAAAAATGAAGGCCTTTGGCCAGTAGAGATAAAAATCATCAGCTCCAAAAATTAGGTCAAGGTCATAGATGAAATCCAGGCATCCAAAAAAAAATTATGCACTACCGAAGACACAACTATGTCAAAACTGAATATGTTTTCTTACAAATATTAAGCTATAAATTAGGTTTCAAACATCTAGTGCATAATTCTAGTTCATGAGAAAGTGATGTAAATGTAACAATTAAAGTTATCTGCCCTTTGTTTGGATGGTGAAGGTCACATCCACATTTGCTTTGTCAAGTTGCAATGTACCACTCAAGATACAACTATAAGCAAAGTTTGAAAGGTCTTATTGAAAAAGTGACCTAAACGTCAAAGTTGAAGGTAAAAATTATAAGGTTATCTGCCCTTGCTTGGAGGGTCAAGGTCACTTCCACATTTGCTTTGTCACGTTGCGATGTACCACTCAAGATACAACTATAAGCAAAGTTTTAAAGGTCTAGTGCATACAGTTTGTGAAAAAGTGACCCAAACGCAAAAGTTGAACCTAAAACTTATTAAGTTATCTGCCCTTTGCTTGGAGGGTCAAGGTCACTTTCACATTTGCTTTGTCACGTTGCCATGTACCACCCAAGCTACAACTATAAGCACAGTTTGAAAGATCTAGTGCATACGGTTTTGTGAAAAAGTGATCTAAACGCAAAAGTTGAACCTAAAAATTAATAAGTTATCTGCCCTTTGCTTGAAGGTGCAACTGTCTTATATTATTGCCGGTAACCATGGCAACAGTAGTTTAAATGAGTTTTTTTCACCAAATATTACTTTTTCTTCAACATTTTTATTTCTTTTTTTGTTTAGAAGCGATGGTTTTATTTCAGCTATGTATAGAGTTGTCCTTGTTGTATTCATATTTAGTTGATATCATTTCATTGTTACCATGACAACAGGCAATCTAAATAAGTTTCCTTAAAAGTAGTTAACAACTTTTTTTAATAGTTTCGAAAAACTGATTATCCGTTAAGAAATCTTTATCTACATACGTTTTAGGTGATACTAATTTTAACTGTTGTTTATTAAATAACAGTATGCGTAACCATGGCAACAGTACGCATTCACATTCTGCAATGCTGTTTTTGTAAACTGTAATATATTAATTAAAGGGACACAAGGCAATCTTTAATCAATTATCAGCGTCTCGATTTATTTAACCAGTATCATTTTGACATGAATCCTGCTTGGATATAATTAAACAAAACGATGAGTTTTCGTCTTATGCTACCGTATGTTTACATATATTACCAGTGCAATACATTCAACAGTTAAAATATATGAAAACCAAATCTCTTTAAAGGGAGTACAGGATTTTCAAAGGGTCTGACTTAAAATTGACAAATAATGATATTTTCTATTTTAAAGCGCCTAAACATAATGAATGATCCTAAATATCACCCCTTAGTTACAAGGAAATTCATTCTGTACAGCAATATGTGCTATCCTAGGTTACGCACCAGGGTTAATTTCAGGATTTTATGCCCGATTCCGTCCTAGCTATATGGTGTATTCGAAGTTTAAACCTTAACAATATGGTTCCAACATTATATTTTGATGGATATAAGTGTTTTATCATGAATTGGAACATTTTTATAATTTAATATATTTCTAGAAAAATCATGATGTACTCCCTTTAATTAATATTAATGATTGACAAATGCATGTTGCGTAGAAAAACTAATGGGATGCCACGAGTTTTTAGAAAAATCAAGATTGTCGTGTGTCCCTTTAAAACCTGATTGCGATACAAAAAATGGTCCATAAAACTGTGTAACGTTTATACTGAAACAATTGTGACTCCGTGGTTGAGGGGTTAAACCTCACTTATCATCCCCGCTGCGAGTTCGAATCCCACTGGGATCTCGACTTTTGAAAAAATGTTCATTCTTACGGATGGCGGTAGGTAAACAGTACTGGTTACAGCCTCTACCACACAAACAAATCGACTGTCATATATGGCCTAAAATGTGCTAAAGAAGATGTAAAACACCATTCAAACAAACAAATCAAAAAAAAAAATTATTTTTTTTATTTGACTTAGATATGCAAACGTGTTCATTTTTTTTGTTTTTAACTTATCTGTCCCATTGAGGACATGGTAAAACCTCATAAAAGATCAATAGGGATCATCAGACAACACCATGTATAATATACTCAGTTGCAAAAGAAAGTGAACTTTGAGATTTGTTTAGATAAAATTATATAAAGTTTTTCAGAATTAAATTGACAAATTCTTGTCATGTTTGGTACCAAAGTTTTTATCATTCCATTACCAATACCAAGTTGTCAAACTCACATGGGTCATACTATAAACTAAAAGATTCATACTTGTACTATAAGCTTGAGATGTTTAGCCAAACACATTCAAGTATATGCCAATATTAAAACTATTTATGCCTGACATTATATGAAACAATAATTAATATGTTAATTACAAAAGTCTCCCTAACATAAAACCATGTTGCATAGGCTATATAAAGTGATTACTAGGTAACAGGTTTATACTTCTAGTCTTACCTATGATTTACACTTGACCATTTACAATATAACCAGAAGAAATACATATTGCTTGATATCATGGAGAAAAACATCAAACAAGACAATGTGGTTCAGCTAATACACTCTTTTTTTATCAATTTTATTATTTTTAGATTAACATAACTATGGTGGTATACTCCACCAAAATAGGTATGTATTATATCACAATTAGCTTTCAAATTGCCCTTGTTGAGTTCATACATGTAGGTTCGTAGTCAATAGTTGCAATATACTTCATGTTGTATCCTGTTGGAAATGTATAAAAAAAGTGCTGCATATAAAACTTAAAATGTAATGAAAGCACCAAGAGAACTTCACCATTGTAAGTAGTGCATATACAAATATTCCAGCTGTGAACAATATCATAACACAATAAATCATGATAAATCATGAATACAAGCCCACCTGTGTTCAGATTCAACACTTGAAGGTTGTTGAAGGTTGTTGAAAACAAAATCAATTTTTAAAGAAATCTGATTAAAAGGCCATCAAGTGTCAAAAATTAGAATATGACTATGTTGGCATATTATTTTATTTTCATATTCACCTTTTACTATTTAACCATTTTAGTACATTTATTTGGCTCAATTATATGCATTTATATGCACACACTAAAAATAAAACATCTCTACACCCTACAAACATATAAATATAGTGATTATATGACATCATACTAATACCATACAAACATAGAACTTACAGTATTTCCAAATACATGTAGTCATAACACTGGCCACAGCAACACTGACCATGCATCCACCAGCACACTGGAAATTAAATTGCACATTTGTTTTACATAAAAAAAATCACAATATGTTAATTCATATGTGAAATAATTTACTGTACTAAACTGAGTTATATTTCATTATTATTCTTATAAAATTGAAAATATTACTCAATTACACTTTTATAATGATGTACACCATTGGTGAACATGTCAACCCATTTCATTTTTTTGACGTATGTGTAATTTACCAGTAATAACACTTACCGTGGAAAATCGACTAATAACGCGTTTATTTTGTCCATGTGTGAACCAGGAAGTAAATGGCGCCATCTATATAAGTACGATAACTCTCCTTAGATACGGTGTTGTTTTGTTACGAACGACAACTCTTCATAGCAACACAGCGCGAACAATTACCGCTTTTTTAAACACTAAATCATCTGTAGCAAAATAAACCAAAACGGCATCCCAGAGATATTTATAGGCTTTGTTTGGATTACCATTATGCACGAATTCTGGAAATATCTCTGGGATGCCGTTTTGGTTTATTTTACAGGTGACGTTTATAATGGCCGTTTCCACGTTTTTTGCTCAAAACGACCTACCTGACTGCAATCAAGGCACAATATCGCCCCGTTAGATACGGTTTTGAACATTATTTTGCATTATAATAAACAGATGAAACATTTATCTGGAAGTGTATTACATTTTTATCTTGAATTTCCACGTTTGAAATGTTCACAAATCCTGGGGCCAAATACGGCTTTTATCGTACGTAGTCCTTTATAATATTTCAGAGGAAACATGGAAAGACATATTTTTATCACCTTTCAAATGTAAATGTAGTTCAACCTTACAATGGTTTCAAGCCAGAATTAATCATAGAATTTTACCAACAAGGAAATACTTGAAAATAATTAAAGCTGTCCCAAGCTCATTATGTCATTACTGTAATCAAGAGGAAAGTATTATTCATTTACTCTGGACATGTCCTTCAACAAGATCATTTGTTCAAAAAATACAATCATGGTTTATAAGGAACAGTATTACTTTGCCTTTTATTGAAGAATTATTTATATTTAATATATGAGAACAATATATACTAGCTGATCTGAATATCATATTAGAAATTAAATACTATATTTTCTCGGACAAAAAACTAACTTCTCCCTTATCTATTACTGCACTTCACAACAGACTTAAACACTCCTTCAGGGCTAACAAATATATTGCAGTTAAAGATAATACCTTAAAAATCTTTGAAAAAAATTGGAACAAATACAAAACTTTATTCCAATATTAAATTTAATCAATACCAGTTTAGTCCCTTCCACAGAACTTGTGTTATATCCAGGCTCTCGTAAAACAAAGTTAATACATATAAATAGATTAATAAGTAAAATATCTACTATTGTAACAAACAAGACATGTGACTATACCCTGACAATAACATTGTCCATAATGTAACATAGTATTGATATTGTATTATATGGGTAACCGTGCACACAGAGTATCTCTTTTTTTCCTTCTTTCTTTTATAGGATTAAGAGAAGGTCCATTAAAAAAATGCTTTAAGACATTATAAGATTGACAGCAGTTTTTACAAAAATGAGTGAAAGAGTATAGGAGAGTATTTATGGAATACATGTATTGATTTTGTAAAATCTTGTGTATTACTCTCATATTAGCATATTGTTATCCATGTTGTTAATAGCCAAATAAATGGGCCACTATAATCTTGTAGAATGGCTGGGAAAAAAACAAACAAAAAAAAACATTTAACGCAAATTACACATCAACACCTCACCGCGAGTTCCAACCCCTCTAGGAGCTCGACTTGTAAATGAGGAAGTGTCGATTCTTACGGACCGGGGGAGGTGTACATTATAAGAATCGTTCATGGGTATCCGCTGGATATAGGGAATTCCAACCCGAGGTAAACGTGATTTTATCGGAACCGAGGCTCTGCCGAGGTTCCGGTTAAAATACTTATACCGAGGGTTGGAATTCCCTATATGAACCGAATATCCATGATATATTCTTTTTCTTGCATATCAGAGACATGTTGTGCGTTGACGCCGCCAGCTACTAACGTTTTGCATGTTTTCCTGCATTCCGGATGTTGGCGCGAGTGAATTTTATCTCGACCCTAGGGTGAGATGGAAATATCTAGCCCCAGTAAAATGACGGATATCCTTGTCCGGTATGCACGAATACAGGTTCTAGTCAGGAAAAGTACGGCTGGTTTGCCTCCACCAGAAAAAATCGACCGTCATATATAACATTGCATGTGTTGAAACCACACAAACAAACACATCAACATGTGGGGCTAACGACATACTTTTTACATAGCAACAGTGCACTATATTCTGTGCCGTTGCTCTACGGCGATCAAAATGTCAAGATTTTGAACATACCTTAGCGGCTATATACACCCAAGGCGGGATCCAGAAGAATTGAAAGGATTCTCAGAGATTTCACGCTTGGATACCAGTATTTCGGTAAAATGGATGTCGTTTATTTGTTTTTAAGAAGACAACTTCCAGACGTTTGTCATAACAAATGTATGCGCCGAGATTGATCTAGACTACTAAATCCTGAGGCAGGATGAATGCCATTTTCAAACCATTGTTGTAAGCACGCTCTCTCTATAAACACGATATTGGCAGTCAGTAGTTGAGAGATTGTAGCCACATTTTGCATCTAAATTTAAAAACAACAAATGAGTCAAATCAGGAATAACGACTGGTCTATTTAATGAAGAGTAACTCTACTCTTTACTACGAGTATTTTCAATGTTGATTAGGTTCACAATATCATCAATAGTATGAGATGTTTGACAAAGGAAACACATGTGCTTAATTAGGAATACATCTAAGAATGTATGTATAGGGCTCAATGTCATTTTTAACAATCTGTCAGCAGTGAAATTCCGGAACTAGTCGAATGATTGCGGAACTAGTCAAATATCTGCGGAAATTACCGAATTGGCCTTAACTCTCATGTATTCGCTCGCATATTATATGACATTATACGTATTAAAACAAACGAAGCCGTTTTGTACGCGTTACGTTGTCCGAGTATTAACTTTCATACCATATCCAACCCCTTCTCCAAAAAGCGAAAACGGGGTTGAGTGGAGTATAAAATAAAGCCTTAATTTCGGCATAACAAGCTTGCATATTGCAAATTAAAACATTTAACATGTAATTTGAAACAGGTTATTACATTGTTTTCAGTAAGAAATACTTTTAAACATGTTTTAATGTCGAAATATCCGTTAAAAAATCCTGCTAATAGAAGCTTTCCCATCGCTTAATGCTATTATGGAATTAAGGCGGGACCACCTAATGGAAATGAATTAATTTAAAAGAGAAATGTTAAACGTCTTCTTCAGAAACAGAATCAAAATTGACCAATTATGTGGTGTTTTGGAAGGTGTGTACTGGGAATATCAGAACTTAAATGAAAAGTGCAAATTAGAGCTGCAGCTGCTGCAAAAAATAACTAGTATATTACCTAACAAGAGGCCCAAGAGGGCCTGTGGACGCTCTACTGGCTAAAAATAATATGTATAAGGGGCCACAACTCTAAAATCATTCAATCAGAACATGGCGAAGATTCTTGCAACTAGGCATGGCACTGATCGTCCCTGCCAAGTTTCGTCGAAATCCAGGCAAAGGTTGAGGAGAACTGTTCGGTACAAAGTTAGTGTATTATAACCTTTAATGGGTTAAAACTTTGCCAAAATTGATTCAACTAGAACACGACAATGAAATACACATCTAGACTTGGTACTATTCATCCCTGACAAGATTCGTTGAAATCTGGCCAGGGAATCAGGATTATTAGTTGCGACAAAGTTTGTGCATTAAAACCTTAAAAGAGTCAAAATGTTCAACCAGAACACACAAGGCAATGACAGGTGCGACTAGGCTTGGTACTGATCATCCCCGCCAAGATCCGTTGAAATCCGGCAAGGAGTTCATAAGAGGCTAATCTGGACAAAGTTTGTGTATTAAAACATTTAAAAGGCCATAACTCTGCCCAAAGCATTCAACTAATATATGGCGATGATATGCACAACTGGGCTTGATACTGATCATCCTTGTCAAGTTTCGTTGAAATCCGGCCAAGGGTTCAGGAGAACTAGCCCGGAAAAAACTGCGTATCAACAACTCCGTCAAAATCATTCAACCGGAACACGGTGACTTTATGTGCAACTAGCCTGGTACTGATCATCCCTGCAAAGTTTTACTAAAATCCGATCAAACGAAGGCCCTTTCGTCTTAATGAGGCCAAAATATAGCATTTTCAGAAAGTCAAGGGCCATAACTCCAGTGTGAATGGACCAATCTGCCTGTATTTCGGCCTTTCACGAGCTTTTATTGATATTAACAATCTGGTAAAGTTTGGTAAAGATCTGATGAAAGATGAAGGCCCTAATGTCTTAAGGAAGCAACATATAGCATTTTTAACTAAATCAAGGGCCATAACTCCGCTGGTACTAGTCCGATCTGGCTGGTTTACAAACGTTTTCTAAGATTTTATTGATAATAACAATCTGGTCAAGTGTGGTAAAGATCGGATGAAAAATGAAGCCCTAGCGTCTTAACGAAGCAAAACACAGCATATTTTAGAAAATCAAGGGCCACAACTCCGGTGTAAAGGGTTCAATCTGGCTGATGTTCAAACTTATTTGAGATTTTATTGATATTAACAATCTGGTAAAGTTTGGTAAAGATCAAATGAAAAATGAAGACCCTATCGTCTTAACGAGGCAAAATATAGCATTTTTAACTAAATCAAGTGCTATAACTCCGCTATTACTAGTCCGATCTGACTGATTTTCTTTATTTTTTCGGAACTTTCTTTTTTATTAACAATCTGATAAAGTTTGGTAAAGACCGGATGAAAATGTAAGCACCTATCGTCTTAAAGAGGCAAAACATAGCATTTTTAATTTAATCAAGGGCCATAACTCTTCTGTTAGTGGTCCGATCTAACTGGTTTTCGAACTTGTCCGAGCTTTCATTGATATTAACAATCTGGTAAAGGTTGGTAAAGATCAGATGAAAGATGTCGTCTTTACGAGGCAAAATATAGCATGTTTAACTAAATCATTGGCCATAACTCCGTTGTTACAGGTTTGATTTGGCTGCTTTTCAAATTGTCCGAGTAATCATTCATATTAACAATCTGGCAAAGTATGGTAAAGTTCGGATAAAAAACGAAGCCCCTATCGTCTTAACGAGGCAAAATATAGCAATTTTAACTAAATCAAGGGCTATAACTACGCTATTACTAGTCCGATCTGACTGATTTTCTTTATTTTTTTCGGAACTTTCATTGATATTAACAATCTGATAAAGTTTGGTAAAGATCGGATGAAATGTAAGCACCTATCGTCTTAAAGAGGCAAAACATAGCATTTTAACTAAATCAAGGGCCATAACTCCGTTGTTACTGGTTTGATCTGGCTGGTTTTCAAACTTATCCGAGCATTCATTGATATTAACAATCTGGCAAAGTATGGTAAAGATAAAAAATGAAGTCCCTATCGTCTTAACGAGGCAAACGGTGTCATTATTAACTAAATCAAGAGCCATGACTCCGCGGTTACTGGTTCGATCCGGTTGGTTTTCGAACTTCTCCGAGTTTTCATTGTTATTAACAGTCTTTAAAAGTGTGGTAAAGATCGAACGTAAAATGAAGGCTCTATCGTCTTAACGAGGTAAAAGTTAACGGACAGACGACGGACACAGAGGACGGACGATAACAACTCGTCATCCCATAAGCTCTGCTGGCCCTTACCAGTAGAGCTAAAAACATTTCAGTATTGATTATGTATATTGCAGGCTATCCATCCATACAGCGGACCTCTTATTTTCGACAACGTACAAAATCCCTACATGTTCATGATTTTCAAACAAAATGGCCGTGTGACCTTGACCCAAGATTGGACTGACAAACTTACAGGTAAAACCCCCAGAGGGTACATGATATCGGAGTTCGCGACAGCCGCACATTTGACAGGTAAAGTTCAACAATACGACAATAACTAGGTAGGTAGGTAGGTAGTTAGGTAGGCAGACAGGCATTCAATTATTAAATTAAATTAAATGTATGTATACGATGTATGTATATGTGTGTGTGTGTGTGTGTGTGTGCGTGCGTGTGTGCGTGGTGCGTGCGTGTGTGCATACATGTATGTAAACGTCGATTTTAACACTCTTTCAGGTATATCACGGTGGTGTTTACTTGTAGCTCAGTGCTCAGCTTAATAGTGCTGGCACACCGGAATACCACCCCATAGACGCATTTCATGATACCCCACCCAGTCACTTTATAATGACACCGGGTCGACTTGTCCTAGAACTTCTATTTATATGTTGAATCTCAGGCAACGGAACTATTAGTACCATATGAAGTATCATGCATTAGTTTGTACAAACTGTACAGACAATCTCCACGCAGAGTTATCGTTTCTTGCACTCACATATATCTCTGCTAACTACTAAATTACAAGATTTTGGTAAAACCTGTTAAATTGGAACATGTTTGCCTGAAACTTATTTATTTCTTGTGTAAGTATAATTTTCAGAATATTTGCAAATTAGATGTTGCAAGATTTGAAATAATGCATGAAAACAATTTAGTTTTTATCGGGACTATTTTACTAAAATATAATACGTACTTAGGTCTCCTCAATCGAAACGCATATGTCAACATTTCAAACGAAGCTCGATAGCAGAAAATTACAGAGGAATCTATATACCTGGCCTTGAATTCATCAACCATTGTTGAGAATAATCTTAGACTGAAGCCAAAGTATTCAAATTTCAATCACATATACTTCTATAAGTTTAAAGAACAAACATTCATAACAAGCTGCTTTGTATAAATATGATAAATACTAATAAATAGCAACCTCAATAAGGCCCACATTACGTCAATGTGTTATCTCGAGAACTCGGGAGTACTAATTCGTATTAATTCGTATACTTTAGTGCAATCTACTGAAGATAATGTTGCTTCGACGCATATCACTCAGTGCAAGATTGTCAAGGCTGGAAGAGATGAAAAGCAAAACAGTTTTCCAACGATGTACTGGATTTCCAAATTACACAAACAACCATATAAAGCCCGTTTTATTTCCAAATCTAGTTCTTGCACCACTACAAAATATCCAAAATGTTAACATATTGTCTTAATGCCGTTAAATATCACCTTAAACAATATTGTGCTAAAGCTTATGAAAACTATGGGTTGAATTTATTTTGGTCTATTAAAAATTCGGGCTACATTCTTGATAAAATTTGCAATAAACGTCAAGCTTCATCTATAAGTACTTATGATTTTGCTACATCACCATGTCCATACGTTACCCTTTGATGGTGGAAGTAACAACATGTTGTGGCGGAATAATGCCTCGGACGTGCAAATAAACACCGAAGGTAAGACAATGATTATTTGTTTGTTCTTATTTATATATTCCAGAAGTGTGACATTATTAGTTATTAGGATTCTTGACAGGGGACATGGGCTCACATTCCCTGCCTGGAAATTATATTCACCCATGTTCCCTGTCAAGAATCCTAATAACGAATTTGTCAAACTTCAAAGTTGTAACCATTTATTTAAGAAGAAGAAAACAGCCAACAACACAATTTCATTTTTATTGCGCCAATTACCCCGTAACTAGACGTTGTTTACTTTCGTGCATCATCGCTCTTACGTCGTTAAATTTGGCGGATTTTTTAATAAAATAAACGTATTTTGTCACTATGTTAATGTTTTATTATCTGTAAAATTGCCAAAAAAATACACTTACGATTATTTCAGACTTTTACACACAGTGGTAAGCGCAGAAAAGCGATAGGAATGAAACAATCGGCGGTTTCCAAAACGAATCGGCAACGTTATCTTAGGCCATCTTAGGCCCGCCCATGAAATAGAGAAACTTTCCATGAAACTTTCCATCAAAATAAGCGATACCACGCTTTCCAAAAGCGCTTTGTCTGCGGAAAATAAAGCATCTGTGATGTTGTCTTGCAGCTATAAAATCTTGCCGTTTCAACAGGAGAACGGAAATATTATCCAAAGAATATTTGTTCTTTCCAACTAGTTGCAAGAATAACTCGAAACTTTCCCAAAGACCATAAGACTGGAGCACTGCTTTTACTGACAAAAACAATTCAAATTCTTCCTGTTCGCACATTTTCATTTGGCCGGACACCCAGAATACAGTCTAGGACACTAGCCTACACACGTAGTATATGGAAAGCGATAGAACTAATATGTATATAGATAATAGTTGTTGACTGCTCTTGAGCAATTTAGTAGAAACATGTAAGGTAGGTAGGTACTTAATTTCAAATGTTCACTAGGCCTGTGAGCGGAGAAAACAAATACGTTTTTTAAAGGGACACATGGCAGTCTTGAAATCTTTATAAATCACTAAAATTAGCCTCTTAATTTATTGATCCGGTATCATTTTGACTTTAAATATGCTGGCATATATTTAAATACAATTTTGAGTTTTCAACTTTTCTTCGTTATTCTAACTAGGTTTAAATATATTATTTGTGTAATATAACCAACAGTTAGTAACATTACGTGGTCCGAGTATTAACTTTCATACCCCACCCAACCCCTTCTCCAAGAAGCAAAAGCAGTGTTGGCTGGGGTTTGAAATAAAACCTTAATTTTAGTTTTAAATATCTGCACATTGTAAATTAAAACATTTAATGGTAATATAAACAGGTTATCACGTTTTTTAAGTAAAAAGTGTTTTTAAAAGTGTTTTATTGTCGAAAAATCCGTTATAAAGTCCTGCTAATATAAGCTTTCCCATCACTTAATGAAATTAAGGCAGGACCACGTAATGTATGCAAAAATAATCAATATATACGATTCTTATAATTAATATTAATGATTAAACAAATGTAATTTATTTAGAAAAAATAACGGGACGCCGCGAGTTTTCAAAACAAATAAAATGGCTTGTGTCCCTTTAACAGAGACTGACCACGCTCGCACCTCTTATTTTTATTGCATTTTTCAACTTTTTTGTTTTATTTTGGTATTTTTTTTATTTTTCAAACTTACTCCCGGGAGTAAGGGAGTATGCCATGCTACGCCCCTGTACACCTTATACAAATATTAACCAAGCTTGAGTATTTTACTGCATGCATCGTCGGAACCTCTGTTCTACTGCATTACGTTACTCTTCGTTAATTACGTAATCAATCACGCGTGTGTTCCGACGATTTACTACATATCACTTAGTTACTGAGACACAGAGCTAAACGCATTAACCTAACGTTGATGCCTTCATCGCCGTCGCGATGAAAAACACCACCACATACATGCTTCTTTTTTTCTTCTTCGAAAACGTAAGACAACAACTGACTAGTTATTGTCGTTAATACAAAATGGTTCAGAACATTTTTCTAAGAAGCAGTAGGCATGTTCGTGTCTATGCCAGCTCAGTCTACATTTGTAAGAACGTAAACCAGGCAAAGAGCATTTCCAGTATATCCAATTTAATCGTTATAAAGTAAAGTAAAGTGTTTGTTTATTATAGTGTCACCCCTATTGAAAGGGTCAGTCAATTTTGACTTATGAGTCACCTTTGTCTTGAACATCATTACTTCCCGATTCCTATTCTTTTAATGCCAGGCACCAGGTAGGTAGGCAATCGGTAACCGTTATTTAACTAGCTGGCGGCTCACCAACCGGTCTCTTTTCCGTAACAAGCCCGCCTCTGACGGGACTCGAACCATCGACCTCCGGATTACGAGGCGGATGCCTTAACCATTAGACCACCCGTAACTCCGGCAGCTAACAAATGCCGAAACATACGGACGACAAAAACGTGTTCTGACCTGAAGCGTTACTTCGTTTTCGAGTACCTCCACCACATCAATGGCGTTATAAAAAAAGAGACCAATACACGTCTACAAAGTTTGGGTAGAAAAAGTCATAATTTCATCGAATGTTTGAAACAACGACAAACGCTCAGACAAAACAACGTTCATGCGAGTGTTCAAAAATATATGGACCACATCTTGTGCTATGTCACACTTCTGGAATATATAAATAAAAACAAACAAATAGTCATTTTCTTACCTTCGGGATTTGCCACAAAATGCTGTTACTTCCACCACATCAAAGGGTAACGTATGGACATGTTGTACATTACATACAACTTCACCACACAACCTTATCAAAGACAAGCTTATTGCTATCATTCAAACAACTTTCTCTAGGAACAATACTACATTTTTGCCTGTAACAATATTAAAGCGTTTTTTACTAACAGCAGTTTGGACAATTACACTAGGTGGACTTGCCATGAAGTTTGGGAATCATTTATTTTTCTATTGGATAATATTTCGTCAGGTATGGAACTATTGTTTATAGACAAATTGTTGTTATCCATATATAGTTTGACGAATGGTTGGTTCATTCAAGGCCAGGTCTAGTTGTAAGCAAAAAACTATATTTCGGGGAACACTTATACGATGTTGGCTGTATAATATACACATGTAACTATATTTCAGGCTCATGGCCCCCGTTTGGTCACGGGGTAAAGAATAGGGCCACTGCAGATCCCTTTGGAGGGGTAGGCAGAGGGGTAGAATCCCCCCAAATTCATGTTCATTTTATAATTTTTTGTTTATGTCCATTAAAGGTCTTCATCATGATCCCTGCATTGTTTCAGGTGCTATCTCGCTCGCATCAAAAGAGCAGAGGCAGAAAAACAATAACGTGTCTTCAGCGTAAATGGAGTTTCTACGATAGAATTTGCAGCAACTCTACAGTTCAGGGTTGAGAAGCTTCTACCCCCATTTTCCATATTTTATCTCGATGAGCCTGGCATGTTTATGCCTATTAGGCGCCATATAACCTACTAAACATTGTCACAAATACAATTGCTGACTACCGCCCTATGAATAATATACCATATCCGGTTAGTTTTACTCATATGTCAGTTTATATTATTCTTTCTACAGATGCCTGTACGATATAAACCGGTTGGTATCCGAAAATAATCTAATCTTAGTTGGTGGCAGCTGGATGATTGAACAGAAAGACGAATATGTTATTTATAGAATCCTTCAGAACAATCCGAATGATGTTGACAACCAGTGTCAAGGTCAGCCTGGGTACTCTAAAGGTTGTGCGAATAGCTTACGTTAAAGTGACACCCACTGCACATGCGCAGTCGTTTACCGTGCTGACGTCGTGTTCCATCGCTACTGGTTTACTTCTGTTATAATATTGAAAATAATTAACAAGATAAATATATAACTGTATGTATGTTTGTCATGCAGAGAAATATGTTAAATAGATTTGTTTAGTTTATGTTTCGTTGTCGTCTTAGTTGAATGTCAGCCAATACGATTCTATAAGAATAAAGTAACAAACACATCAACAATTTGATTATTTGATAACATTTCCCGTTCTTTTTTTATTATTATGTTTAATGTCAATTAGCGTAATCTTAATATTATTTCATGAATAATATATACACTAACATACGTGAAATTCCCGAGTTGCGTTTCTTGTTCGCTTCAGCATATATTAAATGGCGTACATCCGGCCTGAAATTCATCAACCATTCTTCAAACTATTCTTAAACTTGAGCTTAAGCACTCACATATTCCCATGACCTTCACAGATAAAGAATCGTATGAACTTGCTATTTATCTCATTTATACAATGCATCTTTTTATGAACATTTATCTTTTAAACATAAATATTTGTGATTAAAATGTGCATACTTGGGCATAGGGCGAAGACTTTTCTCAAGAATGCTTGGTGAATTCAAGGTCAGGATTTTGATTACACTAAATAGTAGTCCCCGAAGCATATATAACCATACACATGGCAGTAGTCCCTGAAGCATATATAACCATACACATGGCAGTAGTCCCTGAAGCATATATAACCATACACATGGCAGTAGTCCCTTAAGCATATATAACCATCACATGGCAGTAGTCCCTGAAGCATATATAACCATACACAAGGCTGTAGTCACTGAAGCACATATAACCATACACATGACAGTAGTCCCTGAAGCATATATAACCATACACATGGCAGAAGTCCCTGAAGCATATATAACCATACACTAGGCAGTAGTCCCTAAAGCACATATAACCATACACATGGCAGTAGTCCCTGAAGCACATATAACCATACACATGACAGTAGTCCCCGAAGCATATATAACCATACACATAGCAGTAGTCCCTGAAGCATATATAACCATACACATGGCAGTAGTCCCTGAAGCACATATAACCATCACATGGCAGTAGTCCCTGAAGCATATATAACCATACACATGGCAGTAGTCCCTGAAGCATATATAACCATACACATGGCAGTAGTCCCTGAAGTATATATAACCATACACATGGCAGTAGTCCCTGAAGCACATATAACCATCACATGGCAGTAGTCCCTGAAGCATATATAACCATACACATGGCAGTAGTCCCTGAAGCATATATAACCATACACATGGCAGTAGTCCCTGAAGCATATATAACCATACACATGGCAATAGTCCCTGAAGCACATATAACCATCACATGGCAGTAGTCCCTGAAGCATATATAACCATACACATGGCAGTAGTCCCTGAAGCATATATAACCATACACATGGCAGTAGTCCCTGAAGCATATATAACCATACACATGGCAGGAGTCCCTGAAGCATATATAACCATACACATGACAGTATTCCCTGAAGCACATATAACAATACTCATGGCAGTAGTCCCTGAAGCATATATAACCATACACATGGCAGTAGTCCGGATCCCTAAAGCACATAAAACCATCACATGGCAGTAGTCCCTGAAGCACACTTAGCACGTTGAATCCTTGAAGCATATAGGTCTATAACCAGAGGCGTTTGGAGTACCCGAAACACATAATTATGCCCCCCGAAGGGTGGCATATGGTAGTCGCACCGTCCGTCAGTCAGTCCGTAAAATATAGACTGATCAAACGTTTACAACAACAACTTAAATTGGAAACAAGAGTTGAGTCAATTTGAGTTTAATGGCGCACTGCAGATTCCAGGTCAATAGCTTTAAAGTCAAGATCACACTTCTTAGAGGTCAGAACATGTCATACGTCCCTGTATTTGGTTGAAGTCAAGTAAATCGTGTCCGGTCTACAACTTTGTCATCCGTTGAGAGATTTTTATATAACCTCGCAGAAATGTTCACCAGAACAAGATGATGTGTCGTGCGCAAAATCTGTAGCTTCAAGGTAAAGGTCACACTTAGAGGTCAGAAGATGTCTTATGACCCTGTATTGGAATGAAGTCATAATGGTTGTGTTGGGCGTATAACTTTGTCATCAGTCACCTTCTAGTTTTGCTGAACTTTTACCTGATCTTACCATTATGCCCATGAATATTTATAAACATGGTTCAAACTTATGATGTCGACACATTTTGAGCTGTATGCATAAATTCACAAACCACTTCGGGGGCATTTGTCACTTACAGTGACATTACTTGTTATATACATGACAGTAGCCCCTGAAGCACACATTACACTTTATGGAAGTCATTCGACAATACTTTACACCTTATGGAAATACAAGAAGCACATACAACTAGAGGCTTTCTAGAAGTCCGTCCCGAAGCACATATAGGAATACAGACGATAGTAGTCCCTGAAGAATACTTTACACCTTATTAGAAGTCCGTGAAGCACGCTTGACCCTTTATGAAAGTCCGTTAATCACATATTACCTGAGACTTTATAGAACTACCCGAAGCACATATAACTAGAGGCTTTATAGAACTCTCCGAAACACATATAGCCAGGTTATTTATAGAACTCTCCGAAGCACATCTAACTAGAGACTTTATAGCACGCCCCGAAACTCATATAACTAGAGGCTTTATAGAACTCCCCGAAGCACATATAACTAAAGGCTTTATAGAACTCTTCGAAGCACATATAAATAGAGGCTTTATAGAACTCCCACAGCATATATAACTAGAGGCTTTATAGAACTCTCCGAAGCACATATAACTAGAGGTTTTATAAAACTACCCAAAGAACATATACCTAAAGGCTTTATAGAACTCCACAAAGCACATATAACTAGAGGCTTTACAGAACTCCCCAAAGAACATGTAACTAGAGGCTTTATAGAACTCTCCGAAACACATATAACTAGGCTATTTATAGAACTCTCCGAAACACATATAAATAGGGTATTTACAGAACGTCCCGAAGAGCCGAGGCACATTTAACTAGAGGCTTTATAGAACTCTCCGAGTCACATCTAACTAGGGTATTTATAGAACGCCCCGAAGCACCGAGGCACATATAACTAGAGGCTTTATAGAACTCCCCGAATCACATGTAACTAGGATATTTATAGAACGCCCCGAAGCACCGAGGCACAAATAACTAGAGGCTTTATAGAACTCTCCGAAGCACATATAACTAGGGTATTGATAGAACCCCACGAAGCACCGAGGCACATATAACTAAATACTTTATAGAACTCTCCGGATCACATGTAACTAGAGGCTTTATAAAACTCTCCGAAGCAAATATAACTAGAAGCTTTGTAGAACTCTCCGAAGCACATATACGTAGAGTATTTATAGAACGCCTCTAAGCACCGAGGCACATATAATTAGAGGCTTTATAGAACTCTCCGAATCACATGTAACTAGAAGCTTTATAGAACTCTCCGAGGCACATATAGCTAGAGGCTTTATAGAACTCATCGAAGCTTTTTATAGAACTCACCGAAGCACATATAACTAGAGGCTTTATAGAACTCCCCAAAGCACATATAACTCGCGGCTCTATAGAACTCCCCAAAGCACCGAACGACCTATAACTAGAGGCATTATAGAACTGTCCGAATCACATCTAACTAGGGTATTTATAGAACGCCCCGACGCACCGAGGCACATACAACTAGAGGTTGTATAGAACTCACCGAATCACATGTAACTAGGGTATTTATAGAACGCCCCGAAGCACCGAGGCACATATAACTAGAGGCTTTATAGAAGTCTCCGGATCACATGTAACTAGAGGCTTTATAAAACTCTCTGAGGAAAATATGACTAGAAGCTTTGTAGAACTCTCCGAAGCACATATAACTAGAGTATTTTTAGAACGCACCTAAGCACCGATGCACATATATAACTGGAGGCTTTATAGAACTCGCCGAATCACATGTAACTAGAGGCTTCATAAAACTCTCCGAAGCACATATAACTAGAAGCTTTATAGAACTCTCCTAGGCACATATAGCGAGAGGCTTTATAGAACTCATCGAAGCTTGTTATAGAACTCACCGAAGCACATATAACTAGAGGCTTTATTCAACTCCCCAAAGCACGTATAACTCGCGGCTCTATAGAACTCCCAAAGCACCGAAGGAAATATAACTAGAGGCTTTATAGAACTCCCCGAAGCACATATCACTAGAGGATGTATAGAACTCCCCGAAGCACCGAGACACATATAACTAGAGGTTTTATAGAACTCTCCAAATCACATGTAACTAGAGGCTTTCTAGAACTCCCCGAAGCACAAATATTTAGAAGCTTTATAGAACTCTCCTAGGCAGACATAACTAGAGACTTTATAGATCTATCCGAAGCACTTTATAGAACTCCACGAATAACATATAATTAGAGACTTTATAGAACTCTCCGAAGCCCTTTATAGAACTCCCCGAAGCACATATAACTAGAGGCGTTATAGAACTCTCTGAAGCATATATAACTAGAGGCTTTTTAGAACTCTCCGAAGCACTTTATAGAACTCCCCAAAGCATATATATATAAATAGAGCCTTTATAGAACTTCACGAAGCACATATAACTAGAGGCTTTATAAACTCTCAGAAGCATATATAACTAGAGCATTTATAGAACTCCCCGAAGCACATATAACTAGAGGCTTTATAGAATTCCCCGAAGAACATATAACTAGAGGCTTTATAGAAACCTCCGAAGCACATATAACTAGAAGCTTTATAGAACTCTCCCGAAGCACATATAACTAGAGACTTTATAGAACTCCCCGAAGCACATATAAATAAAGGCTTTATAGTACTCTCCGAAGCACATATAGATAGAAGCGTTATAGAACTCCCCAAAGCACACATAACTAGAGGCTCTATAGAATTCTCCGAAGCACATATAACTAGAAGCTTTATAGAACTTCCCAAAGCACATATAACTAGAGTCTTTATAGAACTCTCCGAAGCACATATAACTAGAGGCTTTATAAACTTCTCAAAGCACATATAACTAGAGGCTTTATAGAACTCCCCAAACCACATATGACTAGAGGCTTTATAGAACTCCCCAAAGCACATATAACTAGAGGTTTAATAGAACTCCCCAAAGCACATATAACTAGAGGCTTTATAGAACTCTCCAAAGCAGATATATATTTAAGGGCTTAATAGAACACACCAAAGCACATATAACTAGAGGCTTTATAGAACTCTTCAAAGCACATGTAACTAGAGGCTTTATAAAACTCTCAGAAGCATCTATAACTAGAGCATTTATAGAACTCCCCGAAGCACATATAACTAGAGGCTTTATAGAATTCTCCGAAGCACATATAACTAGAAGCTTTATAGAACTTCCCAAAGCACATATAACTAGAGTCTTTATAGAACTCACCAAAGCACATATAACTAGAGGCTTTATAGAACTCCCTAAAGCACATGTAACTAGAGGCTTTATAAAACTCTCAGAAGCATATATAACTAGAGCATTTATAGAACTCCCCGAAGCACATATAACTAGAGGCTTTATAGAATTCCCCGAAGAACATATAACTAGAGGCTTTATAGAATTCTCCGAAGCACATATAACTAGAAGCTTTATAGAACTCTCCCGAAGCACATATAACTAGAGACTTTATAGAACTCCCCGAAGCACATATAAATAAAGGCTTTATAGAACTCTCCGAAGCACATATAGATAGAAGCTTTATAGAACTTCCCAAAGCACATATAACTAGAGACTTTATAGAACTCCCCAAAGCACATATAACTAGAGGCTTTATATAACTCCCCAAAGCACACATAACTAGAGGCTTTATAGAACTCTCCGAAGCACATATAACTAGAAGCTTTATAGAACTTCCCAAACCACATATAACTAGAGGCTTTATAGAACTCCCCAAAGCACATATAACTAGAGGTTTAATAGAACTCCCCAAAGCACATATAACTAGAGGCTTTATAGAACTCTCCAAAGCACATATGACTAGAGGCTTAATAGAACTCACCAAAGCACATATAACTAAGGGCTTTATAGAACTCACCAAAGCACATACAACTAGAGGCTTTTTAGAATTCTCCAAAGCACATATAACTAGAGGCTTTGTTGAACTCCCCTAAGCCCATATAACTAGAGGCTTTATAGAACTCTCCAAAGCACATATAACTAGAGGCTTTTTAGAACTCCCCAAAGCACATATAACTAGAGGCTTTATAGAACTCTCCAAAGCACATATAACTAGAGGCTTTATAGAACTCCATAAAGCACATATAACTAGAGGCTTTATAGAACTTCCCAAAGCACATATAACTAGAGGCTTTATAGAACTCCCCAAAGCACATATAACTAGAGGCTTTATAGAACTCTCCAAAGCACCTATAACTAGAGGCTTTATAGAACATCCCAAGGCACATATAATTAGAGGCTTTATAAAACTCTCCAAAGCACATATAACTAGAGGCTTTATAGAACTCCCCAAAGCACATATAACTAGAGGCTTTATAGATCTCCCCGAAGCACATATAACTAGAGGCTTTATAGACCTCCCCAAAGCACATATAACTAGAGGCTTTATAAAACTCCCCAAAGCACATATGACTAGAGGCTTTATAGAACTCCCCAAAGCACATATTACTAGAGGCTTAATAGAACTCCCCGAAGCACATATAACTAGAGGCTTTATAGAACTCCCCGAAGCACATATAACTAGAGGGTTTATAGAACTCCCCAAAGCACATATAACTAGAGGCTTTATAGAACTCCCCAAAGCACATATAACTAGAGGCTTATAGAACTCAAAAAAGCACATATATCTAGAGGCTTTAGAGAACTTCACAAAGCACACGTATACTCGTACTTATACCATGATAGTAATCCCTGAAGAACACTTTACACTTCATGTAAGTCAATGAAGCTCAAATAACTAAAGGCTTCATAGAAGTCAATTGAAAACATGCTTAAACGGACGTCCATTATGTAACTGTAGAGTTGTTTGTTTGTTTGTTTTTTTACGTCACTTTCCACACGTAAGTTATGACGCTCGATTCTTTTTTTGCGTTGGAGGCAGACCACCCATTTTTCCTGAGTAGAACCAGTACTGTACACCTCCAGTCTGTAACTGTAGAGCGTGTGTTGTTATTTCGCCACAGAATATATAGTGGAGTATTCGGCTGCAACAGAAATTACACAAGTTATTAATAAAAAACAACAACAACAAAAAAACGATTGTACATTTTAAGTAAGTTTCTTTTTTGGGATTTTTTCCAGAGAGTGATTTCATGTTAATTGGATACCAACATCATTTTAAAATGTCAGGTTGCATCGAGATTGGCTGCTATGGGTAGCGTAGCCTTCATATTGCTGCATTGAATGGCGGTAAAACAATAACGACAGCATATGTTTAAGATTGTTAAGAATACACAAAAACAATAATTCTTATAAGCCTAAGTTTTATTGTATGGAGTATGTCTAGGTATGTGTTCGCCTTTGGAACATTTTAATTCCGCACCTGAGATACATATTGCCTTTTCTTTTTCAATTTTTAAATTTTCTCCCGTGCGAATATGGTATAGTTTAGTGATTCAGAACGCGCACTTCGCTTATTATCAAGACTATGCCTGTTATCAAAACATATGTTTATGGCGATATATAATGGAACGGGGTAAAACTCGAGTATCTAGGGTAGTGATTCAGTAAATTAAACCTTATTTAGAATATTAAACGGGCAGGTTTCTTGTGTGCGGTATGTGTATAATATACGAGGAGTATGAACATATAAAAAAACACACAAAAAAATCAAGTTTAAAATGAATAACTAATTATTGAAAACAATAAAACAAAAAACGTACTCTGGAAAAATATAAAAAAATCCCACTAGATCTACATACATATAATATGATAAATCACTGGGAGAAACTTTGCGTAAAAGTGCGGTAGCATGAGATACGTTAAGCTTACGTTACAAAAAGCGTTCATTACTGTGCATGAACGAATTACTGGAATATCACCTGAGTTATCTCCTCCTGGTACAGGGGGCACTGGTGTTGATGGTGGAGGCGGTCTTCGGCGTTCGGCAGCTGGAGATACCTGGACTCGACCATTGCGCCTCAGTGATGTCGTCCCTTCAAAGTAATTCTCATACAGGATTGGCACTGATCATGAAAAGGAAAAATAATGAATGAATATTGGTTTACGTGCAGGTCTGACACAAACAGGTCATATTGTGTGTCAACGTGCATTTTCGATTTAAACAACTATAGTATTCTCGACAATCTCTATTAAGGATTTTTATAAACTCAGACTTGGAAGGGGCTCTTTTAAATACTAACCAAAGAATGTTTTGGTGGTTTTACACTTAAAGAGAAACACCATACAATATCATGAGTGTAGATTAAAAGTATGAAAATGTCGGCAGATTATCGACACAGCGATTAATTAGTGTCTGTGTAAGTAATGTCACTGTAAGCAGACGACACCATACAACTTTTATACTAACCTTGTCTAGTTTCATGCCACTATACGCAGATGAAAATATACCACTTTGATAATAACCTGCATAAGTCTCCCCTACACGCAGACGACATTATACCAATTTCATAAACACACATACGCCTGGTCTAGTTCCATGCTACTACACACACATGACAATAAACAACTTCAATTACAACCGGGTCTAGATTCACGCTACTGTATGTAGACGACACCATACCATTGTTATAACAACCATATTACTATACGCAGACGACACCATACCATTGTTATAACAACCATACTACTATACGCAGACGACACCATACCATTGTTATAACAACCATATTACTATACGCAGACGACACCATACCATTGTTATAACAACCCATACCATTGTTATAACAACCATACTACTATACGCAGACGACACCATACCATTGTTATAACAACCATATTACTATACGCAGACGACACCATATCATTTGTATAACAACCATACTACTATACGCAGACGACACCATAACATTGTTATAACAACCATGCTACTATACGCAGACGGCACCATTCAACTTTAATAACAACCTGGTATAATGTCATGCTACTATACGCAGACGACACCATACCATTGTTATAACAACCATGATACTATACGCAGACGACACCATTCAGCTTTAATAACAACCTGGTATAACTTCATGCTACTATACGTAGACGACACTTTACTTCTGTAATAATCACCAGGTCTAGTTTTATGCTGTTATACGCTGACGACACCATTCAAGTTTTATAATAACCAGGTCTAGTTTAATGCTGCTATATGCAGACGACACTATCAAATTTAAATGATACTCCGGTCTAGTGTCATGCTAATATAGACAGACGACACTTTACTACTTTAATAGTGTTATGCTACTCGACGCATACGACACAACAAATATCTTATTGTAATTACTTGGTCTAGTTTTCCCCGTCATGTTGTTCTTAGCAAACTCATTAATGTCTTCGTTCACGTCACACTTCTCTAGACACGATCGAACCGTTGCAGAGCTCTGAAATTTCAAACACAAATAGCTGTTTTATATATGTACGATTTGTGTCAATGATTCATTGTATTGGGTGGGTTTTAGAGTAGCGCAGTCGGCAGTCGGTTCTTGCAAATGCAATCCGGGATCGATTCAGTGTCTCGGCGTTGTAAAGCAGAGGTCGTCTACTCGGACAAGTGAGTTTTCCCCCGGTTTACTCCCGCTTCAAGGTCACGCTAACGCTATCATCCGTGCGATCGATAGTGAGTAGCTATTTTATGTATATTTTTACTAAATAAAGGATTTAAAGGGCATGAAGGCAAATAGCCAAACTATCTGTATTAAAACTTGGACAAAGGTGAAATAAATCACAAAATGCGGCTTTCGTATTATTTTAGAACAACCTTTGAAAGGTCATATCTGCTTAATCTATCATTCAATTTTGATAATTATTTTATATGCCTACTTGCCTTTTAAGTTCAGATAGGAGTCAAACTTATTTTAAGGAGATGTAATGCTGAAAATATATGGTCCTTGACAGAGCGTCCTCACACTCTAGAAACACACTGAGCATTGACTGATCTGTGACAACTCGTACCACGAGCACGCGTTGGCACCAAGCAATATTTAAGCACCTCCAAAAGGACAATATTATCATCTGTTTCAAATGCACGTGCTGTTTTCTAAGTGAAACAAACCTTCATATCAAGGTTGGTAAACACAAGGATTGTAAAATATCCTTGCTGAACATCAGAAGCCGTACCTTTTGTTTTATAAGTATGTTATTATTAAAACAACAGTTACCATACACGTATAACTTTAAATGTTATTTTACCTTTAAACTGAATAATGTTTAACGGCTCATCAACACCGTATAGAACAACATTTGAATATTTAGAGCCGCCCCAGAGAGAGGGTAAGGATACAAAGGAATCCGGGAACCGTGCCCTACTCTTATAATCGAATAGATTCCTATGGTTCTTTAACGTGCTCGGAGGATATACCGATTCACGGGACCGGCCGGTTTACGTCCCCTTCCGACGGACGAGGCTAAGGGAAAGTGTCTTGCCCAAGAACACATCGACGAAGCTCAGTGGCACCACGGAGGATTGAACCCGGTGCCTCCGGTTACAAATCCGCAGCGCTACCGACTGCGTCACGCCTGCCGTCTAGTTTACCTTTGTATAGTAACTCAATTTGGTAATGTTTAAACAAAGAACAAAAGTGTAGGGTGGTACCTCGTCAGAATCTACGCTGAGTTGAGAGTCGATATTTGTACACCTCCATAAACAGTCTCGCAGAATGTATATTCTCTCTTCCTCCTGCCTTTGGAACAGCTGTCAGGGAATGAAATAAACAATATTATAAACTCATGTGTTTCGGCTATTCTATAAAATCGAATAACATTACAAATAACTGTTTGAGAACCAACAAGTTGTATGATGCTTCGAATGAATGTATATGTATGCTTTTACGTAGCTTTTAACAACCACATTCGTGTCAAACTAACCTCACATGCCACTTCTGTATCCGATTCCCATTCATGTCGAATCTTTAAAGTAAAAGCTTAAGCCGGTGCTAGTGGGCGTTGTGACAACGCTAAAGGTAACAATTCCACTAAAGGTAACAACCGCCGCTAAAAGTAACAACCGCCGCTAAAAGTAACAACCGCCGCTAAAGGTAACGCCGCTAAAGGTAACAATTTCAACGCTAAAGATAACAACCTCCGCTAACGGTAACAATTAACTCTACCGCTAAAGGTAACAGTGCTTACGCCACAGGTGCCACAGTCACTAAGAACCGGTTAACTCAATTTTCATTGAAACTGTAGATGTTGAAAAAAGTTGTTTCCTTTAGCGTTATGCCTTGTTACCTTTAGTGGAAGAGGTGACTGTTGCCTTTAGCGGAGGTTGTTACCGTTAGCATTGAAATTGTTACCTTTAGCGGCGGTTGTTACCTTTAGAGGAATTGTTACCTTTAAAGTTGTTACAGGCGTAAGAGGTGTTGCACCTTATATTACCTCTTGTCATAAACAGACTCAGTAGAACCGAGTCTGCTACATTTCCCTCTTGTTTGTTGATTCCAAGCGATCCCCTTTTCAGTATATATTGACATTCACACTACGTTTGTTTAGTGCTGTCTGGCGGCTGTAAAATATTGCCCCGACTACAAATCATTAGTGTTATTACTTACTGGACTTTGGTATCAGCAAGCCCAATTTGTGTGGCTTTACAGTAGAATACTCCTTAAGTCGGTAATAGTGGGCGTGAGAGGTGTTGCGCTTTTTATTAACTCTCACGAACAGACTCAATAAAACACAGTGTGCTACTTGTCTCCCTTGTTTGTGTTTGCTGCTTCCATTGGATCCCCGTTTCAGTTTTATTTACCTCGCACGCGACTTCTGTATCCGATTCCCATTCCTGCCGAGTTTGTTCCAGTAAATCTACTGTATATTTGTAGAACCCGTCTTGAAACACATAGAAAGTAGAAAATATCATTGTTTATATACATATAAGTCGAAACGTTGATTATATCAGTAACGGATTTAACGGTGGGACAGATGTGTCCCGACGCTCCCTATGAGATATATGTTTGTTGTAAACGTTTTTTGAGACAGAATCCTAGTTGCAGTTTAAAATAAGTAAATCATGTACTATATAGTTTATATACTGATACATACTGAGGTGTGTTTTATCATAAAAACTCCGATGGGGCTAAATACAGTTCTCTCCCAAGAAGCCCAACGGCTCAGTTATGAGAGCGTTAGACTGTAAATCAGAAGTGGTTCCGAGAGACACATTTTATGTTCAGGTATACAATAATAATAATAATAATGATAATAATATCTTTGTTTATCGAGGATACTGTCACAATGTGCATTACTAATTTACCAGATATCTATATAAATTATAGATAAATAAAAAAATTCAGTCATTTGAATACACGAATTCTTGTGATACAACTTTGAGGAAGTAATAGTTGAACTCTTTTGATACAGTTTTAAAGAAGTTAATATGTGTACATTGTTGATACATTTTTAAGGAAGTAATATTTGAAAACTTTTAATAGTTTTCTAAACTTCCGACTTTAATTGTTTGAATAAATCATAACAAGTAACTAGATACTTGAAGATAAATTATTTACAGGTTGCCTAAATTCCAAAGCTGCAAATGGCGAATATGCATAATTGTTCATAATAATTACAAACCTGCCTTTTCCACGGCTTCTCGACTTCTATCTGCTCGTACTTTCAGCTGCAAAGATAAGATAAATATGTTTAACACACACAGAAACAAATACTTTGCATTGGCACAAATATCTCTGGAAAACGGTGGAGTGAAATTATTATACTATTGTATATTGTTATTATATTATTCATTGTTTAGACAGCAGGAGATGTCTCAAATAATATTCTGATACAATAAGGCAAAAGGCATATATCATGCAAACGAATAACATCATAACGCACCCCGTAGTGTGACATAATGCTAGTTTAAAGGCAGATGCATGTAAGGAGAAAACAACACCAAACTAATACAATACATTAAAGGTGAATCTAGCATAAAATATTCACCTTTTCAATATCTCTGGTACTTGCCGAGACTGTTTGCTTTGCCACCTCGAACTGACTTTCGCTCTGGACAAGTTCTCGGCATTTCTCGCGATACGATCGCTGAAGCTGCAAAACAGTACACATTTATTTACAATTCCGACTTTACACACATATCAAAGTAGGAAGTAACTGTCGTGCACAATTTCCACCTAATACAGCAGTCAATAACTGTTCCTCATTAATGTCCAAATCATATTAGTTGAACTGGTTGTTGTTTAACGGTTCACAAGCACATTCAAGGAGCGCTGTGGTCTAGTAGTAGAGTGTTGGACCACGGATCGAAAAGTCGTGGGTTCGATCCCGCCATGACCATAGGTGTTGTGTCACTGAGCAAGACACTTTATCTGCATTTGTTTTGTTCTGGTTCTACCCAGGAAGACATCGAGAGTGACTAAAATAAGTTCAGAGAGAGTTCTTTACAATCGATGTAAAATAAATAAGTTTAAAGGGACACATGACAATCTTGAGTTTTATTCAAACATTACAAATTGCTCCTCGATTTAGTTATTCTGAGTCATTTTGACTTTAAAACTCCTTGCAAATAATTAAATAAAAAAATGAGATTTTAATTTTCTTCGTTATTTTACCAATTTTTTTAAATATATTATTGGTGCAATATTATAAAAAGATAGTAATATGTAAAAATAACTTGCTTTGAACTATTCTAATAATTAATATTAATGATTGAACAAATGCAAGTTAAGAGAAAAACTAACGGGACGCCGTGAGTTTTAAAAAATCAAGATTGCCGTGTGTCCCTTTAAACTAGCGCATTAGGGTTATTTAGAGAAACATAGGAATCCGGAAACCAGCCAATTCGTATTGTTCATTAACGTGCTCGGAGGATAGACTCCGATACACAGTACAATCGGATGAACGGTGCTATCCGAAAGACAATTGTGTGTTTGTATGGTGTTTTACGTCATGTTCAACACATGTATGGTTATATATGACGGTCGACTTTTTGTAGTGGAGGCAGACTGGGTAGAACCAGTACTTTACACCTCCCGCCATCCGTAAGAATCGACACTTCCTCACTTACAAGTCGAGCTCCCAGTGGGATTCAAACCCGCAGCGGTGAGAGGCGAAGATTTACAACGCAACGTCGTTTACCACTCGGCCACGGAGACGCCTTATCCGAAGAACAAGGCTAAACTATTAAAGCAAAACATGTGAACTAGCACATCAGTTAACACAGTTACTGAGAAGGTAAAACACGCATTAAAACACATGACTTGTATTAAGAGACCGCCTTTGTTAAGAGATCAATTGCGATTCCCTTAAGTGGGCTCTTAATACAGGTTTGACTGTAATTCTATATTTCCCAACCTGTCTGTTCTCCTTCTATATGACGTATAACTTAGTGTGCTTTATGATACACTGATGCTCTTCCCTCATCCATCCTCACAACAAAAAAAACAACTCCCCACCCCATATTAATGTTGACACATAGCATGGTAATAAATACCGAAGAAAAAAGCAAAAAATACTCGCCTCAAGCAGTTTTGCATGGGTTGTACGTTTAGCTTTTTGACCTTCTTTCACTTTATCTTCCATCTGAAATTACATCACAAGTAATCAAATGTAGAAACATAAACCCATCGAAAGAAAAAGAACTTGTTATTAATTATATGTAGCTCTTTTATAAATTGAAACAGTATAACCGTATAGTAGTTGTTTAAATGCATTCATAATTTGAAAATATTCAATGAAAGAAATGCAACCTTCGGGCTGGATTTGTCTTAACCATTTTCTTTTTCATTTGAATACAAACGGCAACAGTAATTAAACAGGTATTTCGATGCACAATATACACGTAAATTGCATTTAGATTCCTCGGCAAATTCCGCCTTCGTTCGGAATAAAACCATGGTTTAAACTCTATTAAAAGCTGTGCACTTGTGATCGCCGTAAAAAAACAAAAGAAATATCCATAGTTTTGTTGAAAACTAACCATTTGTTAACTAACTTGGCCTGCCGAACAATAACATTTCTCCTTAGATACTCCCTCAAAATCTTACATAAAATGTAAACCAAATTTACCTGTTTTGATTGAATTTTCATCTGTTCACTAAAATTTGCTATTTCGTCTGCCAGCTTGTTTAATTCCGTGTTTGCATCTTCGTGGAAGCGAGCCGTTCTTTCGGTTTGAAATTTCAGCTCTTGCCAGCTGTGCCCCAGCTCTCTATAAAAGTCATACATATGGCGTATGTGTATTCAAAAGACAAACCGGGAAACACATAACTAGCCGTAATATAATTATGGGATAAAATCGACTGTTAGAATATCGACACTGGTGGAAAAGCGGAGCAACATGAAATAGTGATTTTTTTAGTGTGTTTGTTGTACTCCATTTTTAAAAATATTGTGCCTGGAATTATTCCTTAGCAGATAGTTCTATCTACACATGATATCATTTTGTTTAACAAACTGCATGCAGGTGTGGATCTGAAAGGTATGAAAATGTAAGGGGTTGCCCTAAAAATTGTACCTGCGTCCACCGCTAATATGGGAATAAATGCGTTTTATAATTAAATGCCACCATAAACTGAACTGAAACTGAGAAGGGGTTTAGGCCCAGTCCCGTTACATGTACGATCATACCGAGATGAAGACCTCGGAGGAAGATGAGAAAAATGATGCAACTTTCCCATCAGACATGCAACTGTCGGGAATCGAACTTATATATAGCTGTAACGTGCAAGACCTAAACTACCGAGCTTCTCATTCGCAACATTTCGTACACTGCTTCGCAGTCTGTAAATCAAAGGTTTCCATATTGGTTACGTCATCGCGCCTTAGATTCCCGCCAAAACAAATTTGCATTCAAAATCAATGTTATCATTCAAACTTTGCAATGTCATTCAGCCGATTACTCCATCAATAGTTTATTTACATAAAATCAGTGATAAAACTTTCATCTGCATTGTAAAAAAACAAACATTCAGCGTAACTTAAACATCAACACGTGTTGCTAACGGCCATATTGTTTACATAGCAACAGTGCACTATTTTCTGTGTTTTTGCCTTCCGGCTAATAAAATGCAAACCGAAGCTCGATATAAACACGAGGCGGGGTCCCGAAGAATGACGGGATTGGCCGAGCGTTCACGATTGCTGATCTTCAGTCGAGTTATAGAAAAGCAAAAAAACTAGAAAAAGAAAATATGTATATATGACGTATACATTGGATTATTGAGTTGAAAAAATGGTATAGGATATGGCACACCATCGAATCATGCTTGTGTGTCCATTCAGTCTGTACAGATGTGCTAACGAATGCGTGTTATGAGCTATATGTTTAAGAGCTATTAATTAGCTCATTATAATTAATTAAGACTAATTAGCTCCTAATGCATTTAGCCCATAAAACGTAAATGCTGGTCTTCCCGTTAAAAGCATATTTTCTTAATACAATAACACGCATATATACTGTTCGTCTGGCAAGCATGACGTTCAAACTACTTCAAATCTGTTATTGAGGTTATATTTAACTAAACTCGCCTGGCTCAATCGAAATAGTTATATATAAACGAGTGCTAATCTTCTGGGATTTTTAAACATTTTTAGTGCAGTTTCCTGTTATTTTTTTGTAACAATATTCTGGAAATGCTGACGTTTAATAGAAGACATGTGTATTTGCATGATAAAGTAAGTTTCCCAGAATTCCAACGAGGTTTTAGTTTTTAACAGGTTAGGTTCTCTAGATCGTCGCTTTACTATGGGAGGGACATGGAGAACTATTAACGCTATTATAACCTTGATTCACTACTATGGAAGGGACATGGAGAACTATTAACGCTATTATAACCTTGATTCACTACTATGGAAGGGGCATGGAGAACTATTAACGCTATTATAACCTTGACTCACTACTATGGAAGGGGCATGGAGGACTATTAACGCTATTATAACCATGATTCACTACTATGGAAGGGCATGGAGAACTATTAACGCTATTATAACCTTGATTCACTACTATGGAAGGGACATGGAGAACTATTAACGCTATTATAACCTTGATTCACTACTATGGAAGGGGCATGGAGGACTATTAACGCTATTATAACCCTGATTCACTACTATGGAAGGGACATGGAGAACTATTAACGCTATTATAACCTAGATTTACTACTATGGAAGGGGCATGGAGACCTATTAACGCTATTATAACCTTGATTCACTACTAAAGATGGGGCATGGAGAACTATTAACGCTATTATAACCTTGATTCACTACTATGGAAGGGGCATGGAGAACTATTAACGCTATTATAACCTTGATTCAATACTAAAGAGTGGGCATGGAGAACTATTAACGCTATTATAAACTTGATTCACTACTATGGAAGGGGCATGGAGAACTATTAACGCTACTATAACCTTGATTCACTACTCGGGAAGGGGCATGGAGAACTTTTAACGCTATTATAACCTTGATTCACTACTATGGAAGGGGCATGGAGAACTATTAACGCTACTATAACCTTGATTCACTACTATGGAAGGGCATGGAGAACTATTAACGCTATTATAACCTTGATTCACTGCTATGGTAGGGGCGTGGAGGACTATTAACGTTATTATAACCTTGATTCACTACTATGGAAGGGCATGGAGAACTATTAACGCTACTATAACCTTGATTCACTACTATGGAAGGGCATGGAGGACTATTAACGCTATTATAACCTTGATTCACTACTATGGAAGGGGCATGGAGAACTATTAACGCTATTATAACCTTGATTCACTGCTATGGTAGGGGCGTGGAGGACTATTAACGCTATTATAACCTTGATTCACTACTAAAGATGGGGCATGGAGAACTATTAACGATATTATAACCTTGATTCACTACTATGGAAGGGGCATGGAGAACTATTAACGTTATTATAACCTTGATTCACTGCTATGGTAGGGGCGTGGAGGACTATTAACGCTATTATAACCTTGATCCACTACTAAAGATGGGGCATGGAGAACTATTAACGATATTATAACCTTGATTCACTGCTATGGTAGGGGCGTGGAGGACTATTAACGTTATTATAACCTTGATTCACTACTATTGAAGGGGCATGGAGAACTATTAACGCTACTATAACCTTGATTCACTACTATGGAAGGGCATGGAGGACTATTAACGCTATTATAACCTTGATTCACTACTATGGAAGGGGCATGGAGAACTATTAACGCTATTATAACCTTGATTCACTACTATGGAAGGGGCATGGAGGACTATTAACGCTATTATAACCTTGATTCACTACTATGGAAGGGGCATGGAGAACTATTAACGCTATTATAACCTTGATTCACTGCTATGGTAGGGGCGTGGAGGACTATTAACGCTATTATAACCTTGATTCACTACTAAAGATGGGGCATGGAGAACTATTAACGATATTATAACCTTGATTCACTACTATGGAAGGGGCATGGAGAACTATTAACGCTATTATAACCTTGATTCACTACTATGGAAGGGGCATGGAGAACTATTAACGCTATTATAACCTTGATTCACTACTAAAGATGGGGCATGGAGAACTATTAACGCTATTATAACCTAGATTCACTACTATGGAAGGGGCATGGAGAACTATTAACGCTATTATAACCTTGATTCACTACTAAAGATGGGGCATGGAGAACTATTAACGCTATTATAACCTTGATTCACTACTATGGAAGGGGCATGGAGAACTATTAACGCTATTATAACCTTGATTCACCACTAAAAATGGGGCATGGAGAACTATTAACTCTATTATAACCTTGATTCACTACTATGGAAGGGGCATGGAGAACTATTAACGCTATTATAACCTTGATTCACTACTATGGAAGGGGCATGGAGAACTATTAACGCTACTATAACCTTGATTCACTACTATGGAAGGGCATGGAGAACTATTAACGCTATTATAACCTTGATTCACTGCTATAGTAGGGGCGTGGAGGACTATTAACGATATTATAACCTTGATTCACTACTATGGAAGGGGCATGGAGAACTATTAACGCTATTATTACCTTGATTCACTACTATGGAAGGGGCATGGAGAACTATTAACGCTACTATAACCTTGATTCACTACTATGGAAGGGCATGGAGAACTATTAACGCTATTATAACCTTGATTCACTGCTATGGTAGGGGCGTGGAGGACTATTAACGATATTATAACCTTGATTCACTACTATGGAAGGGGCATGGAGAACTATTAACGCTACTATAACCCTGATTCACTACTATGGAAGGGCATGGAGGACTATTAACGCTATTATAACCTTGATTCACTACTATGGAAGGGGCATGGAGAACTATTAACGCTATTATAACCTTGATTCACTGCTATGGAAGGGCATGGAGGACTATTAACGCTATTGTAACCTTGATTCACTACTATGGCAGGGGCATGGAGAACTATTAACGCTATTATAACCTTGATTCACTACTATGGAAGGGGCATAGAGAAATATTAACGCTATTATAACCTTGATTCACTGCTATGGAAGGGGCATGGAGAACTATTAACGCTATTATAGCCTTGATTCACTACTATGGAAGGGACATGGAGAACTATTAACGCTATTATTACCTTGATTCACTGCTATGTAAGGGGCATGGAGAACTATTAACGCTATTATAACCTTGATTCACTACTATGGAAGGGGCATGGAGAACTCTTAAAGCTATTATAACCTTGATTCACTGCTATGGAAGGGGCATGGAGAAATATTAACGCTATTATAACCTTGATTCACTACTATGGAAGGGGCATGGAGAACTATTAACGCTACTATAACCTTGATTCACTACTATGGAAGGGGCATGGAGGACATTAACGCTATTTTAACCTTGATTCACTATTATGGAAGGGCATGGAGAACTATTAACGCTACTATATCCTTGATTCACTACTATGGAAGGGCATGGAGAACTATTAACGCTATTATAACCTTGATTCACTACTATGGAAAGGGCATGGAGAACCATTAACGTTATTATAACCTTGATTCACAGCTATGAAAGGGGCATGGAGAACTATTAACGCTAATATAACCTTGATTCACTACTATGGAAGGGACATGGAGAACTATTAACGCTATTATAACCTTGATTCACTACTATGGAAGGGGCATGGAGAACTATTAACGCTATTATAGCCTTGATTCACTACTATGGAAGGGACATGGAGAACAATTAACGCTATTATTACCTTGATTCACTGCTATGGAAGGGGCATGGAGAACTATTAACGCTATTATAACCTTGATTCACTACTATGGAAGTGGCATGGAGAACTATTAACGCTACTATAACCTTGATTCACTACTATGGAAGGGGCATGGATAACTATTAACGCTATTATAACCTTGATTAACTACTATGGAAAGGGCATGGAGAAATATTAACGCTATTATAACCTTGATTCACTACTATGGAAGGGGCATGGAGAACTATTAACGCTATTATAACCTAGATTCACTACTATGGAAGGGGCATGGAGAACTATTAACGCTGTTTTAACCTTGATTCACTGCTATGGAAGTGCATGTAGAACTATTAACGCTATTATAACCTTGATTCACTGCTATGGAAGGGGCATGGAGAACTATTAAATTCTAATATAACCTTGATTCACTGCTATGGAAGGGGCATGGAGAAATATTAACGCTATTGTAACCTTGATTCACTGCTATGGAAGGGCATGGAGGAATATTAACGCTATTGTAACCTTGATTCACTGCTATGGAAGGGGCATGGAGAAATATTAACGCTATTATAACCTTGATTCACTACTATGGAAGGGGCATGGAGAACTATTAACGCTACTATAACCTTGATTCACTACTATGGAAGGGGCATGGAGGACATTAACGCTATTATAACCTTGATTCACTATTATGGAAGGGCATGGAGAACTATTAACGCTACTATATCCTTGATTCACTACTATGGAAGGGCATGAAGAACTATTAACGCTATTATAACCTTGATTCACTACTATGGAAAGGGCATGGAGAACCATTAACGTTATTATAACCTTGATTCACAGCTATGAAAGGGGCATGGAGAACTATTAACGCTATTATAACCTTGATTCACTACTATGGAAGGGACATGGAGAACTATTAACGCTATTATAACCTTGATTCACTACTATGGAAGGGGCATGGAGAACTATTAACGCTATTATAGCCTTGATTCACTACTATGGAAGGGACATGGAGAACTATTAACGCTATTATTACCTTGATTCACTGCTATGGAAGGGGCATGGAGAACTATTAACGCTATTATAACCTTGATTCACTACTATGGAAGTGGCATGGAGAACTATTAACGCTACTATAACCTTGATTCACTACTATGGAAGGGGCATGGATAACTATTAACGCTATTATAACCTTGATTAACTACTATGGAAAGGGCATGGAGAAATATTAACGCTATTATAACCTTGATTCACTACTATGGAAGGGGCATGGAGAACTATTAACGCTATTATAACCTAGATCCACTACTATGGAAGGGGCATGGAGAACTATTAACGATGTTTTAACCTTGATTCACTGCTATGGAAGTGCATGTAGAACTATTAACGCTATTATAACCTTGATTCACTGCTATGGAAGGGGCATGGAGAACTATTAAATTCTAATATAACCTTGATTCACTGCTATGGAAGGGGCATGGAGAAATATTAACGCTATTGTAACCTTGATTCACTGCTATGGAAGGGCATGTAGGAATATTAACGCTATTGTAACCTTGATTCACTACTATGGCAGGGGCATGGAGAACTATTAACGCTATTATAACCTTGATTCACTGCTATGGAAGGGGCATGGAGAACTATTAACTCTACTATAACCTTGACTCACTACTATGGAAGGGCATGGAGAACTATTAACGCTATTATAATCTTGATTCACTACTATGGAAGGGACATGGAGAACTATTAACGCTATTTTAACCTTGATTCACTGCTATGGAAGGGCATGTAGAACTATTAACGCTATTATAACCTTGATTCACTGCTATGGAAGGGCATGTAGAACTATTAACGCTATTATAACATTGATTCACTGCTATGGAAGGGACATGGAGAACTATTAACGCTAATATAACCTTGATTCACTGCTATGGAAGGGGCATGGAGAATTGTTAACGCTATTATAACCTCGATTCACTACTATGGAAGGGGCATAGAGAACTATTAACGCCATTATAACCTTGATTCACTGCTATGGAAGGGCATGGAGGACTATTAACGCTATTGTAACCTTGATTCACTACTATGTCAGGGGCATGGAGAACTATTAACGCTATTATAACCTTGATTCACTGCTATGGAAGGGGCATGGAGAAATATTAACGTTATTATAACCTTGATTCACTGCTATGGAAGGGGCATGGAGAACTATTAACGCTATTATAACCTTGATTCACTACTATGGAAGGATCATGGAGAACTATTAACGCTATTATAACCTTGATTCACTACTATGGAAGGGGCATGGAGAATTATTAACGCTATTATAACCTTGATTCACTGCTATGGAAGGGGCATGGAGGACTATTAACGATATTATAACCTTGATTCACTGCTATGGAAGGGGCATGGAGAACTATTAACTCTACTATAACCTTGATTCACTACTATGGAAGGGCATGGAGAACTATTAACGCTATTATAACCTTGATTCACTACTATGGAAGGGGCATGGAGAAATATTAACGCGATTATAACATTGATTCACTGCTATGGAAGGGGAATGGAGAACTATTAACGCTATTATAACCTTGATTCACTACTATGGAAGGGACATGGAGAACTATTAACGCTATTTTAACCTTGATTCACTGCTATGGACGGGTATGGAGAACTATTAACGCTATTATAACCTTGATTCACTGCTATGGAAGGGGCATGGAGAACTATTAAAGCTAATATAACCTTGATTCACTGCTATGGAAGGGGCATGGAGAACTATTAACGCTATTATAACCTTGATTCACTGCTATGGAAGGGCATGGAGGACTATTAACGCTATTGTAACCTTGATTCACTACTATGGCAGTGGCATGGAGAACTATTAACGCTATTATAACCTTGATTCACTACTATGGAAGGGGCATGGAGAAATATTAACGCTATTATAACCTTGATTCACTGCTATGGAAGGGGCATGGAGAACTATTAACGCTATTATAGCCTTGATTCACTACTATGGAAGGGACATGGAGAACTATTAACGCTATTATTACCTTGATTCACTGCTATGGATAGGGGCATGGAGAACTATTAACTCTATTATAACCTTGATTCACTACTATGGAAGGGGCATGTAGAACTCTTAAAGCTATTATAACCTTGATTCACTGCCATGGAAGGGGCATGGAGAAATATTAACGCTATTATAACCTTGATTCACTACTATGGAAGGGGCATGGAGAACTATTAACGCTACTATAACCTTGATTCACTACTATGGAAGGGGCATGGAGGACATTAACGCTATTATAACCTTGATTCACTATTATGGAAGGGCATGGAGAACTATTAACGCTACTATATCCTTGATTCACTACTATGGAAGGGCATGGAGAACTATTAACGCTATTATAACCTTGATTCGCTACTATGGAAGGGGCATGGAGAACAATTAACGTTATTATAACCTTGATTCACAGCTATGAAAGGGTCATGGAGAAATATTAACGCTATTATAACCTTGATTCACTGCTATGGAAGGGGCATGGAGAACTATTAACGCTATAATAACCTTGATTCACTACTATTGAAGGATCATGGAGAACTATTAACGCTATTATAACCTTGATTCACTACTATGGAAGGGGCATGGAGAATTATTAACGCTATTATAACCTTGATTCACTGCTATGGAAGGGGCATGGAGGACTATTAACGATATTATAACCTTGATTCACTGCTATGGAAGGGGCATGGAGAACTATTAACTCTACTATAACCTTGATTCACTACTATGGAAGGGCATGGATAACTTTTAACGCTATTATAACCTTGATTCACTACTATGGAAGGGGCATGGAGAACTATTAACGCTATTATAACCTTGATTCACTACTATGGAAGGGGCATGGAGAACTATTATCGCTATTATAACCTTGATTCACTACTATGGAAGGGACATGGAGAACTATTAACGCTATTTTAACCTTGATTCACTGCTATGGAAGGGCGTGTAGAACTATTAACGCTATTATAACCTTGATTCACTGCTATAGAAGGGGCATGGAGAACTATTAACGCTAATATAACCTTGATTCACTGCTATGGAAGGGGCATGGAGAACTGTTAACGCTATTATAACCTCGATTCACTACTATGGAAGGGGCATAGAGAACTATTAACGCCATTATAACCTTGATTCACTGCTATAGAAGGGCATGGAGGACTATTAACGCTATTGTAACCTTGATTCACTAATATGGCAGGGGCATGGAGAACTATTAACGCTATTATAACCTTGATTCACTGCTATGGAAGGGGCATGGAGAAATAATAACGCTTTTATAACCTGGATTCACTGCTATGGAAGGGGCATGGAGAACTATTAACGCTATTATAACCTTGATTCACTACTATGGAAGGGGCATGGAGAACTATTAACGCTAGTATTACCTTGATTCACTGCTATGGAAGGGGCATGGAGAACTATTAACGCTATTATTACCTTGATTCACTACTATGGAAGGGGCATGGAGAACTCTTAAAGCTATTATAACCTTGATTCACTGCTATGGAAGGGGCATGGAGAACTATTAACGCTAGTATAACCTTGATTCACTACTATGGAAGGGGCATGGAGAACTATTAACGCTACTATAACCTTGATTCACTACTATGGAAGGGGCATGGAGGACATTAACGCTATTATGAATGACCTTGATTCACTATTATGGAAGGGCATGGAGAACTATTAACGCTACTATATCCTTGATTCACTACTATGGAAGGGCATGTAGAACTATTAACGCTATTATAACCTTGATTCACTACTATGGGAGGGGCATGGAGAACCATTAACGTTATTATAACCTTGATTCACAGCTATGGAAGGGGCATGGAGAACTATTAACGTTATTATAACCTTGATTCACTACTATGGAAGGGACATGGAGAACTATTAAAGCTATTATAACCTTGATTCACTACTATGGAAGGTGCATGGAGAACTATTAACGCTATTATAACCTTGATTCACTACTATGGAAGGGGCATGGAGAACTATTAACTCTACTATAACCTTGATTCACTACTATGGAAGGGCATGGAGAACTATTAACGCTATTATAACCTTGATTCACTACTATGGAAGGGGCATGGAGAAATATTAACGCGATTATAACATTGATTCACTGCTATGGAAGGGGAATGGAGAACTATTAACGCTATTATAACCTTGATTCACTACTATGGAATGGACATGGAGAACTATTAACGCTATTTTAACCTTGATTCACTGCTATGGACGGGTATGGAGAACTATTAACGCTATTATAACCTTGATTCACTGCTATGGAAGGGGCATGGATAACTATTAAAGCTAATATAACCTTGATTCACTGCTATGGAAGGGGCATGGAGAACTATTAACGCTATTATAACCTTGATTCACTGCTATGGAAGGGCATGGAGGACTATTAACGCTATTGTAACCTTGATTCACTACTATGGCAGTGGCATGGAGAACTATTAACGCTATTATAACCTTGATTCACTACTATGGAAGGGGCATGGAGAAATATTAACGCTATTATAACCTTGATTCACTGCTATGGAAGGGGCATGGAGAACTATTAACGCTATTATAGCCTTGATTCACTACTATGGAAGGGACATGGAGAACTATTAACGCTATTATTACCTTGATTCACTGCTATGGAAGGGGCATGGATAACTATTAACGCTATTATAACCTTGATTCACTACTATGGAAGGGGCATGGAGAACTCTTAAAGCTATTATAACCTTGATTCACTGCCATGGAAGGGGCATGGAGAAATATTAACGCTATTATAACCTTGATTCACTACTATGGAAGGGGCATGGAGAACTATTAACGCTACTATAACCTTGATTCACTACTATGGAAGGGGCATGGAGGACATTAACGCTATTATAACCTTGATTCACTATTATGGAAGGGCATGGAGAACTATTAACGCTTCTATATCCTTGATTCACTACTATGGAAGGGCATGGAGAACTATTAACGCTATTATAACCTTGATTCGCTACTATGGAAGGGGCATGGAGAACAATTAACGTTATTATAACCTTGATTCACAGCTATGAAAGGGTCATGGAGAACTATTAACGCTATTATAACCTTGATTCACTACTATGGAAGGGACATGGAGAACTATTAACGCTATTATAACCTTGATTCACTACTATGGAAGGGGCATGGAGAACTATTAACGCTTTTATAACCTTGATTCACTACTATGGAAGTGGCATGGAGAACTATTAACGCTACTATTACCTTGATTCACTACTATGGAAGGTGCATGGATAACTATTAACGCTATTATAACCTTGCTTCACTACTATGGAAGGGGCATGGAGAACTATTAACGCTATTATAACCTTGATTCACTACTATGGAAGGGCATGGAGGACTATTAACGCTATTATAACCTAGATTCACTACTATGGAAGGGTCATGGAGAACTATTAACGCTATTATAACCTTGATTCACTACTATGGAAGGGGCATGGAGAACTATTAACCCTATTATTACCTTGATTCACTGCCATGGAAGGGGCATGGAGAACTATTAACGCTATTATAACCTTGATTCACTATTATGGAAGGGGCATGGAGGACTATTAACGCTATTATACGATTGATTCACTACTATGGAAGGGGCATGGAGGACTATTAACGCTATTATAACATTGATTCACTACTATTGAAGGGGCATGGAGAACTATTAACGCTACTATAACCTTGATTCACTGCTATGGAAGGGGCATGGAGGACTATTAACGCTATTATAACATTGATTCACTACTATTGAAGGGGCATGGAGAACTATTAACGCTACTATAACCTTGATTCACTACTATGGAAGGGGCATGGAGAACTATTAACGCTATTATAACCTTGATTCACTACTATGGAAGGGCATGGAGAACCATTAACGCTATTATAACCTTGATTCACTACTATGGAAGAGCCATGGAGGACTATTAACGCTATTATAACCTTGATTCACTAATATGGAAGGGGCATGGAGAACTATTAACGCTATTATAACTTTGATTCACTACTATGGAAGGGGCATGGAGAACTATTAACGCTATTATAACCTTGATTCACTACTATGGAATGGCATGGAGGACTATTAACGCTATTCTAACCTAGATTCACTACTATGGAAGGGGCATGGAGAACTATTAACGCTATTATAACCTTGATTCACTACTATCGAAGGGGCATGGAGAACTATTAACACTATTATAACCTTGATTCACTACTATGAAAGGGGCATGGAAAACCATTAACGCTATTATAACCTTGATTCACTGCTATGGAAGGGGCATGGAGAACTATTAACGCTATTATAAACTTGATTCACTACTATGGAAGGGGCATGGAGAACTATTAACGCTATTATAACCTTGATTCACTGCTTTGTTTGTATGATGTTTTACGTCATTTTCAACACATTTCAGGTTATATATGACGGTCGATTTTTTCGTGGTGGAGGTAGACCACCCACTTTTCCTGCGTAGAACCAGTACTGTATATCTCCCGCCATCCGTAAGAATCGACATTTCTTACGGATGGCGGGAGCTGTACAGCACTGGTTGATTCACTGCAACCTACCATTTGAACATACACATTTGTATGACATGTTATATACACACATATTTGTTACGTTGCCTTTAGTATAGATGAATAAGGAAGTATGTGCAGGCATTCATGCTTGCAGTATATGGACGGAATGCATGCTTTAATTAAACCTTTATTTAACATATAACCCATCACCACAATGGCATGTCAGGTGGTAATGAACGTTTTTGTTAAGACCGTATATAGTGTGTTGTATTGACTGGTTCTTAAACCGAACAACGGAAATACATTTATTGTTATGTGGAAATGATATAAAATTACGTTACGGGAATTTTTTGAATAATGCACAAGTGACTGGTACAGTTCATGTAATTTGAATCTTTCATTATTTCTTAAAATGAACGGGAATCCGATAGTTTCAGGTTAAAAACTATTAAAAAATCGGCCTTTATGAAGGACAACAAAAAGACACTTTCTTAGATGTTTGCTTTGTTTTGATACGTGAAAAAAAATGCGAAATTTACATCGACCACAAGATTGTCGTTTGTCCCGTTATGATAACGCATGGTGGAGATCATAAAACGAACTTTTGTATAATGCACTTTTAAGGAATCTGTTCACTACCACCATAAAGCTAAGCATGCTATACACTCATTCTTATCAATAACTTCACCTTTGAATCAGTCTATAACTAGAAATTCCACTTCTAGTAGACCTCTTACGCCAAAGCCAGGACAATATGCTGTCGAAAAGATTCGATGATACTTGGTTGCTTTTAGAATGTTTTTACAATGGATTTACTGAGTAGACGTTACACTCATCAATATATTGAACAGTAACCTATAGGATGAAACAAACTGTATTCAGACTGAAACAAAATTCAACTGCTTCCGGTTTATGTTGCGCATGCTTTATTTGCTTTTATTACACGTATTTTTATTTAGTTAAATACAAGTTCAAAATTCGAGCCAGTAACAAAGTTAGTTTGTCAATTTCACGTATTAAGCTAGTCTTGATCATCTTCGACGCTTGATTGTAAATACAAACGTCTTGACCGTGTGTGCAAGAACAAATTTGAAACCGGAAGCACGTGTTCGTATTTATTATTATTTTATTAAAGCATTTTTGACTATTCACATTTAGTTCGTCGAAATAATGATGAAGTTTCCCTCTTTGTTTATTGTCTTTCTGCCGTTCTGTATATCTTGGATAGAAGATGCGTCTGTGTCAGCCAGTCAGAAACGTTACCAGAATCTCGGCAAACTTCAATCTTTTTAAGAGTACTGTTCTAGACGTTTGTCTTGAAAATAAGCAAGCGTCGCAGATGATCTAGACTAGTATTAAGCAACAGTATTATAACACGTGGAAGAAAAGTTACGGAAGTGGTACTTAATGACGCAGTGCGAAATGCCGATCAGCTTCATTAAAGGGACACACGACAATCTTGAAATGTTTACCAAGCCTTTAAATTAGCGTCTTGACTTATTTATTCAGTATCCTTTTGACCTTAAACCTGCTTGCATATAATGATTTAAAATTATAAGTTTTATTTGTTCGTCTTATTCTGCCACAGGTTTAAATATATTATTTGTGCCAACAGTTAATAATATGCAAAACAATTTGCTTCATACTATTCGTATATTGAACAAATGCAAGTTATGTAAAAAACAACTAACGGGACGCCGTGAGATTTTAAAAAATCAAGACTACCGTGTGTCCCACGCTTACGTACTTTACCGAGTAGTGTTTGAGAAATAAACGAAATAAGAATTACCCAGAATCCTCCTTTCCTTCTACCGATCTTGCCAGGTTCCTTATCGTTTTGCTGTATTGTGATTCCGCTTTGGCTCTGTGCAGAAACGGACAAGTCTAGTAAATAACTAAATTCTATGTTGTAGCATATGCATGATATGGTATGACTAACGCAGCATATGAAGTAATGGTCAAGTAATTGTGTTTTAACCCACAGATAAAGCTCTCTTAAAACTCTACAAGACGTTTATAGCAAACTCACATTTATAGCCTTCGAATATCAACAACGACAACTCCGCCTCTATAAACATCTGCAACTAGGACCACTCGTCCATCTAGCTAAGTAAGGTCGATAAGCAGACGATTACTAAGCCGCATACTAGATAACATGTACATTATCTTCGGTAATTTCCGCCGGGTAAGATATCTTCGATAATTTCCGCCAGGTAGTATATTTTCGGTATTACCGCCAGGTAGGATATCTTCGGTATTTCCGCCAGGTAGGATATCTTCGATAATTTCCGCCAGTAGGATATCTTCGATATTTTCGCCAGGTAGGATATCTTCGAAAATTTCCGCCAGGTAGGTATTTCCGCCAGGTAGGATATCTTCGGTATTGCCGCTAGGTAGGATATCTTCGGTAATTTCCTCCAGGTACACACATCCTTTGTTTCCGTTATGGTAGAGGGATAACATTTATGGGTCCTCTCTCTTCACTAGGAGGTCAAACTCCAAATTTGCTATTAATAGTATGCAATATCACTAATTTACATTTAAAAATAAGTTGGTAAATACGTAACACAACAAATTGCAAGCCAGTAAATATATAAAAACATGTTGAAATAAATGAAGCTGTGTACTTTGAAATATGACAAGAAGCGGCTACGTAGCGCACATGTATTCTTAAAGGGAGACAATCTGGATTTTTTTATCAAGACTAGTATGAAAATATGATATATTTTTTGATATCATTATTTTTCCAGTTTCCAATAGGTTTAAAAGCCCGTGACGATACAAAATACAAGTTCACAAAGCATGGCAACAGTGTAGGTATTACAAAACAATACATGTCCAGATATGCAGTTTATCTTATACTTTGAAAAGGCGTATATATAACGCTTCCAAACATAGATAGACTTATTTTTACTAGTTACAATTCATCACAATTTCCTTAACACATACAATATTAAATTCAAATATGTCAAATAAAACAGCTTGTTATCCGTAAGATAAACATAATATAATGTGAAAATTAGTACAGATATACATGCCTATTAATCCACCACGGATTTTGAATAGTTATTAATAGTTGCAATTCAATTGCTGATTACTTAAACTTAGTTTGTCTACCACAGACTTTATATGCACTTCGATTTATTAATACAGTATCATTTTGACTTTAAATCTGCTTGCACACGTGTAATACAACCTGGAACGATTTTGATTGGTTGAGTTAAACCTGTAACACTACGCAAGTTTATTAACTGAAACTATTTTATTTATTACAAATTCACCAAGATCTGAGTCATAAACTTATTATTTGTGACAGCTTATAAAAATAATGCACATTATACAAAACATTGCTGTTGGTTTGTTAAAAAGTTGGAATAAACTGCTATTTTGTAAAGAGGTAAAACACGAACTCTTAGAGGTAAAAGACGAACTCTTTTATACGTAACGTTATGTTTGAGACGCGACGTTACGACATCACATATGTTATGACGTTATGGCGCTAAAGTGTGTCTGACGTCGTGGCGGTTCTATGTCCATCTGAATTAATTTTTACTAATTTGATTGCAATGTTCTGTGATAAAAAAGGATCTTAAACTCGTTCCTATTCCACATAAGATTTATGAAACTCGTTATGAATTATTTTTAATTTTAAAAGGCTCGTCAAAATTAAATCTTATATGAAATGGGAACGAGTTTAAGATCCTCTATATATTACTGGTACAATATTATCAACAGTTAGTTATATGCAAAAAAAATGTTTTACGCTGTTTTTATAATTAATATTAATGACTGAACAAATGCAAGTTATGTAGAAAAAAAATAACGGGACGCCGCAATTTTTTCCAAAAATCAAGATTGCCGTGTGTCCCTTTAACTTATTTCAATTAATGTTTGTATTCCATTTTACTCTAATTTTACTCTAGATGTATGGAACCTAAGAAAATACACACTTACACTATTCAGATTCAACATTAATATCTAAACTTACTTCCTTCTGAAGAAATCCTCAATATCTTTGCACATCTTGTGGCCATCTTTGATCCTTTTACATAAAAGGTCAAACCCTAGCGTACCGTTAAAATCAGTCTCCTGCAAGGCAAGGCATGTATTTTATAGTTCACTGTGAATCAGTCTCCTGCAAGGCAAGGCATGTATGTCATAGTTCACTGTGAATCAGTTTCCTGCAAGGCAAGGCATGTATGTCATAGTTCACTGTGAATCAGTCTCCTGCAAGGCAAGACATGTATGTCATAGTTCACTGTGAATCAGTCTCATGCAAGGCAAGGCATGTATGTCATAGTTCACTGTGAATCAGTCTCCTGCAAGGCAAGACATGTATGTCATAGTTCACTGTGAATCAATCTCCTGCAAGGCAAGGCATGTATGTCATAGTTCACTGTGAATCAGTCTCCTGCACGGCAAGGCATGTATGTCATAGTTCACTGTGAATCAGTATCATGCAAGGCAAGGCATGTATGTCATAGTTCACTGTGAATCAGTCTTCTGCAAGGCAAGGCATGTATGTCATAGTTCACTGTGAATCAGTCTTCTGCAAGGCAAGAAATGTATGTCATAGTTCACTGTGAATCAGTCTCCTGCAAGGCAAGGCATGTATGTCATAGTTCACTGTGAATCAGTCTCCTGCAAGGCAAGGCATATATGTCATAGTTCACTGTGAATCAGTCTCCTGCAAGGGAAGACATGTATGCCATAGTTCACTGTGAATCAGACTCCTGCAAGGCAAGGCATGTAAGTCATAGTTCAATGTGAATCAGTCTCCTGCAAGGCAAGGCGTGTATGTCATAGCTCACTGTGAATCAGTCTCCTGCAAGGCAAGGCATGTATGTCATAGTTCACTGTGAATCAGTCTCCTGCAAGGCAAGGCATGTATATCATATTTCACTGTGAATCAGTCTCCTGCAAGGCAAGACATGTATGTCATAGTTCACTGTGAATAAGTATGCAAGGCAAGGCATATATGTCATAATTCACTGTGAATCAGTCTCCTGCAAGGCAAGGCATGCATGTCATAGTTCACTGTGAATCAGTCTCCTGCAAGGCAAGACATGTATATCATAGTTCACTGTGAATCAGTCTCCTGCAAGGCAAGGCATGCATGTCATAGTTCACTGTAAATCAGTCTCCTGCAAGGCAAGACATGCATGTCATAATTCACTGTGAATCAGTCTCCTGCAAGGCAAGGCATGTATGTCATAGTTCACTGTGAATCAGTCTGCTGCAAGGCAAGATATGCATGTCATAGTTCACTGTGAATCAGTCTCCTGCAAGGCAAGACATGCATGTCATAGTTCACTGTGAATCAGTCTCCTGCAAGGCAAGACATGCATGTCATAGTTCACTGTGAATCAGTCTCCTGCAAGGCAAGACATGTATGTCATAGTTCACTTGGAATCAGTCTCCTGCAAGGCAAGACATGTATGTAATAAATAGTTCACTGGGAATCAGTCTCCTGCAAGGCAAGGCATGTATGTCATAGTTCACTGTGAATCAGTCTCCTGCAAGTCAAGACAAGTATGTCATAGTTCACTGTGAATCAGTCTCCTGCAAGGCAAGACATGTATGTCATAGTTCACTGTGAATCAATCTCCTGCATGTTCGTTTTATTATTTCGGACTTAATGAATGAATTAATATAACAAAAAATATATTTTGAAGTCGGACATATGTATTTTTCATGCAGTATAGCGTATTCTCACCATATATATTAGACCTATGTTATTGATGAGTTGGAAAAAAACACTTATTTTTTAAGGACATCTACAAATTGCTTTAACAAGAGTAAATCGAAAATAATTGTCACAAATCTGTATATGTCGGACACACAAACGCTGTATAAAGTCTGTATATCTATGGCAATAAAAGAACACATGATGCTCATTCCATTTTTAGCATGTTCAGAGGCGGGGGAGGGGACGAGGTAGAATATGCTTTGGCTCCCTCCCACTCCCAACCCCAATAATTTGAGGAAAAAAAGGTTTGCGATCAGAAAAGTTTTTTTTTTTTAATTATAATGGTGTATGTTTTGGTGTAAATGACATTGAATAACATTTTTGTTTTTGTTCTTTTACTTGTTAAATACTTTGTCAAAAAGTTTGGCCTCCCAATATTTGAAAAATACCGTTTTGTGCTTTTTTGGATTGTCAATTTTTTTTCCCTCAAAAACTTGGCCCAACAACAATTGAGAAACGTTCCTGCGCCTATGGATATGATGGATGAATGTTGGCATATATTCAAACAAGCTCTATTATTGAGAGTTCTTAAATATTTGGAAAATGGTGAAATTCTTATCAAATGAAATTTAAGTCGGGATATACGTCCCTTTAATACATCATATTAGGGTATACTGTGAAACCTCAGAGGGAGATGATGTGAAGGAAAAGGTTTCCCATCAGACAATCCTCCGCCAGGGAGTGAACCCATGCGCCGCAGACATTACGTAGTCCCGCCTTAATTCCATTAAGCTATGGGAAAGCTTATATTAGCAGGTTTTTATAACGGATATTTCGACAATAGAACACGTTTAAAGCATTGTGTACAGAAAAAAATGCGATAAACTGTTTAAAATTACCTATTAAGTGTTTTAATTTTACAATATGCAACAAACTTTTTTTGCCGAAATTAAGGTTTTATTTCATACCTCAGTCAACCCCGTTTTCGCCTTTTGGAGAAGGGGTTGGATTGGGTATGAAAGTTGATACACGGACCACGTAATGGAGGCATGTATCCTTTGGGCTAACGAGGCCGCTTCGAACTAGATGATAAACAAAGAAGATTCGGCCATCCGAAGGATGTTTAATTTAAAACGAATATTTTGAAAACTTTGCCAACATGCAATATGTATTTGTTTTTTATGTCATTTTCAACACATGCAAGGTATATATGATGGTCGAGTTTTGGGGAGGACCAGAACTGTACACTTCCGGTCATCCGAAAGAATCGCCACTTCCTCACATACAAGTCGAGCTCCCAGTGGGATTCGAACCCGCAGCAGTGAGAGACAAGGTTTACAACGCAACGTCCTTAACCTGTCGGCCATGGAGACTCTTCACATGCAATAAGTAGCAAACAATTTCACGCATTTTTTAAAGCAAAACGGAAACCTGTAGCAAGGTCGCTGTATTTCGTTTATATATGAACAGTTTTAAATCATTTAATGGCAAATAACACCTGTCAGAATGATTGTTGTACTCTAACTACCAGTTATCGGAAGTTAGAGTACGGCAGACTGCTGAAATGGACATGTTACGTAATAAACAGAGTATGGTTTCATAGAGTTGGTTAATTTAAAAAACGAGATAGGCATAGCCCATCAAGTGTTTAAATTAACAAACGAGATGAAACCATGCTCTATTTGCTTTGTAGCATGTCCATTTCAGCCATACTCTAACTTCCAATAACTGGTAGTTGTAATACACCATTTATTCTGACAGGTGTTATTATCAATTAAACGATTTACACCTGTGCTATTACAAAGAGAATGTTCAGTGACCATGCTACAAAACAACAAATATAGTATGGTCTCATTTCGTTGGTTGATTTACACACCTTGATGAGCTACGACCATCTCGATCTTTAAATCAACCAATTCGATGAGATCATACTCTATATATTACATAGTTTTAATTTACAATCGGATATACGACACACACACAAAGGAAATTGCATCTTTTGATTATAACTTTATGTTATAATTATTTATACAGAAGGTAATAATCAAAAGATTCAATTTCCTGTGTATATATATACAGGTGTAGTGTATCCGTATGTACATGTTAAATGTATTAATCGATCAGTATGTACATGTTAAATGTATTAATCGATCGGTACATACATGTTAAATGTATTAATCGATCGGTATGTACATGCTAAATGTATTAATCGATCGGTACATACATGTTAAATGTATTAATCAATCGGTATGTACATGTTAAATGTATTAATTGGTCGGTATATACATGCTAAATGTATTAATCGATCGGTATGTACATGTTAAATGTATTAATTGGTCGGTATAGACATGTTAAATGTATTAATCGATCGGTATTTACATGTTAAATGTATTAATAGATCGGTATGTACATGCTAAATGTATTAATCGATCGGTATATACATGCTCAATGTATTAATCTATCGGTATATACATGTTAAATGTATTAATCGATCGGTATGTACATGCTCAATGTATTAATCGATCGGTATGTACATGCTCAATGTATTAATCGATCGGTATATACATGTTAAATGTATTAATTGGTCGGTATATACATGTTAAATGTATTAATTGGTCGGTATATACATGTTAAATGTATTAATCGATCGGTATAAACATGTTAAATGTATTAATCGATCGGTATGTGCATGTTAAATGTATTAATTGGTCGGTATATACATGTTAAATGTATTAATTGGTCGGTATATACATGTAAAATGTATTAATCGATCGGTATGTACATGCTCAATGTATTAATCGATCGGTATATACATGTTAAATGTATTAATTGGTCGGTATAGACATGTTAAATGTATTAATTGGTCGGTATAGACATGTTAAATGTATTAATCGGTCGGTATGTGCATGTTAAATGTATTATTGGTCGGTATATACATGTTAAATGTATTAATCGATCTGTATAAACATGTTAAATGTATTAATCGATCGGTATGTACATGTTAAATGTATTAATTGGTCGGTATATACTTGTTAAATGTATTAATTGGTCGGTATATACATGTTAAATGTAATAATCGATCGGTATGTACATGCTCAATGTATTAATCGATCGGTATATACATGTTAAATGTATTAATTGGTCGGTATATACATGTTAAATGTATTATTCGATCTGTATATACATGTTAAATGTATTAATCATGTTAATTGATCGGTATAAACATGTTAAATGTATTAATCGATCGGTATGTGCATGTTAAATGTATTAATTGGTCGGTATATACATGTTAAATGTATTAATCGATCGGTATATACGTGTTAAATGTATTAATCGAAATGAGATTATTTAGACTTTATTTACAATTACTAAAGATATCAGTTTTTCTTAAAGGTAAACACGACAATCGAGACGTTTTTATTAAATATTACAATTAGTACCTCAAATTATTAATTCAGATTTCAATTTATCTTTGTTATTCTACCCAGGGTTCGAAGCTGGTTTGCGGAACATCAGTCGTTCTAATCAGGTGCCCGCCCGTGCACGAAAATTGCACAAAGGGGCACCTGAGGCTTTCCTCCGCCAATGGAAGCTTGAAAGGCGCAATAAGACCTTAGCTGTTGGTGCGACTTACTATAAAATCCAATTTAATTCAGTTGTTATTCTACCCTAACATTAAATGTATTATTGATACAATAATTATAATCAACAACAGTAATATATGCAAAAGCAACAGTGTTTTGAGCAAATGTGCCAGTTATGTACACAAACCAGTGTTTTGAGCAAATGCGCCAGTTATGTACAGTGTTTTGAGCAAATGCGCCAGTTATGTACACAAACCATTGTTTTGAGCAAAATGCAAGTTATGTACACAAACAAGTGTTTTGAGCAAATGTGCCAAACAAACCATTGTTTTGAGCAAATGTGCCATTTATGTTCACAAACCAGTGTTTTGAGCATATGTGCCAGTTATGTTGAAAAACCAACTAGACGCCGCCAGTTTTAAAGGGACACAAGATACTCTTGATTGTTTTAAATCGCAGCGTCCAATTAGTTTTATTACATATCATGCGCTTGTTCAATCATTAATATTAATTATAAGAATAGTATTAGAATTATTTTTTTTGCATATTGTTAAATGTTGATTATATTTATACCTAACAAGAAGGAAAATGAAAACTCAGAATTTCATTTAACAATATGCAAGCAGATTTAAAATCAAAATGATATTGGATCAATAAATCGAAACGTTAGATTTAATGCTTGATAAAAATCAAGATTGCCGTGTGTCCCTTTAAAGAAATCAAGATTGCCGTGTGTTTCTTTAATCAGGTATTACCAGCTGCTTACGAATACACATATTACTTTGCTGTAATTGAGTCACGAAACTGTTAAACAATAAAATAATTAATCAATACATTACCCAAAAGCAGTCCACGAATCTATATTTCGCTGTCATTGTACGTGTGTGTCCGTCTGTTCGCTCTCTCAATACATATTAACAATGCACGATTGTTATTTGAATGATCGTTTATTGATAATTAAAGCTGAAACCAATAAATATAAATTTGAAATATAGATGTTTATTTGTATCACAATTTAGCCATGTTCTGTTATGTTTTCATCTACTGTTATAAAATTATCAAGGCATGAACAATAAATCCACGTTTGACCACGTTTGTATTATAAAAGTATAATCAATTCCATATTACAGGCTACCGTTTTGTAGGGTAGCGCATTTTGTTCTTCAAATTTCAAGAAACTATGCGGAAGTAATCCTGCTCCGTATATACATATAGTCATTAATCGTTTATATCCTTAAAGGGACACATGGCAATCATGAAGTTTGAATTCGGCATTATAATTAGCACCTCTATTTATTTATCCAGTTTCATTTTAACTTTAAACCTGTTTACAGATAATTAAATAACATTTTGGGTTTTCAAATTTCTTTCATTGTTTTACCAAATGTTTAAATGTATCATTGGTGCACTAATTCAGAAGTTAGTTATATGTGTAAACAATTTGCTTTGAACTATTCTAATAATTAATATTAATGTTATGTAGAAAAAACTCACACGAGTTTTTAAAAAATCAAGATTGCCGTGTATCCCTTTAATAGCATAATTCACAATGTTAACATCCGCATGTCGACTTAAGACATGTTAAATTATTCAACATCAACATTTTCCTATTTAAATTACTCACGTCAACACTGAACCGGTTCATTGTTAAAGGTAGGGCAAGCGTATAGCAATCGAGCTTTCTTGAATGATATGAAACTAATTGATATTCTGACAGCATAGAAAGCTATTAAGATATCCAGTTCTCCAACAAACGAATATTGAAATAATTTTTGATGAGTGACATAATATAAAATATGAATAATATCTTGTATGAGCTTCGGCGAGTAAACATTACGAAAGTAATTCAACGAATTTTATATCCAAAACATGTGTTTTTGTTACATTTTACGAGCTTTTGAGAGTAAAACTATGACTATATTTTAACTAGTAGCATATATATTCTTATGAGCCGAATGCTTTTTATTCGTTATTCAACAAAAAAAAATTGAATATCGAAAATTCGCCGTAAACGATGTTCTATTTCTATTCTAATACCCCTAACATTTTAAAATAACGCACACATGATGATCTCAAATATTTAGCATTGCTTTGCTTACTCTCCTAACGTTGCAAACGTTACAGTGATATATCGTTGATTAACTTATTTTGAACGAAAGCATATTTTTATAGGTTTAACTTGTACTTCAACTTAATTTTGTTTAGCGATAAAATGAAGGATACGTTTATAAAAGGACGCATTTAAGTTTTATCTCATATACATATTGAAATTCATTTTAATTAACTGTCATGCAAGTTATTTTTTACTGCATTATTATATGGTTAAATATGGCTTATTATTTGTTTAACTATTATTGTTAACTACCGCGTTATTATAATTTATGTTTAATGACCTATTATGTCTAACTACTGCATAATTATATGTTTAACTTCTGCGTTATTATATATTAAACTACTGCGTTATTTCATGTTGAACTACTGCGTTATTATGTGTTCAACTACTGCGTTATCATATGTTCAACTACTGCGTTATTATATGTTAAATTACAGCGTTATTATATGTTTGACTAATGCGTTATTATATGTTTAACTGCTGCATAATTATATGTTTAACTTCTGCGTTAGTATATGTTAAACTACTGCGTTATTGTATGTTCAACTACTGCGTTATTGTATGTTTAACTACTGCGTTATTTTATGTTCAACTACTGTGTTATTTATGTTAAACTACTGCGTTATTGTATGTTCAACTACTGCGTTATATTATGTTCAACTACTGTGTTATTTATGTTAAGCTACTGCGTTATTGTATGTTCAACTACTGCGTTATTTTATGTTCAACTACTGTGTATTTATGTTTAACTACTGCGTTATTATATGTTATATTACTGCGTTATTAGATGTTTAACTATTGCGTTATTATATACTCAGTTGCAAAAGAAAGGGTACACTGAGTTTTGTTTAGATTTAATTGTATAAAAAATTTTTAGAATTAAATTGAAAACTTCCAAAATGAATATGCCATGTTTGGTACCAAAGTTTTTATCATTCCATTGCCAATATCATGTTGTCATTTGTTTTTCTCTTAGGTTGAATCATTAAGGGACTGTTGCTTGATAAAGAAGACAGTGTGTAAAGTAACATTTTCAAAGTGTACACTTTCTTTTGCAACTGAATACTGTATATGTTTGACTACTGCGCGTTATTGTATGTTTAACTACTGCATTATAATATGTTTAACTACTGCGTTATTACACGCTTGACAACTGCATTATTATATGTTTAACTATTGCGTTATTACACTTGTAACAAATGCATTATTATATGTTTAACTACTGCGTTATTACATGTTTGACAACTGAATTATTATATGTTAGACAACTGCATTATTATATGTTTAACTACTGCTTTATAACATGTGTGACAACTGCATTAGTATATGTTTAACTATTGCGTTATTACACGTGTGACAACTGCATTATTATATGTTTAACTATTGCGTTATAACACGTGTAACAAATGCATTATTATATGTTTAACTACTGCGTTATTACATGTTTGACAACTGAATTATTATATGTTTGACAACTGCAGTATTGTATGTTTAACTACTGCTTTATAACATGTGTGACAACAGCATTATTATATGTTTAACTATTGCGTTATTACACGTGTGACAACTGCATTATTATATGTTTAACTACTGCTTTATAACATGTGTGACAACTGCATTATTATATGTTTAACTATTGCGTTATTACACGTGTGACAAATGCATTATTATATGTTTAACTACTGCTTTATAACATGTGTGACAACTGCATTATTATATGTTTAACTATTGCGTTATTACACGTGTGGCAAATGCGATATTATATGTTTAAATACTGCGTTATTACATGTTTGACAACTGAATTATTATATGTTTGACAACTGCATTATTATATGTTTAACTACTGCTTTATAACATGTGTGACAACTGCATTATTATATGTTTAACTATTGCGTTATTACACGTGTGACAAATGCATTATTATATGTTTAACTACTGCTTTATAACATGTGTGACAACTGCATTATTATATGTTTAACTATTGCGTTATTACACGTGTGACAAATGCATTATTATATGTTTAACTACTGCGTTATTACATGTTAGACAACTGAATTATTATATGTTTGACAACTGCATTATTATATGTTTAACTACTGCTTTATAACATGTGTGACAACTGCATTATTATATGTTTAACTACTGCGTTATTACATGTTTGACAACTGAATTATTATATGTTAGACAACTGCATTATTATATGTTTAACTACTGCTTTATAACATGTGTGACAACTGCATAATTATATGTTTATCTATTGCGTTATTACACGTGTGACAACTGCATTATTATATGTTTAACTATTGCGTTATTACACGTGTAACAAATGCATTATTATATGTTTAACTACTGCGTTATTACATGTTTGACAACTGAATTATTATATGTTTGACAAATGCATTATTGTACGTTTAGCTACTGCTTTATAACATGTGTGACAACTGCATTATTATATGTTTAACTATTGCGTTATTACACGTGTGACAACTGCATTATTATATGTTTAACTACTGCTTTATAACATGTGTGACAACTGCATTATTATATGTTTAACTATTGCGTTATTACACGTGTGACAAATGCATTATTATATGTTTAACTACTGCTTTATAACATGTGTGACAACTGCATTATTATATGTTTAACTATTGCGTTATTACACGTGTGACAAATGCATTATTATATGTTTAACTACTGCGTTATTACATGTTTGACAACTGAATTATTATATGTTTGACAACTGCATTATTATATGTTTAACTACTGCTTTATAACATGTGTGACAACTGCATTATTATATGTTTAACTATTGCGTTATTACACGTGTGACAAATGCATTATTATATGTTTAACTACTGCGTTATTACATATTTGACAACTGAATTATTATATGTTTGACAACTGCATTATTATATGTTTAACTACTGCTTTATAACAGGTGTGACAACTGCATTATTATATGTTTAACTATTGCGTTATTACACGTGTGACAAATGCATTATTATATGTTTAACTACTGCGTTATTACATGTTTGACAACTGAAATATTATATGTTTGTCAACTGCATTATTATATGTTTAACTATTACGTTATTACACGTGTGACAAATGCATTATTATATGTTTAACTACTGCGTTATTACATGTTTGACAACTGCATTATTATATGTTTAACTACTGCTTTATAACATGTGTGACAACTGCATTATTATATGTTTAACTACTGCGCTATTACACGTTTGACTACTGCATTATTATATGTTTAACTACTGTTTATTTTATGTTTAACAACCCAAGTGTCCCATTAAATACGAACTTATGATCTTGTCCTATCGGAGATATAATAACAATAGGGACGTGATATTGATAACGATAACGGAGATAAAGGAGTATTTTCCGGTTGTGACCATCCTGCGATACAATCTGACTGAAGTAATTACCGGTGTAGATGTATCGGGACTTTATAAACGTCACAACACACTTTCCGATCACTTACCGGTGTAGATGTATTAGAGTTAGGACTTTGTAAACGTTACAACACACTTTCCGATCACCCAGGACTTTAGAAACGTCACAACAAACTTTCCGATCACCAAATTTTAATTGTAAATACTAACTTGAAATAAACCAACAGTAAGATGAAACGTATCTCGTATCAAAGTACACTCCTATTTAATTTGTCCAAATGCTAACAGCCAAAATATAACAGAATTCAGATTGCCAAAAGGTGAGCCTAGCGGACCGGTGATGCAAGCTTAAAGTGCCTAAAACATAGACATGACTTCAACTCAAGACTTGCTTATAGACTGCCTCGGACTGCCGAGCGGGCCTATTTTATACAGGTTCTCTCGCAGCAACAGCCGTTAGAACCTGTCCAGGTTGACACATGGTTCCTGACTTATGGTCAGCATTCAATCTCTTGTGACACTAACTGCGTTGTTTGGCTTTGATCATACCCAAACTATAGTCGTAAACATCCCCCATATGGTCGTAACTTGACACCAGAGTCAGTACCAGCGGTCCTTTAATGCGATTGTTGGACATAAAATACAAAATGATGAAATACCGACCACGACTTAGGCGTATATTCTCGGTAAACACCACTATATGATTGTATTTACATAACTACAAGCACGTGTCACACAACTGCCGTATAGTACTACCGACATTTCGGTCAACAATATTCTTAACTGATCTGAATGAATATGATGAAACATGAAACCCTACGTTCTGTACGTTGATAAAGTATGAGATACTATAATATAATTCAATATATGAATAAACAACAATAAAACAAATACGACTTTAACACATAGAATTATTGACGGTCTAGTATATTTGGCCACCAGTGTTGTATTAAAATTAAAGGGACACACAGCAATATTAAAGTTAAATGGACACACGGCAATATTAAAGTTACAGGGACACACGGCAATATTAAAATTAAAGGGACACACGGCAATATTAAAGTTAAAGGGACACACGGCAATATTAAAGTTAAATGGACACACGGCAATATTAAAGTTACAGGGACACACGGCAATATTAAAATTAAAGGGACACACGGCAATATTAAAGTTAAAGGGACACACGGCAATATTAAAGTTAAATGGACACACGGCAATATTAAAGTTACAGGGACACACGGCAATATTAAAATTAAAGGGACACACGGCAATATTAAAGTTAAAGGGACACACGGCAATATTAAAGTTAAAGGGACACACGGCAATATTAAAGTTAAATGGACACACGGCAATATTAAAGTTAAAGGGACACACGGCAATATTAAAGTTAAATGGACACACGGCAATATTAAAGTTACAGGGACACACGGCAATATTAAAATTAAAGGGACACACGGCAATATTAAAGTTAAAGGGACACACGGCAATATTAAAGTTAAAGGGACACACGGCAATATTAAAGTTACAGGGACACACGGCAATATTAAAGTTACAGGGACACACGGCAATATTAAAATTAAAGGGACACACGGCAATATTAAAGTTAAAGGGACACACGGCAATATTAAAGTTAAATGGACACACGGCAATATTAAAGTTACAGGGACACACGGCAATATTAAAATTAAAGGGACACACGGCAATATTAAAGTTAAAGGGACACACGGCAATATTAAAGTTAAAGGGACACATGGCAATATTAAAGTTAAAGGGACACACGGCAATATTAAAGTTAAAGGGACACACGGCAATATTAAAGTTAAAGGGACACACGGCAATATTAAAGTTAAAGGGACACACGGCAATATTAAGGTTAAAGGGACACACGGCAATATTAAAATTATAGGGACACACGGCAATATTAAAGTTAAAGGGACACACGGCAATATTAAAATTAAAGGGACACACGGCAATATTAAAGTTAAAGGGACACACGACAATATTAAATTAAAGTTAAAGGGACACACGGCAATATTAAAATTAAAGGGACACACTTCAATATTAAAGTTAAAGGGACACACGGCAATATTAAAGTTAAAGGGACACACGGCAATATTAAAGATAAAGGGACACACGGCAATATTAAAGTTACAGGGACACACGGCAATATTAAAATTAAAGGGACACACGGCAATATTAAAGTTAAAGGGACACACGGCAATATTAAAGTTAAATGGACACACGGCAATATTAAAGTTACAGGGACACACGGCAATATTAAAATTAAAGGGACACACGGCAATATTAAAGTTAAAGGGACACACGGCAATATTAAAGTTAAAGGGACACACGGCAATATTAAAGTTAAAGGGACACACGGCAATATTAAAGTTAAAGGGACACACGGCAATATTAAAGTTAAAGGAACACACGGCAATATTAAGGTTAAAGGGACACACGGCAATATTAAAATTATAGGGACACACGGCAATATTAAAGTTAAAGGGACACACGGCAATATTAAAATTAAAGGGACACACGGCAATATTAAAGTTAAAGGGACACACGACAATATTAAATTAAAGTTAAAGGGACACACGGCAATATTAAAATTAAAGGGACACACGGCAATATTAAAATTAAAGGGACACACGGCAATCTTGACGATTTTATCAAGCATTACAATAAGCGTCTCAATAATAATCCAGTATCATTTTGACTTTAAAGGGACACACGGCAGACTTTATTTTTAAAAACTCACGGCGTCCCGCTGGTTGTTCTGTTAATTTGCATGTGTTCAATCATTAATATTAATTATACAAATAGTATACAGCAATTTGTTTCTGAATATTATTATTTTTTGATATTATTGCACCAATAATATATTAAGACTTATAGTAGAATAAGATGAAATAGTTAATACTTAGAATTTGAATTATTTAAATGTAACCAGGGTCAAAGTAAAAATGATACTGGATATATAATCCGAGACACCCATTTCAAGCACTTCAAGATTACCGTGTGTCCCTTTAAACCTGCTTGCATATAATTAAATAAGATTATGAGTTTTTATTTTTTCTTCTTATTTTACCTTAGGTTAAATATATTATTGTTGCAATATAATCAACAGTTAGTAATATCCAAACTATAATCAAAAGTTAGTAATATCCAAACTATTATCAACAGTTAGTAATATCCAAACACAATTTGCTTTATACTTTTCTTATTATTAATAATAATGAGGGAACAATGTAAGTTATGTAGAAAAACTAACGGGACGCCGCGAGTTATAGAGAAATAGAGCAATAGAAATGAGTCATTCTGAATAAGATTATTTTGCAAACATATTATTTTCTTTAATTTCAATAAATTACTACATGATATTACCAGACCTTTCAATTCAACAATATTAGAACAGTAAAAATACACTTTTAGGTAAAAGAAATTGACACAGAAATAGTTTTAACTGATTCTGATTCCAAAAAATATGGAAAAAAATATATCCAAAGTCCTCATCTCAAATCACGTGCTAAATATGTTATTTTGGGGCAAAAAGATGTAAAATAATGAAAAAATCACCTTTTTTGGGAATAATTTAAAAAAGTTATAATTAAACAATAAAAAATACAGTTATATAGTAAATAATGCTTGTAATAGGGAAGACAATCAGAATGTATGATCAATTTGACCAAATATATAGACAGACTCTCAATTTTGGGATAAAATGGTGAAAAAAGTGGTAAAATCACCGATTTTTGGAGATAAAATACTTAAATTAAATATGTGTGTAAATATCATATTTTTGTTTTGTACTTTACTATTTATGTTGTTCTCTATCAGATATCTAAAATACAATTCACAACTGAAGTTGAAAGTGTACTTATTTTGAGGTTGAAAGTTTAAGAAAAATTGGAAAAAATCAACGATTTTTGGGAACATAATTTTATAATGATATTTACGTAATAATGTTAAATTAAGTAAGATATCCAACTTTTTATAATATATCTACTTGTTTGATCTCACTAAATGTTTTAGATTGGTCATAACAGTAGATTTGTAGGTAAAATATTTCAGATAATCTCCCTTAATTAAAATGTGTTTGATTTGATAGAGTACCTTCCCTTAAAAGTTTGCCGCTCTTTTTGACAACACATGTTTTGGTACTGAGTTAAACACCAATTCAGTGAACTAATTCACACTGGATGGAGCTTGTTATAAGTTACATAGATGAGAAGTATGTATATGTTTGATTTTGAAATAAAACATAATTTTAAAGGTAGTAACATATCTGTGTGCTACTTAATTAAAATTGTTGTTATAAATGTGAAACAACACGTATTAGCCCGAGTGATGAAACCTGTATCTACTCAACATTACATTTGATAAATGACCAGGCCTAGAAATACGAGGTAACGCTAATCCTCCCATTTGACCAACCTCTATGGTGGAAAGCCCTGAACATCGTTCTATCATAACCTAGTAACAGCGACCTGCGACACATTGTGCTCAGATTGGGAGGACTGCACATGGAAATGAGTTTCCTAGGCTATATTGGTCATAAAATGACAGACTCGGGGTTAACAGAACTGCTAGAAACAATATATGTGGATAATGCTGTTATGCACATGCTAACATCACGAGCAGTTAGAGGCCACAACCTTGTAGATATGGCTCTGTATTTGTTAATGGCCGCCAAAGTCTTTAATATTGACATACGTAAGAACAAACCCAGTGGTGAAACTGAAGGTGACGAAACAAATGACGGAGCTGAGTTCAATGGTGGTTGGAAAATGATAAAACATGTAATGTTGGACTGGAAACAAATAAGAAGGAAAGTATCTCTGACGAGCAAGTTAACGTATCTGTGAACACGGAAAATCACCTAATCGAGACAGCAGAATTGCTTGCTGAAGAAACATATAGACATGAATGAATAGGCATTGACAATGATATCGAGTGTGCATTGACTGTGTTTGATCAGGTTCTTGCAGGTGAGTTAGATGTTGAATCTGCATGTTCATCTGCTGTAGTAGAGCGCATAAAAGAGAGAGTAAATACGCACCATAGTAACTTAAAACAAAGTCGCACATCAAGATTGTGACTTCAATACATGGAGAAGGTTGATATGATTTTTTAAGGCAGAACGATCTGGCAACTGGAAGCTCCATTTACAGGCAGTATTAGATATGTTACCCTATTTCACAGCATCTGGCCACAACTTATATGCGGTCGGCACACGTATACCTTGCTAACATGCTAGCATTAGAAACAAGTAGTCCTGATGTGTACAGGTACTTTATGGAGGGGTATCATGTACTAAGACAAAGCGATCGATTTTGGGCAGAGCTCTTGACTGATATAGTCATAGAACAAATGCTCATGAGAAGTTTGAAAACAACTGGTGGGCTAACACGGGGAAGGGGTATGACAAACACAGAGGACGCTGTGGGAACTTTCTCGCCCTGCTTGCTCAGAAATCAACGAAGCTATGCAACAAGTATCAGGAACAGAATTCATCACCAATGACCAGCATAAAGATATTCAAACGCACGGCAGCAGAGAGACAAGAAAGACATGAACATTCTAATAGAATATCTCAGTGAAAGAAACCCCTTTAATAAGGATCCTGAGCTAAAAAGTATATCGAGTGGAGTTGTTTCTGATGATTCTGTCAATGTAGATGATGCGAAAGCTGTTGGGATCAAGATTCTAGACAAAATGGCTGAAAGCACTGTTATGGATTTTGCTTTCAAGCGAAAATATCAAGTAAAAACAATGTCGGATACGGCTGGTTTGAAAATAGGCGATGTCGTTGTCAAGGTAGACTCGCAACTATTATTTCAACGACTTGTTTCTGCGGCAACAATCACTCCCAGAAGACGAACTGGATTCGCTATTCTCTTATGAGTTATGCACTTACCCTCCAGCAATCTTTGAAACCCCGCACTTGCTGAGAGAGGCTGATAAGCCAGCATTGGCAGAAGCTATACGAGATAAAGAAAAACCACAGTGAAAGACCCATTGGTGAAATGTAATATATACTTGATGGCGGTTGCCTTTTGCAACGGATTCCTTGGCCAAAATGTAACAGCTCTGGTCAAATATGTGATGTGTATGTGGAGCATGTTACAAAGAAATATGGAACAGCGACTGTGGTATTTGATGGATATGACAATGTTCCAAGTACTAAAGACACAACACCTCTGAGGCGAACAGGGGTTGCGTTGGGACGGAAGTTAAATTCACTGTGACAATGCTCATGAGAGGAAAGAAAAATAAGTTCCGCACAAACAAGAAAAACAAACAAAGATTTATTAATCTTCTAAGTGATAAGTTGCAAAATGCGGGTATTGAAACTGTACACTCTTCAGACGATGCGGATCTTCTTATGGTAAAGACAGCTGTGACCTACTCCTTAACAACGCAGACGTCATTAGTTTGAGATGATACATATCTGTTGATACTGCTGTGTTACTATACGGTAACACTTCAGAAGGAACGGGTACATATATGGAAAAGCACAGTATGGAACATTCAAGACACAAAATGTAGATTAGGTGAAGAAATATGCTCTAATATACTGTTTCTTCATGCAATTCTTGGCTGCGACAAAACATCAAGGATATATGGCTTTGGAAGGGTACTGTTCTGAAAACAACTCGGAATTTCATCTGGCTGCAGATATGTTCAACAAAACACCAAACGAAGTATCTAAAGAAGTCATTATTGCATCTGGAGAGACTGCATTACTGTGTCTGTATAAGAGTAATTCGCGAGAAGGACTGGACGAACTACGTGTTCACAAATTTGCCAAAAAGGTTGCCAAAAGCACAAGTGTTGTAGATCCCAAAATGTTATCCCTTTCATCAGGGGCTGCAAAGTATCACAGTCTACTGGTATTTTATCAAATACAGGACTGGAAAGGTAATGAAGATGGGTTAATACCGGTTGAATGGGGCTGGGAAATACAAGATAACTCCATGAAGCCGCTTAAAATGGACAAATCACCTGCCCCGGAATTCCTTCTGAAGTTGATAAGATGCTCGTGCAAAACAGGATGCAAAACGACCAGCTGTAGTTGTAAGAAAATGGAATTAGATTGCAGTACAACATGTAGTTTGTCTAGAGGAGTAAGTTGTGAGACTTCGGCACGACCCGAAATAGACAGTGATTAAAGTGAGTTCCGTTGGCTACATGTAAAATACAAACGGATAAGAAGACAATATACATCAACATACCTAACCTTCTATGTCTATGACATAGTATATTGTATTTTGAAGTCTACTGATTATACATGAAGTGTTGCTTGACTCAACAATCCTAACATAATTATATATATATATGCAGAAACGACTTGAACAAGTATTATTTAGTTAGTACGGAAATTGATTACAAAAAAAAAAAGATTTTGATTTTATACTTGGTGTATTCCTAAAATCAGCGATTTTTCTTCATTTTTACAATTTTCTACCCCAAAAATATTATATTTAGAATGTGATTTCAGAGGTTGATTTTAGACATATTGTTTTCTATATCTTTGGGAACCATAATCAGTTAAAATAATGTCAGTGACAATTTATTTGAATGTATGCTATTTTTTTATTAATCTTATCCTAAAAGCATTAAAAAAAAATATTTTTTTAAAAAAAAAGAAAAGTTTTTGGACCCCAAAACAGGTTTTGATATATAATTATACCTTTTTTTTCCCATTTAAACTTAATATTATGTAATATTAACAATAACATTTCATATATAAATACATGTTTTACTAATATTCTGAATGGATATAAATTCATTCCAGAAAATAGTGATTTTCTTCACTTTTTTGACTTTTTACCCAAAAAAAATCATATTTAGCACGTGATTTGAGATGAGGACTTTGGATATATTTTTTTGGATATTGTTTCGAACCAGGATCAGTAAAAATAATTTCTGTGCCAATTTCTTTTACCTTAGGCTATATTTAAGGCTAAAATGACCTGCCTATATTCTTGAAATTCAGACTTGACTCAAGAATGGGTTGTGAATACGAGTCAACATTATTCAGACTGGACTCAAGAATGGTTTGTGGATATGAGTCAACATTTTCTTTTTGTTACATCTTAGAATAACCATGTCCAATCTTCACCAAACTTTAACAGCACCTTCTTCTCATGAGGCAATGACCTTACCCAGAAAACTAGGTCACTGTTACGTACTTTCTCCAACATATATGTTACGTTAACTTTTTTGTTTAAGTTTGCATTATTAACCTTTGTGCTGAAGTTTGCGTTAAACTTTTTGTTTAAGTTTCGTTTCCGCTCAATAACTTTAGTTAGGAATGCGGTATTGGCATGACACGTTCTGGGTAGGTAGCTTATATGAAGGGGAAGCTTGGGCTGCATTTGGAGTCACTGGAGTCAAGGTCACTGTTACCAAAAAAAGAAATACAGTTTCCGTTCAATAATTTTAGTTAGGAATGAGATATTGGCATGAGACCTTTCTGGATAGGTAGGTTATATAAAGAGGAAGCGCTTGGGATTACATATGGGTTCACTGGGTTCAAGGTCAATGTCACTGGTACAGAAGAGCTACAGGTGAGCTTTATACAAGGTGACTGGGTGATCCTTCAACAACCTATGCAAAAGAAAATCCGAATAATTTCGGAAACGTGGAAACATATACATGATTAATGTTCGACATGGTGAGCTCCACACACGCACGCACGCACTCACACACAAATCCCTACCGACTTACTTTAACTTTTATTTATTTATTTATTTATTTTAAAAAAAGAGACAATAAATATTGTTTCACTTGCACCGCGAATAGAACCCTTGATATCGTGCATTGAAATCAAAATGTGATCTTATGGCAGCTATTATAACCTCTCGGCCACCGCGGAATGTTGTATCTATGTCAAATTTATGTTATTTTATTACATTTTGATGCGTGAAATATCGGGATTTCTCAGTGCAAGAATATTCATAATCGCTAAATATTAATAACTAACTCAAAACACAATAATAACTAACGTTGCTAACTTAGAACACAATAATAACTAACGTTGCGAGTTGAGTCGTGACGTCAACAAAGTGTTGCTGACGTCGACGTCATCCGCCGATAACGTTCAATAAAGCGAATGTTTGTTTGCAAAAATGTAATTTAAAATGTAATAAATAGATAATTTAACTGCTGGGATCGATTATTGGGTAACCCCTTACTTGATGGTAGACGTGCTTTGTTTTGTTTTTCGTGCAAAAGAAAAAGAAAAAAGGAAACAACACCACACACATACCAAAAAAAAATCATTCATCAAAATCTACTCCACACATGATAAGACTCCTGTGTCCCATACCTTTCCGCCATACCACTGAGCCCACCCATCCTCCTGTAAAAGCTTACAGAAAACATATCAAAAATACGTCAGTAGAGGAAAGAAATCAATTCTATTAAGTTTGTTGAACCTCAAAGAAAATGGTTTGATGTTGTTCATCGTAAGTTTTCAATACCGTATAACAGTTTTAGGGTAATCATCGGATGATAAATACGCGTATTCGCAAATAATTGTAATTTTTAAACGTTCGCACCTGAAAAAGAAATATTCGGCGTCTTCATATTCATTTCCACAGACACAACTCGGTGCATCCGGTAAATGGTTGTAATATAGATCTGCATTTAAATTACTACACGTGTTTCTGATACGAGCATGAATAACTGCTAGATAAGGTGTAGCACACCCATTGCAACACAGGAAGTGTCGGCCTGGGGTAGTCGCATAATGGCGTCAATAAATAATTCTCATTTCTTTTTGTGAAAAAAGGCATTTTCACTAATTCAAAGTGCTATTTTTGGTTTATATCACATTGTTGATCTATTTGTTACATTTTTCAAGCATTGTCATGTTAAAATTGTGAGTTTTTAATTTATTTTGCTTATATGGAAATGAGTGTATGAATACAATATTATGGCAGCTCAGTGTTTGTGTTTTTAAAGGGACCATTCATTCATGAGACAAGTTCTTTCTTAGAAGATACATGACCCCCATTTTTCTATGGATTTTTTGGCAGCATATTTGTCATTTGCGATGAGAATGTAAATTATTCATTTTAATTTGGGCCTAGATATGAATGACATCATGGCATTTAAATTTTAATTCACACACAACTCAATGCAACAATCAATGGGCGTGTTACACCTATACCTGTCACCGTACAAGAAGAACTTATGGTGTCGCGAATTGTCGTGTTTAACTCGTTCCAAAGTTTTAAAGATGATGGTATTATCGATCTAGAATAAATCTCTGTACGACGTGACATGGTGACGAAGTCATTATTGTTTCGTTGGTCAGGGGAATTTATTTCATTAACTAAATATGATAGTAAATGATACCCACCCGATTTCTTTCAGTAAATTGTCAATAGAAACAGAACGTGTGAGACCGGTGACTACTCTCTTTGAATCATATTGTATTATTTCTAATGTATCTTTTTCATAGTACAATTGTCCTTACTGTTGATGCATATTCTAAAATAGGTCGTAACATGAAATGTATATTTGGTTGAGAGTTGTTCGTTCTAACTTAAATTTAGTCATTCTCATTCTCATTGAACCTAAACTTTGTTAGCAGAACTTACGATATTTGATGTATGCTCGTGCCAAGATCCATCTCGATCTGAAACTGTGTGGAGTCAGTCAACGCGAGCTGATTGGCTGGCGTACAAGACTTCATTTGGAAACAGTTGTAAGCGATTCGCCGCTTTGTTGAATCGTAAATGTCACAGAAACGAATTCTTCACAAGTGTGAGGAATTCGTGCGAATTCTTCACACTTTTGTTACAAATACGGCCGCAAATATCACTAATCGAAAATGTGACATATACGTTTGACTTTTTTTTACTTTTCCGTACGAACGTTTTTTTCACAGCCAGCTGACAGTATACAGTTTATCGCTTATATCATACAATTGGTATATTAACAGTCTAGCGGCCACATTTTTCAAGCAATCTTGACCAACCTTGGATAAAAAATATATATGACCAAAAGATCTCGGCCAAGTTCGATTATTGGCCATATCGTACAAGTATGACCAAAGTTATGGCCCATGATTTAGCAAAAATGCCATATTCTACCTTGTTAACACACTACAGTAGAGTCAATTATTGACCAATCTGAATCATATTAAGACAGAATGTGAATGTTTATAAAATGCAAGCCAAGTTCGAGTTTCGGTCATATCGGCCTAGTAACACCATAGTTATTTCCCTTGATTTAGCAAGAAACTGTATTTGATCTTGTTAACACTCTAGAGGCTTTATTTCAAGACCAATCTTAATAATATTTGGACAGAATGTGTATGACTATAAGATCTCGGTCAAGATCAAGTATGGGCTAGAAACGCCAGAGTTGTTATTGTCCTCGATTTAGTAAAAATGTCATATTGCATTTGGTCAAGTTAACTTTTGCTTAGATATGATCATTAAAAGCAGAGTTATGCTCCCCTGATTTAGCAATGATTGTTCTATTGGTTTTCCGCGCAATAACTCATATAATACAGCACATGCAAGTACCAAATTTGGTATGTGGATACATATTGGGATGCTGAGATGTTGGGTGCCAAAACTGGGTCAAAGTGATCTTGACCGTCAAGGTCAGAAATAGAAACATCTAGTAAGGACCATAACCCATAGATTATACTACAGCACCGAGAGGTTCCAATCTTGGTACGTTGATTCAATTTAGGACGACAGAGTGCCACGAACCATTATAGTATCACTGTGACCTTGATTTAGAAATAGCTTGTCGGGCCTATAACTACTAAGGTACATACAGGTACCAAACTTGTTGAGCTTTTAAGTTCAGGTGAGCGATTTAGAGCGCTCATGACCCTCTTGTTTTTTTTTCTATTTTTTCTAACATTTGTGTCACGCCCGCTTGCGGTCAGCTTGACATAGTCGTCACAATGACAGTTCGGTGTATGTGCGTTAGTCCGTCTGTCCGATTTTGTCCGGGCTGTAGCTTTCTTATGCATTGAGGTTCTTTATAAGGAGACCCCGTGTCTCAAAGGTCAAGGTCGCACTGGCGCGCTGGACATGTTGCCCTTGGGCGTCTAGTTTAAAAGAAGGATGATGGTTTTCTTCCTCCCGCATTTATTTTACAGTATATCCCAAGTGACACAATGTTGTGTTGTATTGAACTGTTTTAAAATAGATGTTATGGTCACAAGAAAATTGTGATAATTGCGCACAATTGGTATCTGTAACCATTTTGTAAATTTTTTATACTTTTTTCTCAATAGATTCCTCATACAAAACAATGGTGCGCAGCGCGCAACGGCTGGGCGGCTATATTCATGGTCAATGTCGCTGGGCGCTTAGAGGTCATAGAGTTTGTATGGACATTCGTGTTCGCTCTGTATATTCCACATACATAGACCGATTTTCAAATTACTCATGACACATTTATTCCTCATAACACAAGCGTGCGACCGCCAGGCGGCTATCTTCAATGTCAAGGTCGCACTAAATCTGGGGCACCCATGTATTATGGACACATTTATAGGTACTGAATTTTTATGAAAGGGATTTACCTGTATAGATATTTTCATTTGTTTCATTTACGGACAAACATGTAACCATTAAAATATGGTAAACGTCGCTCGATTTTACCTTTACGACTGTTCTATGTTATTTTTGCATCAAACGCCAAGTTATTAAAACTCTCCCATTTAACGGACTAGCTGATGTAAAGTATTTTATCAATACATATCGTTAGGTCTGTCATGTCTGCTATCATAAAAAAAGACTATAGAAGCCCGATGTTTCGACAACGAAGCGAAAAGATGCGACAACGAAGCGCGAAGGTGCGGATGGCTGCACCTTCGCGCATCGCCATTGCACATTCGCGCAACGCCATCGCACCTTTGCGCTTCGCCATCGCACCTTCGGGCACCACCATCGCATCTTCGTGTATCGTCATTACATCTTCTGGAACCGCCATCGCACCTTCGCGCATCACTATTGCACCTTCGCGCATCGCCATTGCATATTCGCGCAACGCCATCGCGCCTTCACGCATCGCCATTGCACCTTCACGCATCATCATCGCAGCTTCCGCTTGGAGCATCGGCCTTTAGGCAATGCACGAAAACACGATGATGGAGCACGAAGACGCACTCGAGAAGCGCGAAGAACACGATTCAAAAGTTCAAAGTTATTTCGCGCTTCGCCGTCTCTTCCTAATGGATCGTATGAGAGAAAACCAAAAACGTACCCCGTACAGCTGTACACAAGCCAAATCATACATTGTTGCCGTTAATCCGAACGCCATTAATGGAAATTCTACTCTATTCTACTATATTATATTCTGTTCTGTTTTGTTCTGTTCCATTTGCTGTTCTGTTCTGTCGTGTTGTGTTGTGCTCCGCCTATTTTTCTAATAATGTTATATTTTCGCCGATCTGTATGTGCATGTGACGTTTTCGTCTAAACAATCATTTATTGCATTTTTTTCGTGCTGTTTTAACATGTGAAAAATAAATAAATGCACATTGCTTAGTACTGGTTCTACCCAGGAAGCCATCGAGAGTGATTAATCTAAGTTGCAAGAACTTGTTTCGCAATCTATGTAAAACAAATACGTTTAAACTACCGATAATGTATTGCGGGAAACCAGCTTAGAAAAAATCGAGACCTGTACTGAATAACACTATCTCAGACTTGTCGCAATGTGGGTTCAACTCTAATTGGATGTCGCCATTTTGAAAAGGACGATGACAATAGGCGCAGGCAGAACATACGCATAAAAAAACACATTTTCAAAAAAGAAAAGAATTGTAAATTCGAGAATTGTTTACATGATTTGATTCATATGGCTACTCTTTCTGGCTCTTTCTTGACGTTTTCTTAATGTTCATAAGCAAGAAATCATGTGTATTATCGAGATTTCAGAGTACCCAAGTAACTTCAGATTGTTCGCTTTCCGTGGAGAATTGTAAGAACCTCAAACGGAAAGTTTCCTACAAGAATCTTATACCGAATGGTCTATGCATGTTACAGTATATAAATATTGCATCCCAGTGAGGGTGACCGTGGATATTGTCAACCTGACGAAAATAATGTCAACCGAGGCGAGGACGAGGTTGACATTATTTTTCCGAAAGTTGGCAATATCCACTGTCACCCTCACTGGGATGCAATATTTATTTTAATATACCGAACACATGTTTTGATTAAAATTTAAATATATGAGGGGGAAAAAATCCCAATATTTGTTTTTTTCTTAAATTTATATTTGTATACCAGTTTTGATTTAAAGTAACAAATCTGCTCGCCACATTTTTTTATTGTCGTTTGCTTACGATTGACACAACTTCAACTGTATTTTAATAAGCGTCCACCGATTTTCAATTGCCAAAGCGTGTTGTTATTGGAAAAACCCATAACCTATTTTTATACTTCCCGTGACGTCACAATCGTGTAACAGTAAAAATTGTTTACCGGTGAACAGTAAAAGTTGCTTCACGCTAAGGGTATGGGCAATTTATACAGGAGTGTAAACGTGAGGTATAATAATTAATTGTATTGCACCAATAAGATATTTCAACATTTGGTAGAATAACGAAGCGAAATTGACAACTCAAAGATATATAGGGGATCTTACAGTTGGCAAAATGATATAATGCAAGGCTCTTGCTGAGCATTATATCATTTTTGCGAATGTTAGATTATATTTATCACATAACTCACACATAGAGTTTTATTGCATGTGTCTGTCCTTTTAACACACGACAACGCCATAGAACGTGGGCATGTATTGGATCATAGTCATTATTTGTTGACAGCGCGTGCATAGTTATAATCGAAAATATAGAATGGTGTTATTACACTCCCGCACCCTAAGTTATGTGATACATTTAATTATATGCAAGCATTAAGCCAGGGTGATACTGGATTAATAAACCGAGATGCTCTTCTAATTTTAAGATTGCCGTGCGTCCCTTTAAAACGGCTGGCTCTACGGGTTGTTCGGCACTCTTCGAAAGTGCGTTTAGTATGTGTAGATAATGCATCTGTTTCTTTAAACAGTTACACAATTATGTTCCGCGACATATCGTGACTGTGTTCGACAACACAGCGTGACTGTGTTCAGCAACATAGCGTAACTGTGTTCGGCAACATTGCGTGAATGTGTTCGGCGACATATCGTGACTGTGTTCGAGGGCATATAGTGATGGAGCTCGTGGCTGATTTCAGCGACATATCGTGACTGTGTTCGGTGACATATCGTGATGGAGCTCGTGGCTGATTTCGGCGACATCTAGTGACTGTGTTCGGCGACATATCGTGATTGTGTTCGGCGACATGTCGTAATCTGAATTAGCGTACTTTTATTTCACAAAATACTCGCAGTATTGTCATACATTTTGCATATGTAAGTTTCGTTTTACTTATTATAAACACAGACCTAATAAAAAGTAGATTGGACTACCAAAATTATCTAAATTTCACGTGGCACAGTGCAAATATTTCCCAAAATATTCCCCAACTTTAAACACACATATCATGATTAGTGTTATAGATACAAGTTTCATTCATGCCAAATCCCATCACAAATTTAACTTTCTTTCCAATGATAGTATTTTTCTTGCTCTGACATTTATAGCAATAGTTCGATGGAAACTTTGACTATGTCGAAACTTTGGTTTTTATGAGAAAGGCGAACATTTTAACTTTATACATAGTTTTATACAATTTCTTATTTTAAAAATAAACATAAATTATTATAATCCCATTTTGCTATTCACTATGAATCTTTTAAATGTATATTCTCATTAAAATCAGTGAATGATAATTGAGAGAGGAGATAGAAGGACACGTTAAGGTACCATGGTGTCTTGGTTACTTCATTGGTTACAGATATCTGCTTATTAATATATCTGTGTTATAAACACTGTCCAATATTAAACACGTCGCTTTTAATTAAACACGTATTCTATGATACTAAAGTTACCGAATATGATACGTCTATAGTGTTGATTAGACTCTATTGATTCACACTGCAACTAGCGGTGTATGGTGTCTGATTCGGGTCGATATTGGTGGTTAACGCCTTGGTAATTGCGTCTGCCTGTCAAGTCTCACACATTAATATTTTATTAAAGACAATCCTAATTATCTCCTCATCATTTTCTAGTCCTGTGGCTGTTTGGACATATGATATAAGTTGTTTGAAACTTATATGATGTGTTTTTAACAAAGTATTTTTTTCTGCTATTCTTGTTTTACTCACTAAAACAGCAACTGCTGGAGGAACTGACACGAAAACAGGAATTGCCGGAACCAATGCTAATACGGCAGTACAACCAATTATCCCACTGGCAATCTGTAATGTTGTGTTTATAATACCGCACAATTTATAACTGCGTCTGTATGCAGCTACAAGTCGCGTCAAGTAATCAATTAATTATTCCTTGGTTTTCATGTATAATTATAATTTAATCAAAAATATTTAGAAAATAGTTGCTCATGTTCTTTGGGTGACATTTCGCCTATTTTTAATAATTCGTCGATTATGCTAATACCTTTATTTATTATCTGTGGACTATTATTTCGATTCGATACTTCCGCATACTAACTCTAGATCACTAATCAAATCATCAGGACTATTGTAATATTTAACATCAGCACAACCTCCTAAAATCTTCTTAAACTTTGAAGAACCTTTATGAATTGGTAAACCAGATAATTTCTATTAGTTCCTTGAAAGCATTCTGAGACAGTTTTGAATAAGTTTTTTTATTATTGTAACGCTTTGTTATCAAGTCTATAAAATCATCGTCTACTTTTAAGTCTAGCACAACTGCTTCTCCTTGCCTGGCAATAAGTTTGTGATGACCAGCAAGATTAGCTAAATCAATTTGTAACATTCCATAGTGACCGTCTGTGTCGACTTTATAGGTTTTTTTATTTTGTTGCATCCCTTTACCTAAAAAAACTTCACTATGCTTAAGCATTGCATCAATTCTTTCTCTATAATATGTTAAAGCTTCTGACTCGTTTTCCAAAGTTTTTTGAAATTGTTTGTACTGATCTCTCGCGATTGTAGTCTTTTCATTTCTAATTCGGTTAGTAAAAGCAGTCATATTGCGACCATTATCTCTGATCATCCTACTAACATCCACGACTATGCTTCCGAGTTTTGAGTTATCTCCAGCTACACTCGACGGTAAGGGCAAGTTATATTTATATATCACTTCTTTATTGATTCCAGCATCTAGATTACCAGTAGTTGGTTTACGAGTTTCTTCGGGAAATAAATGGGGTAATCCCTGATACATTTGTTTTTCTTGTACTTCCTCGCCTATTGCTGCCGGAAGACTGGCTAATTGCTGACTTATTTCCGGAAGAGAAGCTAACTGCTTAGTTAACTGTTCTGACTGACTTTTTATTTCGCCAGTCACAGGTTTAAATACTTCCGTGTACAAATCACGGCTAGCTCCTTTTTCTAATCTTTTGCGGATAACTCTATTCTCGTATTCTTTAACAAGCTCACTCGCTTTTCGCTTTTTATCTGCTAATTCTTTCCATTTTAACAAAGACATGTATAATATAAGGTTAGATTAAAAAACAGATAAGTTAAGATAAGTCAAGATAAGTTAAGACAAGTATTATCTAAGTATTATTATAATGGACATTCCAATCTATGATATGAAAACAGAAAACGGTAATTTTAAACAAATATGGAACTTTATGCCAAACTGTTGTTTTACTGTGGTAATTCAGGTTCTGGCAAAACAACCACATTAGTTCACATGCTATTAAAACCTTTATTTTACTATGAAAAAATGTATTTGTTTGCTAAAAACTCGGAACAATCGAAGTATCAGGTCTTGTCACAAAATCTTGAAAAGATAGCAAAAAATAATAAAATCCCAATTGAAGACATACTAGAATGTTCGAATGATCAAGTTATCCCTGTAAATGATTTGGATTCTGATACTCAAAAGATAGTCATTTTTGATGATTATGTTTGCGAACGCAATCAAAATGATATTATTAATTATTTCATCCAGGGAAGACATAAACATTGTTGTGTAATTTATTTATCTCAATCTTATTACAAAACTCCCAAAGACATTCGGTTGAATTGCTCTCATTACATATTCGTTGCAACTCCAGTTAATCGTGAGCCGGGTATGCTTTCCAACGAACAAGATGTCAGCAAAGATCAGTATAAAAAAGCAACTGACAAGCAGTACGACTTTCTGTATCTTGATCGTCCTAGAAAGTTGGTCAAAAGAAACTTCACTGGTGAAATTTAATCTAATCATATTATATATAATGGGATTTTTTAACGATCTTGGCGAGGAAGTAACTACTGGCAGTGTTAATATTACAAATGTTGGTATTGTGCTGTCTGAGTATGTAAAACAAAAACATTTGGTTAATTATCGTCACAAGGGTAAAAACCAGGAAATGTTTTAAGAAGTGATCTTAACATGGGTAATAATAAAATTATCAATGTTGGTAATCCGGAAAAAGCAGATGATGCAACAACAAGGCAATTTACTGTTAGAAGAGTAGCAAAGATCATACGTGATTATAATATTTATAAAATTCCAGATATGATGAAAAATTTAACAACAGGTGTTGATGATAAACTAAGTCTAATACAAAAGCAATTACAGACAAACCGTGAGAAAATGATTGAAATTCAAAACGGTTAAAAAGATGAAAAAAACTGTTGGGTGATGCTTTAAAAGAGTTAGAAAAGAAAGAAGATGGTTTGGAAGAGAGTGAAAACTATAAGAAGTTAAGTGAACAAATAAGATTTGGTGTTCAAAATAGTAATACACGGATTGGGGAAATCAATAAACAAATGGTTGATAATAATGAACTAGAAACTGCTATTGCTGATGCTTCAAAACAAATGAGAACTGCTTTTACTACCGAAATAACTCAAATTAAAATATCAAATGAACAGACAAACACCAACGTCGACGATATAAGCAAAGAGTTTGAAGACATCAAACAGAAAATAGTTGGCAGCAAGACGCTGGAGACTGCTCTGAGCAAACTGGTTGACACTGATCAACTAGAAATTGCTATTGATGATGCTTCGAAGCAATTGAAAGCTGCCCAGGATGAAAGGAGCAAAGCTTTTGATGGCGAAATAGCTTCATTGAAACAGTTTAATCAAACGTCTGATAGTCGCCACACAGCAGTTCCTGGTATAATTGATAAGTTGAAAGTAAAAGTAGATTATTTAAACCGGATTCTAATTCTTGAAGCTACAATAGATGATGGCATAAGCATTATGAATGACGGCAGTTTACGTTATGTATCATATTCAACACGAAAACCACTTGAAAGAACCATTCATAGCAGTTTTATCGAAGCATTTACTCGTACATATAGTTCATTTGTAAAAAGTGAAGAACATGCTACAGAAGTGGGTATAGGCTTGACAATTGTAAAACCCGGGCGCTATATAGTTGAAGCAGATCTTACATATACAGTTACAAATACAAACCTAAATACAGTATGTTTTAGTTTGCTTAACCTAAGTCCACGTACTGATGAATCACATGTTCAACCAAAAATAGAAAATGGTAAACGAATACTAAAAGGAACATTTGAAGCATATCTTCCAGAATCTAATATTGGGGCATCTTTCTAAGTAAAATACGTGGCACTCAAGTTTTCAATTTTGAAAGGTCAAGTTTTAAATGTTTTACAAAGGTGATTAATTGCATCTACTAATATGTATAAAGGAACAAAAAATTGTAATATCATCAGAAAAAGCGTCAATAATTAATAGCTCAAATACACCGAGTAATTTTACAACTGTATTTGACCGGCCATTAGCATTATACAAGAACAAACAGTATGGCATTGGACTTGATAAGATTAATTCCATGACTTACTCGTGGTATAATATTAGTGAAGATTTTAATAACAAAGTGATAAGGTATCACAATGGAACAGATTGGAAAACTATTAGTTTTTCAAATGGAAATTACAGTTATGCTGATATTGATAATTACATAAAAGAAACATTGACTGTAAACGGTGATTTACCCGCTGACCTACCTGTCCCGATAAGAACTGAGTTTGATTTATCAAGTTTCAAATGTTTGGTTACCATTCATAATAATTGCATGCTTGATTTAAGAGAAACAAACGTTCATACCTTAATCTGGTTTGACAAAGATGCAGTTATTAGAGACACTAAATTTGGAACTGTAACACCAAACATAACATATTCTATCGATACATTGTATATCCACTGTGATTCTATTGTTGATGAATCATACGGGGATGTTATTTACGAAATAAGTACAGCTGATCTGACGAGATCGTATCCTTTTAAAGATGAACCGATAAGAGTCGGGTTCTGTGAAGTAAACAAAACGATCATTAACAGTATTAATATTAACATAACCGACTTCTCCGGCAAAATTATTAATTTAAATGGAGTTCAAACATCATTTCGATTTGTTTTGAAGGAATTAATGTAATATAAGTTGAGTAACTTATGTTTTATCTAACATATATTATATGACACGATTAAAAAATGTTTATGATACTAGTACAGGAACATATACTCGAGTAGACAGATTAACTGGAGCTGGCATATTTGACATTTTTTCAAAGGTTGGATCAAAAATATTTAGTGAGTCTGTAAAAACAGCAGGTAAAAAAAAGGCATTAGAAACTGCTGGTAAACAAATCATAGAAAGTGGTTCTTAAAAAACTTGGAGATGAAGTAGGAAAATTGGCTGCTGATAAATTAGTTTCAGTTATTAAACCTAAACCAAAAGGTGAGATAATTTTAAAAGAACTTACAAAGGCTGATAATAAAAAAGAAGTTGTAGCTGAAACAGAAGAATATGTGAATGCACAAATTAACAGATTACTATCTGGAAGAGGAACCAAAAATTGATTAAATAAAAATATTCTAATTACTAGTATACAGAGATGTTTCTTCGAAGTGATAAATATAATACTAGATATGAACATGTACCTATTCAGTTAGATACCCCCATAACTTTACCTGGAGCTAATACTAGACAAATAAAAAGTGGCTACCAATTTACAATAAATGACAGAAGTTCTTACTGTGAATGGTATAACGCATTTTTTGAAATAGGTTTTAAAGTAAACAACCTTGCTGACAGAATTGCTTTAATTAACGAAGCGGCTTCGTTGATTGATCAAATGCAAGTAAAGCAAAATGGAAAAACAGTTTATGATGGAAATAATCTTTACAGATTTGTTAACGTTAAAAGTTTGCTTGAAATGTCTGGCGATTATGTGAAAACAACTGGAACAAACGAATACTTTTATTTAGATAATACGGCTGTGGCAGAATATCGAGGTGCTCAAGCTGGTTATAATTTAGGATTTGCAGCTCGCCATGCTTTAATCTTGCTTTAATCATGCTTTAATCATAACTAATCAAAACGTTGACTCTATAATTCCATTAAATAAATATTCCTTCTGAGGGTTTGGAAACAAACATGCTGCCTCCTAGTCAGATTCAAATCAGCCTGCAACTGACAGATGATTATGTGTTAATTTTCAAAGATGTTAGTGTTAAAACAATGATAATGGTCGAGTGGTTATTAATAAATTAGTTTTGTGGATACCTAAAATGATATTTAACTCGGATGGTTTGGATTATATTATGTCAAATCACATGACATCAACAAAGTGGACTTATCTCCGTGAGATGATACAAGAAAACGGAAGTTCTCAAGCAACCGAATCTGTATTTAGAATAACGGCTGGTGTTAAAAATCCTAAACATGTTTTTGTGTATTTGCAAAGATTAAACAAGAGTTCACACCAACAGCGAAACCCTCACCTTTTGGATACGTTTCAGGTAAATGCTGTTGATACTGATTGCTATTTACAAACAGCCAGATTGGAAGTTGGAAATGGGGTATATTATCCAGAAACTGAATACAGCCATGATAATATTGTAAGAATATTTAGAGATATTATTAATTATTCTTACAAACAAAATGATAAAAACACTGGAACTTTACTCAGTGTGGGTAATTTTAAAAATCTCTTTGGAATGATATATTTCGATTTAAGTTACAAGGGAAGTGAGGTCAGTGTTGATCAAAAAGAACTGAATTTGAGATATAAATTAATTATAGCTCCAGGAGATCCTTATAAAGCTTATTCTCTGGTTCTCTATGAGGAAGATGTCGTTATTGATACTGTTGGAAATGAAGTAGTTATTATTTAATCTAACTTATAATACATATGACTTACCAAAATTACTCAGTAAATTTGACACATGGCCAGAAACGAAGTCTGGCAAAAGCATATGAAAACAAAAGTGAATTAACGCTCAGGCTAAAGAATAATCAACTAACTGAGAATTTTCCTTTGTTGTTAACAACCACTCAAATTAAAAACATTATGAAGGCAATAAACGACGGACGTGGGTTAGAAATAAATATATCAAAAACACAAATCAGATCTCAGTCTAAAAACGGAGGCTGTTTGGGAGCATTAGCTGGTTTGTTGACTAAAACTATATTACCAACAGCTGCAAAATTTGCTCCAAAAATATTAGGACCTCTGGCAACGGGAGCACTAAGTGGCTTGACAAGTACTGGAATTAGTAAACTATTTGGAAATGGGATGGTAACTATTCCTAGTGATGAAAAACAAGCACTTCTTGGATCAAATAAATTAACTCTTGCACAAAGAAACAAGATGATAAAGTCTAAAGGTTGTTGTCCTATTAAACTGACAAGGCAACAACAACCAGACGGGGTAATTCTCTGACTGCTTGCATCATTAGGAATTCCATTGATTGGATCTCTTATCAGTGGTTTAACTGGAAAATGTTTCAAGTAGGCAGAAAGGGAAAAGGATTGAGAGTTGATCGTGGAAATGGTTTACAATTAGACTCACAAATTAGACCATATAGAAGTATCCCATTCGTAAAAAAAGAGTTAATTTTCAAAAGCGAACCTATCTCTAACTTAAACATATTAAAGTGGGTTAAGAAGTTAGGTATACAAAAATTCAGGGAGTGTTTAGCAAGAACAAATTATCGACAAAACAAAATAAACAAGAATGCGGTATTATTAATCTTGATGATTATACTGGACCTGGTACACACTGGACTTGTTACTATGATAATTATTACTTCGATCCGTTTGGTTTGAGTCCACCAAAAGAAGTTTTAGCGTACATACCTAATATAAAATACAACACTATCCAGTATCAAGATAAAACAAGTCTCCTATGTGGATATTTCTGTCTATTCTTCATTAAAAAATTGCAAGAAGGAAATAGTACGTATGATATTCTTTACAAATTATTAAAACCTTACAAACCAGTAGAAAATGAAAACATCATAAAATCATATTTTGTAAACGAATTTTAGGTTAAACAAAGTTTAGTCTAATCATATTATATATGAGTTATTGTATAAAGGAAAAAATGGTTACTGAAAATATTAATCCTCAGTATGTTTTAGCAAAAAATGGAAGAAGAATGTTAAAAGCAATATGTGCGTCTTGTGGTATTACTAAAACACAGTTTGTTAAAAGTACACAAAGTGGAAATATTGGTATTCATAAAGTGTTACTTCCTTTATTACCTAAAAAGGGGTTAACAATTCCTGGTTATAAATATTGCAGTCCGGGTAACCCGCTTGATAGCGGAGAACCGGCAAACGAGTTAGATGTTATTTGCAAAGAGCATGATTATTGTTATGACGAAAATCCTAGTAATAAATCAATGTGTAATAAAAGCATGCTGGCCAGTTTAAAAACAAGTAAGTCTTAATCACTTGGGGAAAAAAATCGCTAAGAATTTAATTGTTAAGCCGCTTATTAGTACTAAATACAAACTTGGTCTTTGAGCATCAAGAAACAAGAAAAGGCGTTGAAAGTTAGCAGATGAACTTCATAAGCCTATACGAAGAAAGTTCACTCAACTCCGTGTGATTGTTAATGAAATTGATAAAATATGGTCTGCTGACTCGGTTGATATGAAATCGTTTTCAAAGTATAATGAAGGTACTAAATACTTGCTTACTGTTATTGACGTGTTTAGTAAATTTGCTTGGGTTGTGCCGTTTCCAAATAAAACTGGTTTAGAAATTACTAAAGCGTTCCAAAAAATCATAAGTATGGGAAGACAATGTAAATTGCTGTGGGTTGACCAGGGAGTTGAATTTTACAATAAAATATTCAAGCAGTTCCTTGTTGATAATAATATCGAAATGTATCACGCGTTTAATTTTGGAAAAGCTGTAGTAATTAAACGATTTAACAGAACATTAAAACAGAGGATGTGGACATATTTCACAGCAAACAATACAAACACATAGTTAGACGTGTTACTAGAAATGGTTGACAAGTATAATAACACAAAACATCGGAGTATTAAAATGACACCGACTGAAGCAAGTGATAAAAAGAATAAAGGAATGGTGTATTTCAACTTGTATGGAAAAATTAGTAGTAATCAAATTAAGCCAAAGTTTAAAATAGGGGATAATGTTAGAATCAGCAAATATAAAAGAACGTTTGAGAAAGGTTATACTCCGAATTGGACTGAAAAAATATTTGTTGTTGATGGAATTCAATATACAAATCATGTGATATACAAAATAAAAGATGTAAACAACCAAGCATTGATGGAAGCTTTTATGAATTAGAAATGATAAAAGTAAAGCAAGAAATATTCAGGATTGAAAAAGTAATACGGCGTGATTACAAAAAGAAACAAGCATTGTTTAAATGGAAGGGTTACAATGAGGATTTCAATAGTTGGGTTCCATTCAAGGATATTGAAAATATTAAATAAGAGTTTAAAAATAATTATATATAGTATTATTTTATATAATGGAACAAGAAAAGTTAGAAAATGTTTGCGGGACTCTTAACAATTTAAAAGATAAATAAAGAAGAGAATTGATGAGAGGTAAGCAACTCTAAGTAGAATATAAAGTAGTTCGTGATGATTGTATGGGTATCAAAAAAAGCAAAGTTAATAAGCAAAGACTATTGCTGGTTGAAATGGATAATTATGAACGTGAGCTGGATAGTAACAGAGAAGAGCTTCTTAAACTGAAATACAAAATAGCAAAGTGTAGGAAAATAAAATACTCTATGGTAAAAAACGATATTTGCAGCGATGATGAAGACTACTGTCCAGTTCCGTCTGACTTTGCCTGATCAATTGCAAATGTTTTAGTTATTTGCAAACATTAATAGGTAGTGAGGGTTTGGGCAAAGTTATTCCTAAGCGGAGGGTGATTAATTAAGGTTTAATAGATAGTGGGGGTATGGGCAAAGTTTTTCCTAAGCGGATTCTGATTAAGCAGTTTATACAGTTGTAAAAGATGTCTGATATCAAACATGCCGTCACCATTTCGTGCTTGCAATTGTGTTGGGGCATCTGGAGACAACTATTTGATTGTTTGTCGCGAGGAAGAAAACTGGCCCAGCACCCCCATTATCTATATTACTTGCGTGAGACACAGGCATTTTCAAATCACGCTCACACGTACTTACGCATTCTAAGAATTTGACCAAACGTTTTTTGTCTGCGTGTCTGCGATATTTTTAATAATTTTAGTATATCTTATACCAAAACACGATACAATTTAGTATAGCTTAACCAGGATTTTCGCAACGCTTTCGTATATTGTGCGACTTAAATATAAGTCAATTAACTATATGAGCATATGAACAATGTTACGAGCATACCTCTAAGTTCAAATGTATAAAATCAACCAAGGAGCATCTCGGATTTTAGGGGGGCTTCACCCCACTGAACCCCTAACCAAGGGTCAACCGCACCTTGGGCCCCATCTCACGCTGCGAGATTGACTTCTGTCGGGCCTTGACATCTATGGGATCGCGATAGCAATTAGAAGCTATTAGTCATCTGTAAGAGATTCGGAGAAGATAGGCGCTGGGTAGGATTTAGGATTCTATCAAAACAGTCACTAAGATTATGCTGTAGAGCAGTGTGCAGAAGACTATGATGTAGAGCAGGGTGCAGAAGACTATGCTGTAGAGCAGTGTGCAGACGACTATGCTGTAGAGCAGTGTGCAGACGACTATGCTGTAGAGCAGTATGCAGAAGACTATGCTGTAGAGCAGTGTGCAGAAGACTATGCTGTAGAGCAGTGTGCAGAAGACTATGCTGTAGAGCAGTGTGCAGAAGATTATGCTGTAGAACAGTGTGCAGAAGACTAT
>JAWPHD010000686.1:222500-414749 GCA_037043455.1 Cyrtodaria siliqua
AAACCTACTGACGATCCAAGTGTATGTATAACTCACATATTCTGAGAATCCAAACTCTGTAGACACAATATAAGCCGCTTTAATCAGCCAGGCCAATTCTCAAAACTGGAGCGTCGAATTAAGACTTACCAACTCATAATTCAGTTTACGCATATTCAATCACGGGTATTTTAAGAACCCGTGAATAAATGTATACATATTCTGAGAATCCAAACTCTGTAGACACAATATAAACCGCTTTAACCAGCCAGGCCAAACCCCAAAACAAGAGCGTCCAATTAAGAGTTACCAACTCATAATTCATTTTACGCATATTCAATCACGAGTATTTTAAGAACCCATGAATATATAAATTAATGCTTTTAATCGGCACATATATATTAGTATATGACCTGAACACCTGGATAGAGTTTTGATGAACAGTTTTGTAGTGTAAATTTACTGTAATTTGGCGGGTTAGTTACTTTAATTTTATAGCAACTGGAAATAAGTTTTTGGCGATTCTTAAAGAGGAGGAGGAGGATAATGATGATGATGATGATGATGATGAGGAGGAGGAGGAGGAGGAGGAGGAGGAGGAGGAGGAGGAGGAGGAGGAGGAGGAGGAGGAGGAGGAGGAGGAGGAGGAGGAGGAGGAGGAGGACGATTACGAGGAGGAGGAGGAGGAGGAGGAGGAGGAGGAGGAGGATTAATATTCCAATTGCGGCATAGATACAAACTGGGAAACTGGCACTAGAGCATTACGCAGTTGCCAATAAGCGACAGGCAATGGGAAGCTAGTCTCCGCCCCGTATAAAACTATAACAATACCTGCTTAACACCTAATACATTTATATGTACATGTAACCGTGGAGACGTGATACGCAAAATCAATGCTTGACAACACAGATTTTAGAAAATATAAATACATAATATTCGTATATATTCGTATACAATTCGTATACAGTGGGTTCAAGTAGTGTGCATGTGACGCGGGTATTTACGGAAAACAAACTTTTATCAATAAAGAAGAATAACATTTCAAAACATCTTTAATATAAGGTTAATAATTGTGTTTTAGAAGTGCTTTTTCACATATTATCTGGATGAATTATGTAGAATATTAGCTACTTAAACACGCACGCTCGCGCGCACATTTAGGATATTTTGTTTTTGTTTTACAGAATAAAAAAAAATGGATGTGAACACTACTAAGGATAGATCACTACTATCACCATGTGGAAATCCGGGATTCATCGAATGCCGTGTTGCAGTTTGGATATGGAAAACCATTCCGTCGGCGTTGTTAATATTTGGGACATTTGGAAATATTATGAATATAGCGGTATTATCACGGCGCCAAATGAGAAAATCGTCAACATCCGTCTTTCTTATGTTTCTAGCCTTGTCCGATACCACATTTCTATGGACCGGACCAATTCGGCCTATCGTATTAGTGGCCACCGGATTCGATATTACGACGTTGTCGATACTGCACTGCAGAGGGAACGAATGGCTGTCTTTTACAGCAGGTGGAGTATCTGTCTGGATTCTAGTTTTATTGACCATCGAACGAGTATTACTGGTAAAATTTCCTCACTTTGCAAAAGCGAAATGGGGAGCAAAAAAAGCATTGATTACGGTTGTTCTGACACTGTGTATTGTTTCAATTTTCAACAGTCATTTGTTATTCGGTAATGACCTTTGGAAGACAAACTCCAATTCTTCAGTAGGAAACAGTACGCCAATAAGTCAATGTTTACTTGTTTCCGACGACTATGCCCGTTTTTACAACGGACCATGGAATTCGCTCATTTTAGTTTTCTATAACGTAATTCCAGTGGTCTTGATAGTTAGTGGAAATGTGGTGATCGCCAGAAAACTGGTCGTGCAGTCGCGAAGGATACAACCAGCGGTACACGAACCTGCTATTGTCCGCGAGAGAAGGCGATCTGCGACGAAAGTGCTGTTCATATTGTGTTCGTTTTTCATCGTGACAACGACCATGTATGGAATTTTTAGGGTTCTGAAAAACAATTTACAGGAAAACGCAACGGATAAACAATTTGCAAGACTACAGCTTGTCAACAGTATTGCATATAGTGTCATTTTCAGCAACTTTGCCTTTAACTTCATCTTGTATTTCGTTAGTGGGTCAACATTTAAAAAAGAATGGAAACAGTTGATAAATGAGATGAAACTAAAAATACAACACCTATGCCGTTGTCGCTCTGCCACAAACACTCTTACAGCGCATGATAATGGTGGGTGAATAGTGGATTATTCAGTTAATATTTACACGTAAAAATGTCACCTTTAACATGTTTAACAGTGGAAATATAAGTTTTCTCCTTTCATATTTTTTTTCAGAATGTTGCAGTTACCGCAAATGACGATACATTTATTTCATTATCTGCTAATACTCCTGAAAATGGATACGGAGCAAAATATAGACCTGAGTAGAGCGAAATAAAAAAGAGGAGATACGGTTCGGATGGTGATTTTTTGAATAGATGCATCAGGTGTTCTGTAATACCATTTGAGTTCAGATACGGTTCTGATGGTGATTTTGTGAATAGATGAATCAGGTGTTCTTTAATACCAGATGAGCTCAGATACGGTTCTGATGGTGATTTTGTGAATAGATGCATCATGTGTTCTTTAATACCAGATGAGCTAGATATGGTTCGGATGGTGATTTTGTGAATATATGTATCAGGTGTTCTTTAATACTAGATGAGTTCAGATACGGTTCGGATGGTGATTTTGTGAATAGATGCATCAGATGAGTTCAAAATAAACTGGTGTGCGGATGTGGATATGGACGAGGACTTAAGAATAAGTGTGAGCGGGTAAACATTGACGCTTTAATGAAACTGATGGACAGGATATGCACGTGTTCGCAATATCGATTCTCTATACGATGAAATACTACGTAAGAAATCTAAAGTAGGTGTCAGTGTTTTGGAAGAAGCTGACAGACACGAACTTGAGGAGTGACGTAACCTAGTGTAGCCCTATTTGCACCGGTCCCACCCCCGATAAATATTACCTGGTCCCTTAAGTGGGATAGTGTTACATATGAGTATTCTTAATCCAAGGTCATTAATTTACAATCAGAAACATATAGAAGTTTCTTGATCAGTAAATAAAATAATGATGTTTACATTTAACATGATGTTTTTGTGTTTATGATGCGATACATCATATGAACTGTCATTCAAGGTTATTTAAATAACTTGTTTATCTTAACTGATGTTCTATGACGTTCTATGACAGTAAAAATACAGCATTTTGGAGTTATTTGTTCTGTATATGGTACAGTATTTGGATTGAGAATTAAATGTTGAGCTCAGTAGAACGTGAAAATATTGGATGCTTGAATTAAAAATATATACTGACAGGATACAAATGATTGTGCTCATCTATACTTAAGTGACATTGGATTACTTGGACTATTGTGAATAAAAAAACCCACAGAAAACACTTGAAGTGAAATTCGATTAAAGGGACACTTTACACTTTTGATTAAAGGTACACTTGACCATTTAGATTAAAGCGACACTTGCCAATACTATTTAGATTTTATTCTTATATCTGATTTTAAAGAAATAATGGATGCATTTTATGTCTTTTCTGCAAGTGAATATTTTTCATTGTAGTATTTGAATAAATGTGTTGATATATTTTAGAAATAGTTCTTGCTAGTTTTGATTAATTTCTTGTTACATTTTACCCGTAACACCGTTAGCCACACGTGTTGTTGTATACTTTGCGTTGTATGTTGTTATTTACAACACAGATGAATGTTCATTTGTAATCTGTGTATAACTAAGAAGCTTCTCTGTCAGGGCTACCGTTACCATAAACTTCGAAAAACGTTTGTAAAATTATTTTATTTAATTATTATTATTTAATTTTATGAGCGTTACCCTGATCTATTTTTTAAAATATAAAAGTAATCTAAGAACTCTTCTGCGACAAGGACTATCACAACCTGACTTCTCAGGTGATGTGATTTACAAACTTCGTAAGATCCGTGGTCATAAACATTTTCATACAATCTTTATTAAACTTGTTAAAAAGTTTATCAAAAGAGGTTATGACCCTATAGTTTTGCAACGTATGCATGTTTAGTGGTTGACCCATTTACAGTTCGACACTATGCTTTCCTCTTTGATTGTGCGATGACAGGACAGATTGAGGACCCTGTGATGACGTCTACCTAAATCCTCAAAGGACGGTAGCATCTGATGCTCGTCTAAAGTCTAGTCTTGTCATACCCTTATGGTTTGTTCTTTTGTTGCTCTGGCTTCTGCCAAGCCACTGAGTACTTGCTTTGTGTCTTTCTATGATTTTTAATATTCATTTATCCATGATCATTTAAGTGTTATACATATATTTCCCATTAATGCTACATTGTTTGTTAAAGAATGTAACCTGGAGGGGTTATCTTTACTTACACTGTCCCGTTTTACTGGGATGACAGTATGGTATGAGTGAGCTATGGTGCACCGTAGAACCTGGTATCGCAAGATGACCCTAGGGGTTGGAACTAACTCAGGAAAGAATCAATGTCGGTGACTGCATTTACATAACATCTAAAGTATGTTAAATATATATATAATTATCCAGAAAAACAAGCGAATACACAGATGAAATATGAAAAAAGTCTGTTCTCATGAACGTATAGTATCACATACTGAATATGTTGACTGTCTATATATATGACACGAACGTGTTGTTGAAGTTACAACAATGTTGATGATCCGAAACGTTACACAGAATGATGATCTAACGCGATGTATTTGATGCGCGAGCGCTTATGAACATGATGCGCGACTCCAATGATCGTTGATTGTCATCAAAGGCCTTCTATAACCACGTGTCCTGGGAACCTGACCATGTTGTCCAGGTACGGGGACCGTCTCCACCCGCTTATTACGTTATGCGATGAATCACCTTGAGGACCTACTCACCCAAAAGGCTTAGCTCCACTCCGGGAGGCTTAGGCTGTTATGATACATACTTTAAGATGTCGGTTCATTAACACAACAATCTTATACAATCATCGTTACACAAACAAATAATTATCTAGTAAATATATGTGAGCCACTCTCTAATTATGACGTGTAGTAATGTATACGAATTCTGCAACGCAATTGATACGCATCGGCATATTTACAGATATATCATCTCACCGTTAATCACCGTTAACCAATGCACCTAAAATACAACGTTATCAATTTAATCTTGTATTACAATTAATGAGTTATACGCATCGGCATATATACATGTGTATCCTCTCACCGTTAACTAATGCACATAATATTCAACGTTATCAATTTAATACAATAATTCTTTATTAAGTAATCAAAGGCCTCCGCCCACAATACAAGTATAATACATAATGCAAATTATAACAAACCACCTGATCAATGCAATTCCAACTAAATTTCAATAAATTAAACTGTGAGCACGAACTATACTTCATACCTGTTGGTCTCTGATCTTTAACATGTTATAAATAAAAGATGAAAGTCTAAATATCGTTGTTTTATTTGTACAACAAAGAAGAGAATAAAACGTTTCGATGGATTTTGGCGGATATTGAATGTAGATATCGATTACGCAAATCTGTGTATCTATGATAAAAGAAAACGCATGGTACTCGTCCTCAACAACCTTAATATCATTATGAACAAGACAATGAGTGCAAATGCGTTCTTCTCTATCCACGCCGAGATGTCTTCCCGTCTCTATATTTGGTTTATGACTTGAGCATCGAATCCGTGCCATAGCTTTTCTCAAATGAAATGGCATATCTAAACTAATGTATTTATCAACGTTTAAAAGAGATTTGAAGTGTTTGTAATGGTCACATCGTGAAGAATTATCGATACTACTGTGCCAATCTTGTTTTAAGCAATCTGCGATCCTTACCTTGAGTTGGGACATAAATATATCGGGGTTACCTATATCTTGGGCTATCCATACGAAACCGAATCCAAACTTAAAAAGAAGATGTCTAACTTCTGATGCCCATGTTTTCCGACCTACATCGTCCAACGATTTAAGCATATTGTAACAACTTTTTGGATATCTAGTATTAGGCATTTGCAAGAGTTTACACCAATATTTTATACATCTTGAATAATATTCGTGGCATAACGGTATTCCTCCGCACTCGCCGATAGCCATGCTATTATTTACCGAAAAGTTTATACCAAGGAACGATTTACATACTCGTGACGGTAATGATTCGATTTTGTCGGAATATGCGAAGCCCCAAATTTCTGAACCGTAACACAGTATGGGTTTGATTATCGCATCAAATATCTTAAACATTTCTGTACTGTGAAAGTAACCAAACTTACTTTGATAATATTAAACAGCTTTTATAGATTTTTAGCCTGTGCTGCTAATTTTCGTTTTGCATTTGACCATGAAAGTTTGGGAGTAAATATGAGCCGCATATATTTATACAGGGACGTTGTTTTTATCGGACTATCACCAAAAGTCCATTTTTCATAGTTACGCAATGGTCCACCTTTTCTAAATACTATTACTTCGGTTTCTGAGAGATTTACTCTCATACCTGTCTTATCGCAGAGATCTTTAATAACATTTATTTGTCTTTGTTTTTGCATCGTAGGGTCTGCACAGTTTCCCAAATCATCCGCAAATAACAGCGTTAATATGTCAGTTACAAATATACCAAGTCTGACATTTCTCTCTCAGAAGAGTACATAGGTCATTAATAAAAAGCACAGACAGCAGAGGACTGCTTACATCTCCTTGTCTTGTACCAATCTTACACGGGAAACTCTCCGTTAAATGATCATGTGATTTAACACAAGCAGATAAGTTACCGTACATGCTTCTGACCATTTTTAGAAATTTCCCGTGCACACCTTTACTCATTAGGCTAGCCATGAGCATTGAATGCCGCAGCGTATCTAACGCTTTAGCGAAGTCAACGAACAAGTCGGTAACCCTGTCTTCATCACCCTTTCTGTTGTTTTTTGTCTCTTTCATTGTAGTTTCAAGTCCTTGTTTGCAGTACAGTGCGGACCTACGATGCCACCTACGTTCGGACGCTGTGGTTTCTATAGGACCCTATATATCATTTTGTAGAAAATATTTTGTAAATTGTATTTATGAGGGAAATACCGCGATAATTATTAGGGTCATTTATCGATCCATTCTTGTGAATCGGACACATAATGCTTAGTTCCCATGACTCGGGGAATTGGCCTGTGTTAAATTTTCCATTAAATATCTTCGTAAGAATTGATGTCACCATATCGACTGTATTTATGAAGAATTCTGGTACCAGTCCGTCACTTCCGTTACTTTTGCCTGTTTTTAAGGACGTAATACTTTGGCGAACCTCTAATTCAGTAATAGGATCGTTTAATACATCCGCCGTATTGTCATTATTCAGAGCTTCTTCTAGATCAATCTCAGTGAGATCGTCTGAATGAAGAAGATTCTTGAAATAAGTGAACCATTCTTCCGGTGTAATGGTTGATTTATTACATTTTGATTGGGTTGACGACTTAAGGGTTTTCCAAAACTTATTTGGATTACCTCGGGTATTAACTAGATCTTGCCTTTTTCTGGCTAAACAAATATTATTTTTTGTACGACATGTAGATTTGAACGTATTTTTTGATATTTTATAATTTGAGAGATCATCCTGGTTATTCGATATTCGAAATTTACGCAATAAGGAATATTTTACCTTTTTGTGGTTGTTACACTCATCATCCCACCATTGTGGCTGTGTTTGAAAATATAGTAAACGTTTAGCACGCATCGACATACTCTCTGCGCATTTGGTATACACGCTAATTAGGGTATCGGCTGCAATATTTATGTTTTCCTCTATACCTTTAACTATATCAGAGTACGAAGAGTTTAGCAAATATTTATATTTAGTCAGAAACTCGTCTTTTTTTCGATTCTGCCCAATTATATCGCACTTCTTCTGGACCTTCTCTATTCGGTGCCGTTTCCACATAAACGGTCTGATCTGATTCATCGCGGTCTTCTACAGTAAAGTATGCGATAAACTCAAAAACATCGGTGGATGCTATAGTATAGTCCACAACGCTCGAACCATTATTTTCAGTACAAGTTATATTCCCTTCTTTGTCATCAAATAATCGACCATTTAAGATGTGCATATCAAACAAACAGCAACATTCAGTAAGCAAAGTGCCATACCTCCACGCTTCCACCCCCTCCCCCCCCCCCCCCCACAAACAATAACTGATCAGTGTAGTCACTCTTTATTTTAGTAATATGATTTTCAAAAATGGTAATCCCATTATCATCCCCTTGTTCGTAAATATAAGAACCTTTGGGCGAAATATATGTGAAATAGAATATAACATCTTGCATACCTTGAAACAATGAACCTTTAAAATGCAAAACTACACAGTTCTTAAAACATGTAAATATTCTTGTAATAAGATTATTCCTCGTAAAATATTGTTTCACAAATACACATACACCTCGGTTATTTCTACGAGATGAAGATTTTCTTCTGACATCGTCAAAACATGTATTATTATATAGAAACTTGTCAAATTCAGTTTTATAGTTACTCCAAGTTTCGCATAAAGCTACTATGTCAAATACGCTAAAGAACCCTTTTATTTCTTCATTGTCACTATATTTGTTCAGACCCTATATATTCCAAGTTATAATGTTTATGTTATTATTTACATCGCTAATGTTTATGTTTATGTTTACATCATTATGAATGAATGAATCACTCGCATTCCCAATCGACGGACCTTGGCCATCTCCTCAATCCACGTGTCCACCAGTAGCTCCTCCTTCCCTGTGGTTCTCCTCGTCACCACTGACCGTATCGGTAGCTTCTCTCTCTCGATTGGATAATTGCGATCTATTGACATGTGGGCGTGTTTGTTGTCCGTCGTAGGTTAGGAATGATCGGCGTGTATGCTCTGTGTTTCTGCCGATACACGTGCATTCCTGTGTGTCATCATCATATTTGTATATTTTGTCGTCAATGAAAAGTTTATCGTACCTTATAGAGGCGTAACGTCCGTCTGATCGGGCCTCCATCATCTTCTTACCGAGTTGCCACCGGTGATGTTTTACACGTGCTGTGTAGTCTTCACTGACCCTAATCGACAAATGTCTGCGGAGATTGTCTTTGACGGTTCTCAACACTCAATCTTTATCCTTAAATTTTGTGAATTTAACAATTATTGTGCAATTGCCATTATTCCGACCATTATTAATACGATGTGCGCGCTCTATGTCCATTGTCGCACCATCTTGAAGCCCAATCGTGTCCTGAATACATCTCCGCATTTTTTCCACGCTTACCTCCCATTTCTCGTTACTGGGGCCTTCAATACTATCGAAGCGTAGGTTATTCCGCCTGAAGTATGGCTCTTGTTTATCTAAGCCATCTTCCAATTTGCGAATACGAGTCTCTAACTGACCATTTTTCTCTTGAAGTCTCACATTATCCTGTTTCAGTTCGTCACACGTCTGTGTAATCTGTTCGACTTGTGTGTTCAAACTCTTCAAGCTAGTATTTATAACTGACATGTTCGCGTTTATAGTCGTGTTGAGATCGTGTTTTATCGACAATACTAACTGGGTCAGCTCACTTTGCTCACTTTGTGTATTGCCGGGCATTGATTGTCGGCCTCTAGAAAGTCCCAGGTCTCCCGCTTCGGTTACCGATATCGTAGACTGGCGTGTTCGTGTATTTCTGACGTTAGATGGCTTATCAACATTACTATTGGCACCAGTAGTAGCATGTGATTTAGATCGACTCTGACTTTGCGACGAAGATGGACCTGGGTTCACTCAATTCCCGCCAGTATACTGAGTTCGCATAGTAGACGAATTGTCAGCTTAATTTGATTTTTACGCACCTTTTATGTCTTCAAATAATCCTTAAACTTTCCGGGCATACAAAAACAACCTATTTTGGCCCTCCATTGGTCCACAGATATTCCCATTTTGAATTTTGAAGAAAAATCACTCACTCCCAAAAAAACATGTCCGACGTGACCGGATGTAGGTGGCGCTACCAGTTAATCGTGTATTACAATTAATGATCGATTACAATAATTATATCTAATAAAGTTAACTTCATATGCTAGTTATATCAAGTTATTGCTTGAGAAATATATAAAAGTTGACCGGATGTAACAATATCATGAAACAAATGACGACGCCCATTGAATACAAATGTGCAATAAAATGTCATAAAATAGATATACTGACCACATATTGCCTGTGAATGTCTGTTCCAATCAAGCAATTTTCAACATTCCCGGCAACGACTGGAAAACAATGCACTTTATAACCGAACCTTCCGCCCAAACCATCATTTCGCACGTTGATTCCGTCACCCACGTGGCAACATACGCAATTTTCATATCTACACGAAAGGACCTTTAAACAATTTTGCCATTCAGAGAGAGTAGATTGTAAAATATCTATACTTTTACATGCATTAACGCACATATAAACTTATTCAACGGCCCTGCCTAACTCAGTCTAACAACCTATAAAATTGCTCGCTTTTCCGTGGTACATGAATATATCATGCAAATGGTGAATATGTTTCAACTGAACAATGGATTAGCATGTGACTGACAGATGTCGTCAAGTGCTTACAAGAGCTATGTTCGACTGTGACAGTGCTTATTGTCCGCACGACACTTTTTGTCTGCAGCGTTTTTTGTACGGAGACAATTTGAAAAAGTGACACTTTTTGTCCGCACGGCACTTTTTGTCTGCAAGAAAAATAAAATAAATGACGCCTTTTGTCCGCATGGCGCTCTTTGTCCGCACACAATTTGAAAAAGTGACGCTTTTTGTCCGCGAGGCGGCGTTTGTCTACACACAATCGGAAAAAGTGACGCTATTTGTCCGTGAGGCGCTTTTTCTCCGCGCAAAATCTGAAAAAGTGACGCTTTTTATCTGCAGAAAATATGAAAATGTAACGCTTTTTGTCCGCTGGTTGAACGTTTTCATTAATGTGCAGTATTATTCATGAGAGGTTGTATAAAACACTATCTTTATCATTATATAATAAACATGACTTGTAGCTATCAGGTTAACCTTGTACGAGTTTGTTTTTATGAAATACGTTCACTAGTAAACAATTAAAAAGTTCCACAAATATATAACGAAAAAAATGAAAAAGCATTTGTGGTGATATTTGTGGTGGTTTGTGATGGTAGTAAAACATGATGTAAAAATAAGTTTGGTTGGCACATTTTATAATTAGAAACATCGAAAGCTGCACTAATTCAAGGTACTTAACAAAATCCCAGCGTTTTTTTAGAAATGCTATACATTATTGTACAAATCAATCATTCTGTCCCAGGTCATGTGCATGTACTTATTGGAGATAATTACAAACTAGACGTTGGTATGGGTGTATTAGAATTGTTAAAAACTACAGAACAGAAAATAATAAAACCTTGGGCTTTTCTGTTTGTCTGTTATCAATGTTAACACTGTTAATAGATATTACTAAGTTCACTTTGTATGTTGCGAAATTATTATTAGCTCGACTATCCGAAGAATAAGAGAGCTTATGTACTCCCCCCGGAGTCGGCGTCGGCGTCGGCGTTGACGTCGGCGTCCCACATCAAGGTTTGCGTGTAAGCTGTGTTTACAAGTCTTTGTCTATTACATTTCTTATCCTAGCACAACCAATTTCAAATTTGGTCATGGACTTCCTTATAGCATTATCTTAAAATTGTAATGGCCCTTAAAATGTGCAATAAAGACAGATCAACGTTTGCGTGTAAGCTGTTGTATATATATATATCTGTTAAAAATAGTTTTCTCATGTCACTCAAAGTTTGGTTTGGGATTTCTTATAGCATTATTCATCTTATTCATACTTCACCCATATTTGGGCATGAGCAGCCTCCTCCTATTCAGTCCCCCAACCTACCCCCAACCTGAAACTTTTTTTTTTACATATTTCTGTGTTGTTTTGGCCAATTCGCACACATATAGATATGTTGCCACCACCCTCCCCACCCCCCCCCCCCCCCATATCCACACCCCACATCCACACCTCCTCCCTCTCGAAACATGGTTTTTAAGATAATTTTTTTACATATTTTATTCATACTTCACCCATATTGGGGCATGGGCTCCCTAATACCCCCTCCTTCCCCCCGACCCCACAACCCGAAACCAGATTGATTTTTTAACATATTTCTGCGTTGTTTTGTTTCTTTATAGTTGAGTATAGCTAAGTTACGTCCCCACACCCCGTCCACACCTTTACATATTTCATTTTATTCATACTTCACCCATATTGGGGCATTGGGCTCCCTCCTCCCCTCCCTCTACCCCACATCCCCCAACCCGAACCCTGATTTTTAAACATATTTCTGTGTTGTTTTGGTAAATTCTTACACATATAGCTATGTTGCCTCCACCCCCACTCCCCGGAAACTCCGATTTTGCCCCCATTTTTCATACGAACTTCACCCCCACCCCACCAAATCCCCCCAACTGAAATCCGATTTCATTTACATATTTCTGTGTTGTTTTGATTTGTCAATTCTACACCTATAGCTAAGTTGCGCCCTAACCCGAGCGCCCTAACCCGATCCCCACCCACCCCTCCCCACCCACCGCATCCCCCAACAATCCACCCACCCTACCCCATCATGTTGTTTTATTTTATCAATTTATCAATTTGTTTCGCCCCAAACCACCCCCACCTTTCCCCCACGCCCACACACCCTACACCCATCCCTCGCTCCAACCATACCTCCATCTCATCATCACCAACACCCGAATGTTTTGTTTTGTGTTATGTCTGTTGTTTTTTGTTTTATCGAATCTAAACCTATATCAATGATGGCGGCAGGAGAATGGGACAATGTAAATATTCCTTTGTTGTTAGTTTTCTTTAGGGGTTTGGTTGGTGGTGTGAGGTGGTTCTTATCAATCGTCAACTTATTATTTGGATTGGGTTGGGTGGGTGGTGGGGGAGCTGCCCATTTAAAAACAAAAAGTAAATATTTCTGTGTTATTAGTCTTAAACTGTGATATTCAGATACACAGATGAAAAAAAGAAAATGACATGAGGTCACAATAAAAAAAAATGCTAGATTCTCATCCGCTCCTTCCCTTTCGACCACAAATTTCTTTAAAATGACAGCAATATTGGATTAAAACTGATAGAAATAAATAAAATTTCACACCCTGCTATCATTTGTATGCGATTCTAACAATAATTTTATATCGGCCCAAGTTTCTATACCCGCCTCGCCCACCAACCTTACCCGCATATTGTTTTAGCCTTGTTTTCTGATGTTTTATACTGGCTATATAATTTAACATTCTCTGAAAAATCGAATAGTCGAGCTGCGCTGTTCTCCGACAGCTCTGGTTAATCTGACAGTTGCATCCGATTACCGACGTCCATGCACCTTCGCAACATCTTGATTGATTCCTAACTTTTCTGAAATGAGAAACCTTTATTTCAGTTTTCATCCCAGAACACGTGCATGTCAATCTCGATCCCTTTAATGGAAAATAAAAATGAAAATGAGTGCAATATCCTCCATTATACAGTTTGATATGTATCGAGGTTGGCTTGGAAAGGACGTAGTGCTGATATTTGTATTAAATTGATACTTAAAGCTTCTTTGGTATCAATTAGATACAAAATTATCAAAAACAGGGATGTCATCGCACTTTCTTTCCACTTGACTTCTTTGAAGAAGGCATATATTTCTAAATGCAATTTCACTAAAAAAGAGGAAAAATAGAGTCACTGAACATTTCACAATTGTTTCATAACCTTACATATATTGAAAAAAAAGAAGACTACTTTTCAATTCCGCACAAAATTGAAGAAAACAAGTTTTGCTTTACATTTGATATGTTACCATCTTAATTGCTACATGTTATTCATCTATTAGAATGCAAAGAAACGAAACAATTCTGTTTTAAATAAAACTTGTACAAGCCAGTAGTCTAACGACTTGTGGCAAATGCATATTATCTAGTTGTCAAGACATGTTCCCCTGGCCACCGCTAAGTTAACTCCAGGCCAGGACATACTATCTTCGTTACGACGCCACGGCATTTTGTGGTGTTGCTGTACATGTATATATGTATGGTCCTTGGGATGATACAGGTGTTTCGGTCCTGATATGGAAATGAACATGTGGTCTAAGTAGTGGTCTAACTGCCTGGGGACAAAAACAAGTTCTGACCCATAAAAATCCGGCAAAATTAATCTTTATACCATGTAATTATATTTCTGATGACAACAAACGCGGCGGTATGCTTTTGATAGGTGTGGTTGGAATATTACTAGTGTTTATGTTAAAGATGAACATTATCCTAAATCAACAAATCCGCTGTTGATATATTTTTAATTATTAAATACCATTAAAATACGATGTATACTATGCTATTGATGTATATTTAGTGAAAATATGTTTTTAAAGATAGAAATCGAAAAGACGAACAGGCATTGCTAAAAAATCGTAAAAAATCTAAGGGGGAAAACTCTTCCTCGTATAACCGGAAGTGACGTCATTGGGAACAAAAAAAAGCCATTTGTACATAGGGAAAGCTCGCAAAAATAGTATAGTGTGTATGAAAATGTCGGAATTAGACAGTTTTTATCGAAATTCTGACAGTAAGTCACCGGCAACACCGTTTGGTATATATACACTACTCAACTTTTATAATTGGTAACCTAGGCTTTATGAAAATAACAAAAATACTAAATGCTGGAAATCACCGAAACACATACCAATATTTTATTAAGTTTATTAACAATGTTATCGGGGGTTGTTGTTTTTTTCAAATTACATTGTTGATAAACTTAATAAAAAATTGTTATGTGTTTCGGTGATTTCCAGTTTTTAGTATTTGTGTTATTTTCAAAAACCTGGTTGACCGATTATAAAAGTTGAATAGTGTACACTAAGCGCGAAATGCAGTATATTCCGAATGCATGGACATGGTCTAAATACGAGCAGACATTGAAAAAATATATTTAGTACTTGTTTATTTTTCACATAATTGATAACAATAAAATAAAAGAAATAACGAAATAAATAAATGACACAGCATCTAATTTCTATAGTACCAGGGAGTATATAATTATATTCCAGAAGTGCTCGCCTACCTGGTGACCAAAACACTCGAGGTGTGGCACGTATTTGACACGCTCTCCACGTGCCCCCAACTAACAATATACCACACACAGACTTATTAATTATTGCCATATTGAAGTAAAGCCTAATTAGGGTACATACGTCGGTATATGACAAAAGCACGCACCATTTAGGGAAACATAGTTTTATGACACATTTCCTGTTTATTGTATGTCCGTGATAGGTGTAATACCCCCGCGGCGAGCCGTGTTCTGCACACGACGGATATATACTCGGTAAAATCAGTTTTGGACCAGGGTATATAAAGTCATATAAAAATAAAAATAGTGGACAGAATTTAAGTATATTTTTAGTAACCAAGGTCAACCCTACCCGGCTAATTTGGTACCAGTAACATTAAATTCCAAACAAGATTTGATTTTAAAAAATTATCGCGAACACACAAAGGGTCTGTAAAAAATGTTGCAAAGTCAACAAATAGTAACAGTTACAGACATTCGAGTAACCAATAAAAATAATTTATTTATTTGTAAACTTTCATTGTTAACGATAATTATTATTGATTGTTGATCTATTGTCAATTATCAACTGAGATAATAAGGGATATTAATAAAATCCGTCAACTGGTTTTCTTTTTTATGCGCTATTATATGCCCTGGTCCAAAACTTTTTTACCGAGTATATGATGCGTGGGAAACTAGTTTTTTTTTTTTTTTTTTTTTTTTTTTTTTTTTTTTTTTTTTTTTTGAGCCGTCTTCTGACGACCCGTTTAATCTCCCCGTCAATTGGTGGAGCAAGGGTCGGGGAGGACCATCCCTTGCCACACCTTACAATATCTTTACATTTACATGCAATATTTATATGAAATACTATTTTAGCATAATGAAATTACAATTAATACAGAAAAAATACATGTATTGTACAGTTATGGCAGGGAGCATAAAAATTATGATTTCAGGAAGAAAAAGAAAAATTCTGTTTAAGGAAAAAAAACACTTCTTTACCTAACAGTTGATTGCTGTCCAAAGGCCCATCTGCTTATAAAATTTGTATATGTAAGTATTAAATATTCAAAATTGATTTACGAATTGTCAGTGTCTTGGGTTTGCTCTAAAATTGTACCCGGAGAAGTGCATGGATAGGAGTTAGTATAATACTGATTAATCTACAATGGTTTTGTACTTGCTCCATGAATTTTCAAATCTTTCTAGTTGATTATTTCTAATTGCGATTTGTCTATGTGTTTCATACAGATACCTTAGTCTGTATATCATTGGGGTAAGGGAGAGCGGTGTTTTTAGTCGTTTTGAGGTAAATATATAGTATTTCATTTCTAAAATAATTTGTAACTCTACAGTCGATTGTTCTTCACCTGTGTTAAAAATAAATGCTTGTTCTGACAGATTCAGATTTATGTTTTTTGTTAAAAAGAAAGAGTTTATCTGTGTTAAAAAATTCTGAGATGAAGGACAGGTCCAAAACATATGAACTATAGTCTCGTCTTGGTGGCAGAAGTGGCAGAAAGGGTTTTCAGCTTTTTTTATTTTATGTAGATAATGCTGTGTTGAAAGAAGCCGATGGTTAATTCTTGTTTGAAACCATTGTAGTATTGTGCTAGAGGTAATTTTGAAAGGGGATGAATATATGTCTTTCCATGTTTCGGCTTCAATATCATAAATATGTTCCCATTTGATTTTTGATGTTGGACTTTCATTATTTCTATTAAAAATGGAATACATATCAATGCAACCTTTCTTGTTTTTGATGATTGCTTTAATATTCGCAGGTAAAATTGGGTTTTCTAATTTGTTCATTGTTATTTTGTTTTGCAATTGTTTTCTAAATGTTTTTATGGCAGCTACTACTCCTTCGTAGATTAGAAAATTTGTTTTAATGCCAGTTTTTTCTTCAAACTCAGTAAAAGAATAAAATCCACCATTTTCATTGATTAAGTCATTTATAAAAATTATGCCTTTCCTATACCATACTTCGTTAAAAAATGGCTTACCGCCAATCAAAATATTGTTATTATAGAGTAGTGGGTTTGACAAAAAGTCCTCAGGTGAGTTAGGCAAACTAAAATCAATAAGTTTAACATATGAAATTAGCACATCTTTCCAGAAATTATTTTTAATTTTTTTTATTAATGTTTCACAGTAATTTTTGCCAAAAGATGTTAATTTTTTAATATCTATTATTTTTTCAACCAGTTGCTTCCAAGTGCCCTCATTAGTTATGAGTCGTCTTATCCATGTAGTTTTAAGGCTGAATATAAATGCTTTAAGATTAATCATTTTGAGACCACCTTCAAAATGTTGCTTAACTATTACGGATTTTTTTATTTTTGCAGGGCCTTCCCATAAAAAGTCATACAATATGTTATTAATTTTTGTTATTGTGTTTTCATTTGGGTTTGGAAGAGATATAAATAAATGATTTAAAATAGGAAGTAGTAATGTTTTAATAACTGTGATTTTACCAATCGGTGTTAAATATCTTCGCTTCCATATCTTTACTGTATTTTGGATTTTTAATATCTTATCATTATAGTTTAATTCAATCATTTTACCTAAGTCGACGTTGAAATGTATTCCTAGTAGCTTGAAATTATCTTTTCCCCAGTTAAGTTTCCATTTTGTTTTGATTGTATCTGAACTGTATTTTTTCCTCCCTATCCATACAACTTGTGTTTTGTCAAAATTTATATTTAAACCAGAATATTTAGAGTATTTTAATAGTTCTGAGAGTTTTTCATTCAGAGATGTATCAGATCCATCCAAAAAGACAGATGTATCGTCTGCATATTGCGAAAGTTTAGTTTCTACGTTCTCTATAGTAAAACCTTTAATATTTTTATTATTTCTTATTCTAATTGCCAATATTTCAGCACACAAAATAAAAATATAAGGTGACAAGGGGTCGCCCTGACGGCAGCCCCTTCCGATGTTAAAAAACGATGACAGGTTTCCTCCTTGGTTAACAGCCAATTTTGCATTTTTATATAAAATCTTTATCCATGATATAAAATTTTCTCCAAATTTAAAAAATGTTAGTACTTGAAATATAAAGACCCATGACAGAGAATCAAAAGCTTTTTCAAAATCAATCAAGAGAATTAAACCTGGCAGATTATTTTCTTCTGCGTATTGCATAACATCATATATAAGTCTAGTGTTTTCTCCTAAGTATCTTCCAAAGATAAAACCAGATTGATCGTTATTTATCAGCTTAATAAGTGTTGATTTAATTCTATTTGCAATAGAGCCTGAGGCAATTTTATATGTACAATTTAGGAGGGAGATTGGTCTATAGTTTTTTATATGCAGTCTCGATTTATTTTCCTTTGGTATAACGGTTATTATTCCTTCTATTTGAGTTATTGATAGTTCGCCCTTACTGAAGCCATAGTTTAAAGATCTTACTACAAAATGCCCTATTTGTTGCCAAAATACTTTAAAAAAATCAGCACCGAATCCATCTGACCCTGGGCTACGGTTATTTTTCATTTTTCTGAGTGTTTCAGACGCTTCTTCAAAGGATATATGGCCTTCAAGATTAATTGATTCACTATCTGTAAGTTTAGGTATATCAAAGTCTTTTAAGTCATTTTCTAAGTTAATATTTTCCAGTTCATTGTCTTTGCTAGTATATAGTTGTTCATAGAATTTCTTAGTCTCTTTTAAAATTTCATGTTGATCTGATATGATTTCTCCATTTTGTTTTTCTATTTTAGGAATTATCTTTGAAGAGTAATTATGGGATTCTAAATTGCAAAAAAATGAGGTTGGTTTTTCATCATTCTCAATTATATTTGCTCTTGATCTAATTAGGTAGCCGTTCATTTTCTGTTTTCTTAATATTCTTAATTCATTTTTGTATGTTTCTAAGGTTTCTAAGTTATTTAAAGACAAGTTATTTTCTAAGGTTTCTATTTCAGCAATCAATTCATTTTCTCTTTTATCTGTAATTTTCTTCTTATAACTAGAATAAGATATAGATTTACCACGTAATTCCATGAGTAGTGTTTCGAGAAACAGTTGGTCATTTATTGAAAATTGTATTTCATTATCGGGGATATTACTTATGTTCTCCATATTGTAAATTGGAACAGCATACTGTGTTTTAATGTCTTTAATTTTTCTATTTATTGTGTTTAAGTATTCAATATCACCTAGAAGGGAGTTGTTATGTTTCCAAAGGGATTTACCACGTATAAATTGATTAAAATTCAATTTTAGAACTATCATTGAATGATCAGAGCGGTAACTGGGTTCAATGGTACAATTTTCTATTGAAGAAAACATATTTTCAGAAACAAGGAAGAAGTCGAGTCTAGCTTGTTTTAAAGGAGTTCTTCGTCTCCAAGTATACCGTTTTAAATGGGGATGTAATTCTCTAAAAGGATCAATTAGATTATAATCGCATTTAATGTCTAAAACTCGCTCTCGTGCCTTATTGTTATTTATGCTTTTGTAATTAGAATAATCAAGGATTGGATCTTGAACAATATTAAAGTCTCCACACATTATTAGAGTGCTGTTTTTAACCTGTTCATATTTTAATAAAATACTGTCGTAAAAATTGGGAGAGTCATTGTTTGGGCCATATAAAGTGATGAGTATGAATCTGTTATTGTCAACTGTTAAGTCAGCTATGAGAAAGTTACCTTCGTTATCTGATATGTGAGAATGTACTTTATAATCTAAGTGTTTGTTGAAAAGTATTGCAACACCTCTTGCATTCGAGGTTCCTGAACTAAAAAGACAATCATTTCCCCACTGTGTGCGAATAAAGTTTTCAGTTGCTGTAGTAGAGTGAATGTCCTGAAGGCAATAAATGTGACAGTTTTTACTTTTTAGGTAGTTAAATACATCGATACGTTTTTCTGCTGCACCAAGACCCTGACAATTAACAGACAATATGTTTATACTAGTCATAAGTGTCGATAAACAAAGATGGGGACCATAGTGAGACAGCAATCAGCAGTTGTAAAAAAGAAAAATGTAGAATTAACAAAACATTCTTCATTTTGTGAAAAATTTACCTTAAAAAACTATTTTTGACATAAACCTAAGTATATGATGTCATGGTATTTTTTGGTAATGATGGTAATAGTAAACTAATAATATATATTAAGTAATTCTGAAGCATGTCATGGACTATATCAGAGAGCTTCCAAGAAGCACGAAGTGATTACATCACAAAAGTCACACATAAAGTATTAAAGTGTATTCCAGCAAACACATATTCTAAACTAGTATATCTTAGCTAGTATATCTCAGGCACCAAGGCATAACAAGAAGTATCTCAAGTATCAGAACATATTAAGTAAGTATAGCTGACATCTAAACATCATTATATAGTATGTATATTTCAAGCAGCAAAGTATGTTAAAAAATTAATTATATCTCAGACAACACAGGATATAGAGTATATATCTCTCAGACAGAACAGCATATAAAATAGTCATACACATAACATATGTATACATCACACAGCAAAGCACATAAAGTAGTATCTCTCAGACAGAAAAGCATATAACTTGGCAGCAAAGTATTTCTCAGGCAGAAGATCATATAATGTATGTCTATATCAGGCAGAAAACGCACATAAAGTATGTATATCTGAGGCAGAAAAGCAGGAGTATATCTTAGACAGCATACCCATAAAAAATATATGTCTCGGACCATGAACACATAAAGCGTGTATGCTTCATACAACAACACATATGAGGTAATTATAACTGCGGCATCAAATGATAATTAAAATGTTTGTGTATCTTAGGCATCAAAGCATATAAAGCATGTATATCTCAGTCATCAATGCATATAAAGCATGTATATATCAGACATCAAATCATATAAAGCATGTATATCTTACGCATCAAAGCATATAAAGCATCCATATCTCAGGTATCAAAGCATATAGAGCATGTACAGCTCCGGCATCAATGAATACTAGGCATGTATATCTCAAGCATCAAAGCATGTATATCTCAGGCATCAAAGCATCTAAAGCATGTATGACTTAGGCACCAAAGCATATAGAGAATGTATATCTCAGGCATCAAGGAACATAAAGCAGGTATATCTCAAGCATCAAAGCATACAGTGCATGTTTATCTCATGGATTAAAGAATACAAAGCATGTATATCTCGGACATCGAACTATACAAAGCAGCTATATTCCAGGCATCAAAGCATATAAAGCATGTATATCTTAGACAAACCTATAAAGTATGTATATCACATGCAGCAAAGAATACAAAGCATGTATATCAAAGCATATCAAGCATGAATATCCTGGACATCAAAGCATATAAAGCATGTATATCTTAGACTGAAAAGCATATATAATATGTATATCTTATGCAGCAAAGAATAAAAAGCGTGTATATCTCACGCAGCAAAGTTTATAAAGCAGTATAAAGTATGCATATCTCGGGACTAGCAGCTATAACGTGGACATATCATAACAGCAACACATTTAAGATAAGATTATCTTAAGAAGGAAAAACATAAACTTATTCAATAAAATAAATTGTTGTGCATATACATATAAGTATGGATCTCACAGAACAACCGTAAATATTCTAAGCGTGGGAAACTAGTTTATCGCGCACAAAGAGATAAACATGCTATGATCTAAATAATATAGCCAAATATACTATGAGCACCATATTATGCATTATGTACATGTAGAGATCGAAACAACAGACAAAACAAATCAAATTTACCATAATATAAAAAGAAGTATATCTTTTAAGGCACTTATTTTATTTATGGCATGAGCTAAGAGCTATTATTGTTTTGCCATAAAACATTACTGAACTAATATAATATCTAGTAACATTATCAATTTTCTGCCTTGTTTTTTTGTCATCTTTTTTTAAAATCCAGAGACCTATATATGCAGACGGACGGCAATATATAAATAGATATAGATCTATAACACGATTGGCAGAATAGCGTATATAGTTAACAAGAAAAGCTATAATACATGTATTATAGCATGGGGAGTACGGACATATTTGAAAGGCAGTGAAAGGATGATATTGTTAGCATGACATATTAGCAAGAATTTGATATGTATTTATTTTAAAGTTGTGATTATCCCAGAACTAAGTTTGTACAGCTCAGTAAGTGTGCCAGTTTCCACGCCAGGACTTGAACCTGGATCTCTTTTCTCGAAAGAAAAGCATGCTTCCTTACACTACAGAGATGTTCCTAACCACACAGAGCGTACAAAAAATTAATCAGCCAACTTAAATTTAGATTAAACATGTTTTACTTCAAATTATGTATATTTACATAATACATTCTAAGCACTGATCTTAACTCTTAAAGTATGTCTTTTGTATGTGCCAGTTGAAGCTGCAGGTTATGCTTATAAATTAATTCCAACACTTCATTAAAAAGAAACCCAGTGAAAACAAGCAAATTCAGCGAAGTACAAGTCCACTATATGTGAAACCACCCATCGTAAAATAATGGATACTCCTCAATCCTGCCAAATTTCATAAGACAGCCCTCAAGGGAAAGTAAATTTATTGAGATGTTTTATTTATTTAAATTAACAGCAACCTAGACCAACCGACCTGAATAACAATCCAGTGCTTGTTTCACATTTTGATGAAGTTTTGATAAACTCCATTAAGGCTGTTGTGAGTGCCACCTTGTAAAATGCATCTGGCAAAGAGAAGGAAGCCTTGGATTATTGTTTATATCTCTGAAAACGGACAACAACAAGAGGTCAATGACCCCGAAGCTATATTGATAGGAGTTGATAGCTAGATAAGCATTCATGTGAAGTCATATGAAAATCTGTCAAGTAGTTTCAGAGGAGTAGTCGCTACAAATGTTTACTATATAACTCTATGTAAACAAAGATGGTCGCTGGCTGCCTTGTTTAATGTCGAATCAAAATAATTTTCAACAAGGACCAACATCATGTCATGCTGGTCATTTTAGAAAAGGTTCCGTATCTGATTAAATATCATTTGACTTATAGTTTTTAAGAAGTAGTCGTTTATTTATTTTTTAAATTATTTTTAGCCATGGCGACCATCTTGAAATTCCGGCCAACCTGTAATTGTGGTAGGATCGACTAGACATCAAGAACAACATATTTAGCCAGGGCGACCATCTTGAAGTAGCGGCCGACCTGAAATTATGCTAGGATCAACTAGACATCAATTGTAACATTCCTGTGAAGTTTCATAAAAATCCGTCTAGTAGTTTCAGAGTAGTCGCTACAAGTTTTTATTATGTTACTCTATGTAAACAAAGATGGCTGTTGGCGGCCATGTTTATGTCGAATCAAAATAATTTCCGACAAGGATCAACATCATGTCATGCTGATCATTTTAGAAAAAGTCCCATATCTGTTATAGTTTTCAAGAAGTAGTCGCTCCAAATGTTGTTTTTTTAATCTATTTTTATTCGTGGTGGCCATCTTGAACTTCCAGCCGACCTAAAATGATGCTAGGATCAACTAGGTTCATGAAAATCCGTCCAGTAGTTTCGGAGGAGTAGTCGCTGCAAGTTTTTACTATATGACTCTATGTAAACAAAGATGGATGCTGGGTGCCATGTCGACAAGGACCAACAACATGTCATGTTGATTATTTTAGAAAAAGGCATATATCAATCAATATCACTTATGGTTTTGAAGAAGTAGTCGCTACACATTTGTTTGTTTTTTAATCTATTTTTAGCTTTGGTTGCCATCTTGGACGTTACATCAATGTGAATGTTTGCTAGGATGAACTAGACATCATGGGCTACATTCCTGTAAAGTTTCATGCAAATCCATCCAGTATTTGCAGAGGAGTAGTCGCTACAAAACAGTTAAGGGCGGACACCGTACCACGGTAAAACTCTGCTGATCTTTGATCAGTAGAGCTAAAAACAATAAAAACTTGTCATTTACTGCATTTAACGTTTTAAAATCAAATATGGATCTGTTTCACAATTTACTAGAACATGTAAACGCAAGAGTTAGCAAGCGTGTATACCTTTTTAAAAGAGCATACATTTTAAATCAGTTTAATGCAAAAGTGAAGGTAACATATTATACAAAAAGTCAATAGTGCTTGACAGAAAGTCTATATCATCTCTGTAGGTTGGAAATAAATCGTCGGTTGTTTACAAAGTCAGATGAGGGATAATGTATTTTCAAAGTTTTCCAACACTAGTAATTGCCCTCGAGTGAAACTGTAAAGGTAACTTATGAAATCAATTCACTGAATTTATACAAAACTAGAAGGATGTTCCACAGAACACTTGGATCACTTGCCTTTGCTTATTTCAGCATGTACAAGCGAACTATAAAAAGAGGCATAACTCTGCCAAAATGAAAGTCAGTAATGTATAGGTCATGTTTAACACATTTCTTGAGGTAAGATGAAGATGTGTGTGAAGTTTTATGAACATAGGCCAAATGCTTTTCAAGTTATTATGGCCAAGGTTAGGTTGCATACTAAACTTGTGATGGACGATGGCAACGACGATGGAAAAAGTGATCCCTAAGTGACTGCCATGCTATGCAGGCAATACAAACAATGATTATGAAATCATTGAATTGTCTTCCTTTAACATACTGACATAGTAATGTTCATTGGTTTCAAGTAAAGGAGAAATTCAACCGTAAATTAATGACAAAATAAAGGGCAAGTCTAATTCTTGGGCAAGTTACACAGACATTTCTGATTTAGAGTTGATGGAATCTATGTAAACAATAGCGTATATTTTCTGATATTATTAAAACTAGATGGGTGTTGCGCGGAATTTGTGTGTCGCCTGTCAGCGCTTTTTCATTATAACAAGGTTCTTTGGACCCAGATAGATGACCTGGACAAACTCGTCTGACAAAGTTTGAAGAAAAAACGAGTATTTAACGGTAAACCCATATAATGACCTTCAGTGTGCCCTTGACCTTTATATTTTAGTATCGCCATCTTGATATTGTCATGACAAGTGTATATTGAAAGACTGATGAATAAATAAAAAGAATTGAGAAAGTTATAGCCAACGTTATGTTTTCGTGAAGAAAAAAAAAAGAGTATTTGCCCATATAATGACCATCAGTGTGACCTTGACCTTTATGTTTTAATATGGTTATGTCGATGTTGTCATGATGAGTATATATTGAAAGGTTGATGATAAATATAAAGAAATTAGAAAGTTATAACCAACGTAAAGTTTTTGTGAAAATAATGAGTATTTAACCCATATAATGACCTTCAGTGTGACCTTGACCTTTATATTTTAGTATGTTCATGCCGATGTTGTCATGATGAGTATATATTGAAAGTCTGATGAAGAAATATCAAGAAATGAGAAAGTTAAAACCAACGTTAAGAAAACAACTAAGTATTTAACTAATATAATGACCTTCAGTGTGACCTTGACCTTTATATTTTAGTATGGTCATGTCGATGTTGTCATGATGAGTATATAATGAAAATTTAATGCAAGAAATATCAAGAACAAGAAATCCGTGGATTCACATGTCTCGCCTAATGGGGGCTGGACTTAAAAATAAAAAGGTCAAGGATGCTTAAATGAAAGTTTGTAAACATTTTAGTCACTAAAACCAATCGAGTTTGCCGTTTGCTGAGATGCCATTCTATTAAAAACAAGAGGACCTGTGGATGCTCTACTGGCTAAAATGGCTCATATCAAGGGTTGTCGACATAAAATTTCCATCAGTTTTTTGTAAAACATTGCAAAAATAACAGGGATAGGATGGCCTTAGATCGCTCACCTGGTAATCATTAACAAAGGAAAATACAATGTAGCATTTTTCACAAATCAAGGGCCATAACCTGTCGTTACTAACTAGATCTAGCTGGTTTTCGAACATGTCCAAAATTTCAATGATATACCATGTTTTGCACAACTAGACATCATACTGAGGCTTCCTGCCAAATTTTGTAGAAATCCAAAAGGCCGTTTAGGAGGAGTAGCGCCGACAAGAAATTTAAAGTAAAAATGTCAAAGTGCCATAACTCCGTCATAAATCAGCAAACTCGAACAAAAATGTGATATGCATAACTAGACATCTTAACGATGTTTCCTATCAAGTTTTGTCGAAATCCAACAAGGCGTTGAGTAGGATTAACGCCGACATGAAATTTAAATTGGTATTCAATGATATACCATGTTTTGCACAACTAGACATCATACTGAGGCTTCCTGCCAAATTTTGTAGAAATCCAAAAGACCGTTTAGGAGGAGTAGCGCCGACAAGAAATTTAAAGTAAAAATGTCAAAGTGCCATAACTCCGTCATAAATCAGCAAACTCGAACAAAAGTGTGATATGCATAACTAGACATCTTACCGATGTTTCCTGCCAAGTTTTGTCGAAATCCAACAAGGCGTTTAGTAGGATTAACGCCGACATGAAATTTAAAAGAAAATGGCAAGGGGACGCAACTCCATCAAAAATCAACGAACTGGAAAAAAAAGTACAACAGGCACAGCAATGCTTCCTGCTAACACGGCGTTAACACCAAAAAGAAATAATGAAATAATTAAAAAATATATATATATATATAATTATCTATATATTCAAAAAAAAAAAAAAATATATATACTAATAATTAAAAAAAGAAGGCAAAACATATGGTAAAGATCAGATGAGAAATGAAAGCCCTATCGTATTAACGAGGCAAAATATAGCATTTTTAACTAAATCAAGGGCCCTAACTCCGCTGTTATTGGTCCGATCTGGCTGGTTTTCGAACGTGTGCGAGCTTTTATTGATATTAACAATCTGGTAAAGTTTGGTAAAGATCGGATGAAAAATGAAGGCCTTTGGCCAGTAGAGCTAAAAATCATCAGCTTCAAAAAGTAAGTGAAGGTCATAGATGAAATCCAGGCATCAAAAAAAAAAGATGCACTACCGAAGACACAACTATTTCAAAATAGAATATGTTTCTTCCAAAGATTAAGCTATAAATTAGGTTTAAAACATCAGTGCATAATTCTAGTTCATGAGAAAGTGATGTAGATGTAACAAAGTTATCTGCCCGTTGCTTGGATGGTGAAGGTCACATCCACATTTGCTTTGTCACGCTGCAATGTACCATTCAAAGAACAACTATCAGGAAAGTTTGAAAGGTCTTCTTAGTGCATATAAACGCCAAAGTTGAAGGTAAAAATTATAAGGTTATCTTCCCTTGCTTGGAGGGTCAAGGTCACTTCCACATTTGCTTTGTCACGTTTTGAATTTTGATGTACCACTCAAGATACAACTATAAGCAAAGTTTTAAAGGTCTAGTGCATACAGTTTGTGAAAAAGTGAACTAAACGCAAAAGTTGAACCTAAACATTATTAAGTTATCTGCCCTTTGCTTGGAGGGTCAAGGTCACTTCCACATTTGCTTTGTCACGTTGCCATGTACCACCCAAGATACAAAAACAAACAAAGTTTGAAAGGTCTAGTGCATACAGTTTGTGAAAAAGTGAACTAAACGCAAAAGTTGAACCTTAGAATTAGTAAGTTATCTGCCCTTTGCTTGGAGGGTCAAGGTCATTTCCACATTTGCTTTGTCACGTTGCGATATACCGCGCATGATACAAATATAAGCAAAGTTTGAGAGGTCTAGTGCATACTGTTTGTGAGAAAATGACCTAAACGCAAAACTGGAATGTTGACGCCGCCTCCGCCGGAAAAGCAACATGTATGTTTCTTTTTTCCTTCGAAAAGGTGAGACAAAAATGAGAAAGTTATAGGCAACGTTAAGTTTTCGTGAAGAAGAAAATGAGTTTTTAACCCATATAATGACCTTCAGTGTGATCTTGACTATGTTTAAGCATGGTCATATGGAAGTTGTCATGATGAGTATATATTGAATGTTTGATGAAGAAATATCAAGAAATGAGAAAGTTATAACCAACGTCAAATTTTAGTGAAGAAAAAATCGAGTATTTAACCCATATAATGACCTTCAGTGTGACCTTGACCTTTATATTTTAGGTATGGTAATGTGTTGTCATGATGAGTATATATTGAAAGTGTGATGAAGAAATATCAAGAAATGAGAAAGTTATAGCCAATGTTAAGTTTTCGTGACGGACTCCAGATAAGCAATTTCTGTGAGACTTCAAATTGAAGAAATCAGCAATAAAAAAAGGGAGTGAAAACAGCATTGCAAATTAACAATTGCTAGTTTAATAAAGTCATATTTTGAAGTAAAAAGCAAAAACATAACATTTACTCTTTAAAGTAATCTGAATCAGCACTGCAGATTTATTTAGGAGGTAAAATATCGTTTGACATGGAAGTTTGTCTGGAGCTCTGTAATTACAATAACAAGTCTTCACGAAAAACATTTTGAGCAACTAGCCCATATGACTTACAAAAATTGACTAGCCGAACACATTTCTACTGACCCGAATTTTTTAACTGTAATTTGAGTGTTATTTTTAGACAAAATTAATATGTATATTGTCATAGAAAGTTACATGTTCTCTAGAATAATATCATAAATTATTAAATAAAATAAAGAACTTGATTGTTTTGACACTTTATTCTCAGTCACTGGGTATAAAATGTATGCGTTCGGTTTAATAAGTGTTGGTTTTTTGAGTCCCTAACGTCTGCATTATTTTTTTCTGCCAGGTTACGCTCTTTCGAAATAATGAAGAAAACTCATCGTACATGGAGGTTACAAAATAGACCGGAACAGATCTTCAGTTCATTATCAGTCGGGTTTACATTGCGATATTCATTCATACTAAATATTGCTCATTCGTCCCCAACGTCGTTCGTAAATACAGTTGCTGCCACGCGGATTACGACTAATAACACTCAACGCGGGGATTTTATCTCACCGCGGACACACTGATTTATTCCCCGCGATCGACGGACAGTCCACTCAACGCGGGGACAATAACTTTTGACCACCGCAACACAATTACCGCGATTCGTTTTGATTCGCACACCGCTTTACCCGGTGTGAAATCGCAGGCCATCGCCGCGATTTACCTTCAGTATCAATTTGCAATTTTGCAGTCAATTTAATGCATTATTATTCAATAACTATTAAAAAATCGAAACAAAAGACAATTTTATTTTTGTTTTCGGAAAATTCAATGCCCGGATAATGTTTTCACGATAGTTATATGGCGGTTCCTATTACCGACTTCGCGATGACTGAATATAAAATTCAATTAGTAATCCTTATACTGGAAATTAGAATTATATTTTTAATTAATCGTTATTTGTAACACATTTTACTATTCTGCTGTTGATTATTAATACATCAGAAATAATTCAAAACAATTGTAAAAAATTCCGGGTCATAAACCAGTTATAAGTGTCGCCTTGTTAATAGGTACACACATTGCACAGGATTGTGGGTAGCCAATTTATGTCCGGTGAAGAGAAATGCGACTTTTGGACAACAAAAACGAAAAACATGTGTTATTAAATGCATTAAAAGTTTGAAATATGTATTGCTTTCGAAATTTATTCATCGTATTTATCAGTTTTATTACGTTTTTTATTGATTCAAATCTAATTCCTGAAAGACCTGAACGTCGTATTAAAGCAAAAGCTTTCAGTGACTTTCAAGCTAATAACATTAGACAATCAGGTGCTAAATAATTCAAAGTGTTTCAAAACAATACAGTGCAAGAATTAACAATACAAGAGGTCAATGACCTTGAAGCTCTACTGATTGATTTTGATTTCAGGAAGTAGTCGCTACAAACTTGTTTTTTGAAAATTTAATTTTAGCCGTGGCGGCCATCTTGAATTTCTGGCCGACCTGAACTTTTGCTAGGATCAATTAGACATCAAGAGCAACATTCCTGTGTAGTTTTCATGAAAATCCGTCAAGTAGTTTCAGAGGAGTAGTCGCTACAAGTTTTCATGCTATAACTCTATGTAAACAAAGATGGCCACTGGCAGCCTTGTTTAACCTCGAATCAAAATAATGTTCGACTCGGATAACTATCATGTCATGCTGATCATTTTAGAAAAAGTCCCATATCAATATCACTTATAGTTTTCAAGAGGTAGTCGCTACAAACTTATTTTTTTTAATTTTATTTTTAGCTGTGGCGGCCATCTTGAATTTCTGGCAGATCTGAAATTTTGCTAGGATCAATTAGACATCAAGAGTAACATTCCTGTGAAGTTTCAGGAAAATCCGCCATGTAGTTTCAGAGGAGTAGTCGTTACAAATTTTCATTATATAACTCTCTGTAAACAAAGATGGCCGCTGGCAGCCATGTTTAACGTCGAATCAAAACGATTTTTGACAAGGACCAACATCATGTCATGCTGATCATTTTAGAAAAAGTCCCATATCAATATCACTTAGAGTTTTCAAGAAGTAGTCGCTACAAACTTGTTTTTTAAAAACCTATTTTTAGATTTGGCGGCCATCTAGGATTTCACATCAACATGAATTTTTGCTTGGATCAACTAGACTTCATGGGCAACATTTCTGTAAAGTTTTATGAAAATCCATTCAACAAAAAAAAACGTTTACGGACGGACAGACAGACAGACTGACAGACAGACGGACAACGGACGCCACACCACGGCATAAGCTCTGCTGATCTCTCTCATTCTTTCCAAAGACAATTATTGATTGGAACCATCTTGGAGACAGTTTCGTTTGCACGCCATCATTGAAGAGCTTCAAATCACCTCTCGTAAAGTGCTACTAACAGCAACAGCCTCTCTTCCGATGTGTTTATGCCGTAACAGGCCCTACATCGTACAGATTCAGACCCCTGCTCTAATTTCCACAGCGTTCCCCCGCGAACCTATCACGGAGAATTCCCGCGATTGCTTTCTTTTGAGACTGGATTTTGCAAACACGGTAATTTTTACGGTCACGGAGAATCCCCGCGATATTTCGGGTGACAATCCGCGGTACGATCGCGGGGATTTGTGACTTCGATTGAAAAACGGCCGCGGGGATACTGCGAAAAAGTCGTAATCCACGTGGCACCAACTGTACCAAATAAAATTGAAAACCAGTCTTTTCTGAAACCGAGAGTTGTTTCCGGCGATGTATATGTATAAACAAAATAAAAATCGACTTTTAAATTAGTTTACAAGCTGTCGTTAATTTTTGTGTCTGATTTCATTCCGATTTATTTTGGTATTTTCGTCTTGTTTTTAACATCCCCGCTTGTAAAATGTACATGCCCGACATGATTTTTACTAACTGCGGGCTTCAGGCTACCGGCTAATTTCGAAGACTGACAAACTCATATGTTGTTTTTAATTGTCTTACAATAGCGAATAATACACTCGTTTGTTTTCAAAACATGAATATTTACTAACTCTGTCGGTCATTTTAAAGATTATGTAGCAGTGGTCAAGCCAGACTCCAACAAGAGGCCAATGACCTTGAAGCTCTACTGATAGGTTTTTGATAGCTAGATCAGCATTCCTGTGAAGTTGCATGAAAATCCGTCAAGTAGTTTCAGAGCAGTAGTCGCTACAAGTTTTTACTAAATAACTCTATGTAAACAAAGATGGCCACTGGCAGCCATGTTTAACGTCAAAGTTGAGCATTTTTCTATTTATAGCCTCCAAAAAACCCAAAGAATGCATTATCCAATATACCAAAATAAACTTAAAACTACTCAAAACTGAAAACAATATCAAACATGTGCTTCATAATTATTATAAATACCATCCATGCCTAACAGTACCTTTTTAAGATAAGACTGAAATGCCCGGTTAACAGCTTTTTTGCAATTTTTTTTTCTTTCGGTCTGTTTTCTTCCATAGAATGAATAATGTCTGAAATGTGCAATCAGAAGTCATTTCCACTCTAAAAGGTTCCTCCTATAACTCAATTTATATAAAGCCGCTATATTATGCTTTAACGTCATCTTACTATAACATCAAAATACCATAGCAACCAGTACTTAAACGGGACATTACCGATAGCAAACTGTCAATATAATGAAACAGTGCTAAGGCAAACCCAAGAATTACATCAATGGTTAGTTTTTAAATGGCATAAAGCCCACCTCAAACTTAGAAAATCCTACTAAAATTGCATATACCGACCGCAAGACACATGGGATCTCGAGATATCGCAAGTTAGATATCTCACGAGAAGTTGCGATACATTTTGAGATATCAATGACTCAAGACACATTGAGATCTCTCAAAACAACTTAAGACATCTCAAGACAGTGATCTCAAGATAAATTGAGATATACATTGAGATTTATGGGGATTAATTGAGATATCTCAATACAAATATCTTAATATAAAATGTGATATCTCAACATGAAGTATCTCAAGATAAATTAGACATATATTGAGATAAATCAAGATACGGTGCATCGTGGAATATTACAATATACATATTTTACTGAGTTGTTCATAATCTGGGTTTCGTAGCAATGCGTGTTTGCCTTATCGACAAATTACATTCTAACCGAAGTAGTTCTCTTCGCAAACAAACCGAAAGGTAACAAACTTTGAAAATATGTTGAAATACAGACAAAAAATACTTCATTTGACTGTTTTAGTAAAAAAAGGTTGGACCCTTAAGGGGGCACTCCACAGTTTAATGTACAGTTCTCAATAATCAAACCCATGACAAGCCCTTAGCCTGAATTCTTAAGCAAAAATAAATCACATCATCATTGTGTCATACATTTCTTAGAAGACAATAAAATTACCCATGTTTCCATACTAAATAAAAGTATCAAAAAGCATTTTCTGTACAACTTTAGTCCCATTTCTTTAAGATTACCCCACCCCTCAAAACATGCTTAACAAGCAATTTTAGCAATATGTCAATAAATAAAAAAAATGAATTTTCCTAAGCATATCAGTGTCATGTCTGCACTCATAATGCTCTTCCATATCAGGAAATGCTAAGTTTTACATACCTTCTCCGGCGTTTTAAAAAGTTATTCAATGCTGATCTCCCCGTGAGTGAAAATCAGCCATTTTACCTACTTTTTGGAAGTTTTTGCTAGTTGAGCATTTTTCAATTTATAGCCTCCAAAAAACCCAAAGAATGCATATTCCAATACAACAAAATAAACTTAGAAGTACTCAAAACTGAAAACAACATCAAACATGTGCTTCATAATTATTCTAAATACCCTCCATGGACCTAAAAGATGCTTAGTTGATGTCTTTCTGATTTACACCATGGACATTCGTGCGAAACTGAGGAGTGCCCCCTCAAGACAAACGTTTGTATTTACAGTCAAGCGTTCAAGATGATCAAGACTAGCTCAGATAAACAATAATCAGAGTTTGTTTCCATTTAGTTAAAATTTACGGATTACGATGTCGCATGCATATTTGTCACAAATTGAATTGTTTTCTACGTTTGTATGCTCGATCAGCGTGCATTAGGTTTACAAAAAAGCACGATCTCATAGAAAATGGTGCGGATCCCGCGTCCTAAAATGGACAGTGCATGTTGATCGAATGCAATATTATTCTGGTCTTCGTTTCATTTTTAGAGAAAAATACTAATTATTCGATAATTACATAGACATAGATACGTTATTAATGTCTATGACTAATCGTAGGATACATACATTTCCGTTGATTTCTCTCGTCAATAAAACAATCACAATTTAAACAAACTTGCGCTTTATACCAAACACATTTCTTTATTTTATAAACCAATTCAGTTTCGATATGTTTGTGTCAGACATGAATAATAGGTAACTTATAGAGAAAGTGTTTACAATCAATACTCATGTGACTGACTACATCAGGGATCTCGCAATTAGGCGAAGTCGTTTTAAACTTCGCTCTAATTTGACTGACTTCGTTTTTTATCCATGTTGGGCGAAATTTGAGTCGTCGGCAATAAGCGAAACTGCGAAATTATGTGTGTTTTATTGACGGGTAATTATTTTGTCAGCAAGTTTCATTTCAAGGTGCTTTGAATAATGATTTAATTGATTGATTTCTTTTTATATCGGAAATGTGTCAGGTTTCTAAGACCAAGACAAAACATAATCCATTCACATCTCATTCTCTGCTAAGCAGCATTACTTAAATGTATATCGAATGTCACCACACCATATTGGTTATGTCCTACTAGTGTGACCTCATTCCAAAATTATGGTTCTGCTATGTTCGGCAATCTGATCCTAGTGATGTACTCGAGATACTGAGAATGAACTTCTTATGTCATAATGCAGAACATAATGACGTCAGTAGTTCAATCGCATCCGACTGCCGAAAATGACAGATACTTAATTCGGGAATGTTGACCGGATATCCAGACAAGATCAGACAAATGATGAGTATATTTAAATGGCACTTTGGTGACTTTTGACTTCGATATCTTGGCGGGTTGACTACAGTATGCTTTCATGTAAATGAACTATAGATGGAGCAATCGGCTAAATGACATTGCAAAATGCTGAGGATAACTTTGATGATTTTGAATGCAAATTCGTTTTGGCGGAAATCTGAAACGCGTCACGATAGTATGACGTAACCAGTATGGAAACCTGCGTATTACATTTGAGTCATGCTGCGAAGCAGTGTACGAGATGTTGCGAATGACATTTTATCACCTACTGATAAAATCTCAATATCTCTGTAATGGAAAATTATGAATAATCAGACGCAATTTCCTGTGCCACGCCTCCTCCCCACCTGAAATTAATGATTTATCTCAAATATTTTTCAATTAATATGATGGATGTAAGTCTTCATTGTTTTATTCCATTCATTTGGTGTTCAATAAACGGTTGACGTTCATTTTTCTCATATTCAAAACTTCATACATTTACTTCCGTGTCGGAAGTATTTGACTGGTTCCCAGTTTCGCGTTCGCTAGTTAAAATCCTAAATTGACACACAAACGTTCGAGTCTTGTTTAAGAATAGGCTGATATTATGATAACTTTGGCCTTCGATTTCACGGTGGTCCGATCAATGAGAAGAAGTTACTACAGTTGAATAGCGTAATAAAGGCCTACCTGTCCATTCCTTTTAGGGCAATTTTGGGACCCACACTTGCTCCAATAAATTACTGCCCACGCCGTTGCGCCTGACGTTCAGTGTATCTATTCTCCGGCGTAGGGTTACGTAGCTGGTACTGGGCAATTTACGGTACTGTGGGATGAGTACTGTCCACTCCCTTCTTGAAATAAAACTACAACGCAAAAACAAAACGCATACAATTTTCAAGATGGCTGTCACAAAGTGATCCTAACTTATGCGCATGCGCAAACAATAACACACACATGCCCTACATAGCGCAATTTTTTCACACATAATCTTATAAATCCATATAGACACTCCACAACATCCCTATCAAATAAGCCCCGTAATGGTGTGTGACAAGTTCTCAACACTGCCCACAGCCATAGCCACACATTCATGAACTTGTGGACAGCCCCGTGAAACATGACCTACTTCTCCACCAAAACCATAATATGCCATATTACCTACCAAAACTTATCTACGGTACTTACCTTCGCCCAAAAATATTCTCGCCCACGATTTTGCAATGATTACAATGGCTTGAAATGTCCAATGTAACGTATAACGTCGACCTACTGTACACCAGGATCCGTCTATGTACTCCAAAGCAAAATGGCGTTCGTTAAAGCGTAATACATAGCCTGCTGCGTCAAAGGAGCTACTTATGTAATGGCCAACTATTACGTCTCGTTCATGTATCTACATCCATTAGTGATTTTCCGTACTAGAAAAGAAATAAAGCTACACAATATATATTGAAACAAAGACACAGTGCTTCTTTCACCGCATTCATTTCAATTTATATGCTGAACCTTTTTTAGCAATCTTTTGAAAAAGACGGCTACATTACATTAGCGCCGTCAGTTCTTGGCGGATAAAACTTGCTCGGAGACGACGGGGTTAGACACTTTTCATTTGTAATATTGTTGGTACCGCTGTTATTTTTAATCGGCATGGCCGTCTGTTCTCCAAATTCAACGAAAAAGAAACCAAAGGATGAACTTCCCACGAATCCAGTTTAAAACGTTTTTACAAACTCACGCGTCTTTCGAAGATTCCAACTTTTTTGACGAGACGGGCGATTTTCGTCGGCAACGGTCAACCCACACTTCGAATCTTAATCATTAACCTGATTTAGAACACGAAAGAAACTGATATAATTATATTGTCCTTTTGTATGCACACGTTTGCAACAAGCAACAGCACACGGCATTTTTAACACGTACCATAAAACGTAATCCTACATAGACAATGCAGACTTAATGCGGAGCCGCTAATCGCTTAGTACCAATGAAGTCACGTGTCTCGTGACACTTACCTGTCTTCAAAAAGGGCGAAACTCGGAGCGTGTGCGCTATGATGTTTAATTGGCTACTGTGACAAAACGGGACAACCAATAAGTGTAATATTTGACCAGATTGTACATTATATACATATATTTCAGAATATATGCTCAAAAGATACGCTATATTTCACCTTTAAGCACGTATGTGGCTTTTTGTCTGAACGGACAAAAGGCGCCGTGTGGACGAAAGGCGTCAATTTGTGTGGACTAAAAGTGCCGTGCCGACAAACGGCGTCATTTGTATTAACACTTATTGTTCAGTGTTATATCTTTAAATTAAACACTCGTGATAGAGACACTTGTATACTGTGATATTGAATATTGGACACTCAACTAGAAGTGATATAAACATATAACGGCGTAAATTAAACACTTGTGATATAGACACATTGATACAGTGAAGCGTGATATGGAAATATGTAAATAGTGAACTTTTAACCTAATGTTTTAATGTTAATGTTTTTAAATATGGGATGAACAATGTGGTGGTGGATATATATTTATTCAGTTCAACCCGTCAAGAGGTTCACTTTTGAAGGCGGTCAAAATTAACAACAACAACAACAAAGGCGCCATGAGGACGCACAAATTGACGCGTTTAGTCCACACGACGCTTTCAGTCCGCAAAAATTGACGCCTTTTGGCCGCGAGACACTTTTTGTCCTCACAAATAGACACTTTTTGCCCGCAAGACGCTGTTCGCCTTCACATTGACGCCTTTTGTCCGCACAAATTGTGAAACTTTTGTACGCACGACGCCTTTTGTCCCACCAATTGAAACCTTTTGTCCGCACGCTTTTTGTTCTTATAAGTTGATGCTTTTGTCTAAAGGATCTTGTAATGGCGTTTTAAAACGACATAGGTGAGTAAGGGGACCGCGCCTTTTAAGTCCCCAACCGACGAGGTAAATAAAGTTAAGTTAATAATTGCCTGAGTATATAACAAAACAACAAACAGTGGCTTAACACGGCAATACATGACAATGTACACCTGGAGTTATGCACACTGCATAAAACAAAAGTGTAACATGTTCAGTAATCAAAATTACCTCTCATGAACAGACTCAATAAAACCGAGTCAAAGGCAAGCAGAGCTTATGGAATGGCAAGTTGTTCGTTTCGTTCGTGCACCCTCCCGCTCGTCAGTCCGTCCGTTAACTTTTGCCGGTAATTTAAGAAGTATTACGTCTTACATTGATCATAGCTTAAAAAACACTTGAGTTCATGAAACATCTTAAACCAAGGAATGCTGTTACCGATGATCAGTAACTCTTTTTCTTTTTTTTTCTTTTTTTTGTCAGTTACTCCCTTTTATTTCAATCAGCCAATCATAATTAACGAAAGAAATAATACATGGTACAATCGTACATTTTAATTAGGCGTACTTTATTGTATTATTGTATTAGGCGACATAACATTTTCGTCTATGATTAACGACAAATACTGATTTAATTTATAATTAAAGAGGCAATTTATAACAAGCGGAAATTACTTTCCTTTTCAGTAGATGTTATTTGTATGATGTGAGTTAATACAATGTGCACTGGACAAAATAATTATAGGAGCAGACGAATACTATCTGGTTTTCTCCGAAACAACGTTATTTAATTACATAATTATCTCTCAATGACGACAATATTTGCACATTTCGAAATATCATATTTCAGGTTGGAAACACGGCACTCTTGATTTTCTTTATTTAGATTCGCGGCATCCCATCAGTTTCTCTCTTTTATAAGATGTATTAAATTCGTGCTTTTGTGAATAATTCTTGTTGTTCGTGTGTTTTAAATGAGTGAATTCTCAGTTCATACTATGTACTATAATGTATATATCGGCGTATTAATACATTTAAATGGGGTACATCAGGATTTTTCTAGAAATATCTTCAATTATAAAAATGTTTCAATTCATGATAAAACACTTATATCAATCAAAATACAGGCCAGCCATTTCTGAGGCTATGCGCCAGAGATTGCCGGCTTTTCTCCTGCATTACCGGCTTACCGGCTTTACAGTTGAAATGACCTGCAAAACGAAAACCTTCGGGCAAAATCACTTAATATTTTAAAGTTGTTTTTTATTGACCAGCTGGTTCTGTGTTTATGACTTCCACAATATCATAAAGTCACCGGGAAATTGAGCGATAATTGGTTGTTATCAATATTGTGAGCGCTCCATGTGGTATCAGTTAGCAAAAGTAGCGCGTGAACACAGTATCCATCATCACCAGAGCAGATTAGAAAACGGTAATTGTGCTAAATTTCTTCAACAAATATGAAAAATGTTATATAATGCCATATAATACACGATCTGACAAATAATCTTATAATACAAATATGTTTGATAATCATGTTATGGCAGTATTTTTTCAGCTACCAATAATAAAAAACATTTGAGCTTCATGAAACTTCGCACACATCTTCATCTTTATCTTAAACCAAGGAAGGCTGTTACCGATGATCAGTAACTTTAACTTTCATTTCAGCAGAGTTATGCCCCTTTTCATAAAACTTTAATCTGCAGCTTAACCAAGCTGATAACTGACCATAACATGAACAGTGTGACCTATGTTCATGAAGAAACCTCAAACACATTTTCGTCTTAACCAAATGAATGTCGTTATACGTCCAATAACTCTGAATTTCATTTGACAGAGTTATGCTCCTTTTCATAAAACTTTAACCTGCAACCTAACCTGGCTTATAAGTTGGCCAAATATTCATCTATGGTCCTGAAAATGTATACAGTTCATCCTTATCCAATACTTATGTATGCCCCTTTTCATAAACCTTAATGCTTTAAAAAAAATCTGCTTTGTAATTCATGAAGGATTGCGCCTCTGTTTTCAAGCTTTATTTGTTACCTTGTTCTTTCTGAAATACGCACGTGAGCGGTGACACAGGTGTTCCGTGGAACACCTTTCTAGTTAATTTGATCTTAACAAGTGTCTTTACATCAATGAATGCTCGGACAAGTTCGAAAGCCAACTAGATCATATTATTCATACCACAGGCATGGTACTTGACTTATTGAAACGAATCCATATTCTGCCTTGTGAACACTCTAGCTTCTTCATTTTATATTTAAACTTTAACACTCTTAACCAGATTACACGTTCTTTTGGTTAAACAACTTCTTTTCAGAAACCGCTTTGTCAATTTTTGAGTTTTGGTGCACCCTATAGAACCTCGTTGAAACCCCAGAGGCTCTTTTTGTTACTGACCGTTCCAAGGCAGAAGCCCAATTTTCAACTCGTATATGTTTGTGCTTTCATATCTCGCCATTTATTCATCTTTATACATGTTTATAATTGTTGTTATACCCCCGATTTCACAAATAAATATCACGTTGTCCGTTACGTCTGTAAGTTAAAGGGAATATAATAACACAGAATTACTATCCATATTTTTGAGAGTTCTGAAAAAATAGAAAAGGGTGAAAGCATTATCAAATTGGGATGACAAAGACGATATGATAATTTGAAGGTTCTGTTGAAACGGATATCGAAGTCGCCATTTTGAGAACTGTGACATAATAGTTCTAACTGGTCATATATGAAATATTTATAAATATGAATATTTATTGAATAATAGGAAAAACATGACAGCAGCTTTATGAAAAAATGTAGACTTAATGGCATTTATGCTTATGTGCCTCTTGTGTTTTTGATATGCTTTCATCTTTTTTTTCCGATTCAATAGGATAACAATACTTATCCGTGATATTCTTAAATGCGGACAATGTGAGCAATAGACAGTGACCCGATACACCCCCGAAACTATTTATGTTCATGTTAGTGTTCTTGTTTGTATTTCAGAACAAAAATGATTTCATATATACGTGTAAATGTGTTTCGCTAGTCCTGCACTTCTGTTTTGGGGAGTTTTGTGTATAACAGTTGCCCCGTCACAAAACAACAGTGGAAACATCGATCATGAATAATCAGGTTAAACGTACTGGACTGTGTGATTGTATGAAGTATCCCTCAAAGCCCTAGTGTTTGGGGCGCTTGTTTCAGGCAAAGGTTTTTCTGCAATAACTAAAGCAATTTAAATAATACGTACATCAGTTATATATCATTAGAACTGGCAGTTTTAGTGTTAAATAAAACTACTTTACTTTTGAAAATCGGTTGAGAAATAAATATTTAAGAGCCAAATGATTTTTTGATGGGGCTTTTCCTATGTAAAATCCTTGCTGGTGGGACAGCAGAAAATTAAGAAATGTCAATCCTTCATATTTTGCTATAAAACTTTCAAGGTAGGTGTCTTAATTTACTAATATCCAACAATTTAAAACCATTTTTGGATAAAAATTCTTAACAAAATATTTTTTCAAATTTTTCATGCAGCAGAATTTTGCATTGAAAATGACCCATCAAATACAGCTTTCGCACATGCAATTTTTATTTCTCAACCGATTTTAAAATGTAAGGTATTTTTATTTACCACTAAAAATGTCTGTTTCACTGGAATACAACTTATTTAAGTACGAGATGTGTTTTGTCTGAAAAGTCCAAAGACCTTTGGCTGAAACAAGCGCCTCAAACCCGTAGTACTAGTTTCTGCTAGAAATGAGACTTAACATAATAAGCAGAACTTAACATTTAAACATTTTAATGTAAGTTTCTACATATATATATATACTTACATATTATTTTCCACAGACAACACAATCCTACATATTATTTTGTTTGTTTATGTGTATTAAACAGTTAAACGTTTGTACTTATTTCATGTATTTAATAACACGCGTGCATGGTCAGTTGTTCACAAACGTACGTCAACTATCTATTTAAATCTTTGGGAAATTCACAAGATAAATATAAAGGCCTGAATATACAGAATGAACATCTCCGTGTTTTCTGCGAGACTTTTCCCACATATATTGCATACGTATGGCAGCAAGGATTTCTCACACGTGCGTAGCCCATCGATGCCCAAATTCTGGAAATGGTCCCTTTTGTCTACAAGCTGGCGAAATACATTTCTTGAATTTTTGTAAAACGGCTTAGATATAGATTTGATTGTTCACAATTTGGTCTACCTACATCAATTCGAGGTCACTGCTTATCCAGACAGAGGGAGAAATGCCCCCGAATTCATTTTCATTCTGTCTTTTTTGCCACCAAGGTCCTCATCATCCCTATATTGTTTCATGTGTTACTTGAGCGGAGGCAGAAAACAATGACCACGGCTGCAGCGACAATGGAGTGTTTACAATAGAATTTGCAGCAATTCTGCAGTTCTGCAGGTGATAAGGTTCTAGAACCGGATTTGGCCTTGAATGTTCATTCACGTAGGCTCCATATAATCAATTTGGACATATTCTAACCGCACAAATACATGGGAACTGGAAATCCTCCGCTTTAAACTGTTGTTACTGCCGAGGCAGTACAGGAGGTGAGATTCCCGGGCGTGGTAAACAAGCGACGTCATATGATAATTAACAATGTCTTTTATATAGTATAGAACCTGCCATTTATTAATATTTAACTTTACTGAAAAAGTTTTAATAGCGGACAAAATATAATATCTTCAGATTTTCGACGAGCATAAAGCTTAGCATTTTTTATTTTCTGCAGGTAAAAAGCATTTGTCATAGGTGCAGACAAAAAGCACTGTGCGGACAAAAATAATCACTTTTTCAGATTGTGTGCGGTCAAAAAAGCGCCACGTTGACAAAAAGCATCACTTTTTCAGATTTTGTGCGGACAAAAAGCGCCGTGCTTACAAAAAGCGTCTCTTTTTCAGATTGTGTGCGATCAAAAAGCGCCACGTGGACAAAAAGCATCACATTTTCAGATTTTGTGCGGAGAAAAAGCGCCGCGCGTACAAAAAGCACCACTTGTTCAGATTGTGTGCGGACAAAAAGCGCCGCGCTGACAAAAAGGGTCACTCTTTCAGATTGTGTGCGGACAAAAAACGCCGCGCGGACAAAAAGCTTCATTATTTTTCATTTTTTCTTCAGACAAAAAGCGCCACTCTGACAAAAAGCGTCACTTTTTCAAATTTTGTGACAAAAGGAGCTGCACACAAAAAGCGCCGTGCGGACAAAAGCAATGTCACAGTCGATCATGCATCTCTATCCCCAGTGCACTAAAAATCAATCCCCCGTACACTGATTTACGCATCTAATTATCTAAGAAGTTTCAGAAATACACATGCCCATTTTTCACACAGATAAAGTTGATATGACAATGAACAAGTTTGTCGAAACAAGATGTCGATAAAATACATAAAAGCGGAACAATAACAAACTATTGGCACAAACATGCATCGTTCGTACGTGATCAGGACACTTTGTTTTGATTAGTTAAAACAATTACGAAATATATGCCACTTTTCATATATTGCAGCTTACTTCAGCAACATTCAGCTTTTTGCTCCCACCGTTGGCTTGTACGAGCACTATACAATAACACGGGAATATAGAAATACAGGAATATAGCAATATAACATGTCAAATTTCTTATCATTTTATCAGCTATATGCGGTTTACGATGTATCACCGTGACCAGGTAAATGCAGAGATATGTGGATAAACGGTTACTAAATTTAAAGAAGTTTTAGTAAAATAAACATTTCTCAAGATGAAGAAGAGGCACCCAAGTCCCTTTTACACAAAAAGAACATTTTAATCCACCCAGAGGATAAGGGCTCTGGATATAATAGTGCTAGAAAAATAGAAATATATGGAAAGCCTAGAAATAAAATGAATGTTAATATTTACAGAGACACTGAAGGAGATACAACAGTCTCTTCAACTAAAAAAGTAAATAAACTTATAAACAAAGATGTATACTGAGTAGGGAAGATGCCATAACAAAAGTCACGGAGATCTACCTTTTACCAAATTACCACAAAACAAGCAAGCTAAAAGGATCAGTGCACCTATGAGACCGATGATAGTGAATGACAAACATTCTCCAACAGAGAAATTGGTAGAGGTGGCGGATTTTTAGCTAATTGATTTTGTTATAAACTCCCCTAGCTATATACGTGATACAACATATTTCTTAAATAGTGATCTCAGACCCAATACCAGGAAACTCTATCTTGTTTTTACCCCTCAGTCCCCAAGAAATAATGCTAGTAGTGTGCAAGGAAGCCTTAGACAGTAGAACTAACCCAATGATATCAACAAGTGAGATGCTAAATATGATACACTGCCAGGTGGTTTTGGAAAATAAGATGTTCAGCCTAGAAACAAAGCACTATGTACAAACCGAGGGAATGGCTAATGGTTCACGTTTAGAAAAGAACTTTGCTTTTGTTATATGAGAATATGGGGTGAAAAGAAGTTGACCTGTCACAAAAAGCACTATTTTTATAAACAGTTTATAGATGACGGTGTTGTTCTGGCTTCTGCCAGATCAATGATTATTTTATGGCTTTCTAGGCTTTTACATGATCATTTATGCGATTTTCTTATTACGGAGTTACGGTTGTCTAGTGATTAAGGCATCCGTCTCGTAATCCGGAGGTCGAAGGTTCGAGTCTCGTCAGAGGCGGGCTTGTTACTGAAGAGAGACCGGTTGGTGAGCCGCCAGCTAGTTAAAAAACGGTTACCGATTGCCTACTTGCCTGGTGACTGGCATTAAAGAATAGGAATCGGGAAGTAATGATGTTCAAGACAAAGGTGTCTCATAAGTTAAAATTGACAGACCCTTTCAATAGGGGTGACACTATAATAAACAAACACTTTACTTTACTATTAGTGCTGCCCTGTTTGGTAGATTATAACCTGGAGGGATACATTTATTTACACTGTCCCGTTTATTGGGATGACAATAGGGTAAGAGTGAGATTTGGTGCACCCTAGAACCTGGCTTGAAACCCCAGCGGTCCTTTTTGCCACTGACCGTCCAAGGCGGTAGCCATATTGTCAACCCTTTTGCGTTTGTGATGTCATATCTTGCCTTCATTCATATGTATAGTTGTTGTTTGTTTCTGTGTGTTTGTGGTTGACTGTCGTCCTTGTTTCTGTGTGTTTGTGGTTGAATGTCGTCCTTGAATGCTACATTTCCTTATCGATTTCTATATCTACTTGTTTGGTATATGGACATGAACTTTACAGTCTCTGAAAGAATTCACTACATTTGTAAATGATATACATAATACTATTAAAAAAAAATTAAGGTATAATACTTCAGCGAGTTGCCTGTACACTTGGGTCAAGCTTGTGTTTGGTTGAAGTTAAATAAGCGTGAAAAAAACAAAACAGGCACACACATAATACAAACACAGGACTTAGCTACGATCTTGGACTTGAAAATAATATGTGAGAAGGAAGAATATGACATAAACTTAAACTACAGCTTAGAAAACGCCGACAGATATTGAGGGAAAATGACAGAAAATCAACTATTGTAGATAGGCAAATTAGATAAGAATGAGCTTTTCAGAGAGACATTTTTTATTACATAAAATTCGGTTTATTTGTGTTTTTTCATGAAAATATCTTATTTTATTTAATGTTATTTTCATGTTTTTCCGTTTACATATACTTGTGTGTTTTTGTTGTTGTTTTTATTTACAAATGAGATATTCAGTAGAATGATAACATATTCTTTAACAAAATAGAAATTACACACGTATTACATATTGTGTGCATTGTCGATAAGTATAATGTAATTACACACGTATTACATATTGTGTGCATTGTCGATACGTATAATGTAATTACACACGTATTACATATTGTGTGCATTGTCGATACGTATAATGTAATTACACACATATTACATATTGTGTGCATTGTCGATAAGTATAATGTAATTACACACGTATTACATATTGTGTGCATTGTCGATAAGTATAATGTAGTTACACACGTATTACATATTGTGTGTATTGTCGATAAGTATAATGTAGTTACACACGTATTACATATTGTGTGCATTATCGATACGTATAATGTAATTACACACGTATTACATATTGTGTGCATTGTCGATAAGTGTAATGTAATTACACACGTATTACATATTGTGTGCATTGTCGATAAGTGTAATGTAATTAAACACGTATTACATATTGTGTGTATTGTCGATAAGTGTAATGTAGTTAAACACGTATTACATATTGTGTGCATTGTCGATAAGTATAATGTAATTACACACGTATTACATATTGTGTGCATTGTCGATAAGTATAATGTAGTTACACACGTATTACATATTGTGTGCATTGTCGATAAGTATAATGTAATTACACACGTATTACATATTGTGTGTATTGTCGATAAGTATAATGTAATTACACACGTATTACATATTGTGTGTATTGTCGATAAGTATAATGTAGTTACACACGTATTACATATTGTGTGCATTGTCGATAAGTATAATGTAATTACACACGTATTACATATTGTGTGTATTGTCGATAAGTATAATGTAGTTACACACGTATTACATATTGTGTGCATTGTCGATAAGTATAATGTAGTTACACACGTATTACATATTGTGTGCATTGTCGATAAGTCTAATGTAATTACACACGTATTACATATTGTGTGCATTATCGATACGTGTAATGTAATTACACACGTATTACATAGTGTGTGCATTGTCGATACGTATAATGTAATTACACACGTATTACATATTGTGTGTATTGTCGATAAGTATAATGTAATTACACACGTATTACATATTGTGTGCATTGTCGATAAGTATAATGTAGTTACACACGTATTACATATTGTGTGCATTGTCGATAAGTATAATGTAATTACACACGTATTACATATTGTGTGCATTGTCGATACGTATAATGTAATTACACACGTATTACATATTGTGTGCATTGTCGTTAAGTATAATGTAATTACAAACGTATTACATATTGTGTGCATTGTCGATAAGTATAATGTAATTACACACGTATTACATATTGTGTGTATTGTCGATAAGTATAATGTAGTTACACACGTATTACATATTGTGTGTATTGTCGATAAGTATAATGTAGTTACACACGTATTACATATTGTGTGCATTGTCGATACGTATAATGTAATTACACACGTATTACATATTGTGTGCATTGTCGATAAGTATAATGTAATTACAAACGTATTACATATTGTGTGCATTGTCGATAAGTATAATGTAATTACACACGTATTACATATTGTGTGTATTGTCGATAAGTATAATGTAGTTACACACGTATTACATATTGTGTGTATTGTCGATAAGTATAATGTAGTTACACACGTATTACATATTGTGTGCATTGTCGATACGTATAATGTAATTACACACGTATTACATATTGTGTGCATTGTCGATAAGTATAATGTAGTTACACACGTATTACATATTGTGTGCATTGTCGATACGTATAATGTAATTACACACGTATTACATATTGTGTGTATTGTCGATAAGTATAATGTAAGTACACACGTATTACATAGTGTGTGTATTGTCGATAAGTATAATGTAGTTACACACGTATTACATATTGTGTGCATTGTCGATAAGTATAATGTAATTACACACGTATTACATATTGTGTGCATTGTCGATAAGTATAATGTAATTACACACGTATTACATATTGTGTGCATTGTCGATAAGTATAATGTAGTTACACACGTATTACATATTGTGTGCATTGTCGATAAGTATAATGTAGTTACACACGTATTACATATTGTGTGCATTGTCGATAAGTATAATGTAGTTACACACGTATTACATATTGTGTGCATTGTCGATAAGTATAATGTAATTACACACGTATTACATATTGTGTGTATTGTCGATAAGTATAATGTAATTACACACATATTACATATTGTGTGTATTGTCGATAAGTATAATGTAGTTACACACGTATTACATATTGTGTGCATTGTCGATAAGTATAATGTAATTACACACGTATTACATATTGTGTGTATTGTCGATAAGTATAATGTAGTTACACACGTATTACATATTGTGTGCATTGTCGATAAGTATAATGTAATTACACACGTATTACATATTGTGTGCATTGTCGATAAGTATAATGTAGTTACACACGTATTACATATTGTGTGCATTGTCGATAAGTATAATGTAATTACACACGTATTACATATTGTGTGTATTGTCGATAAGTATAATGTAATTACACACGTATTACATATTGTGTGTATTGTCGATAAGTATAATGTAGTTACACACGTATTACATATTGTGTGCATTGTCGATAAGTATAATGTAATTACACACGTATTACATATTGTGTGTATTGTCGATAAGTATAATGTAGTTACACACGTATTACATATTGTGTGCATTGTCGATAAGTATAATGTAATTACACACGTATTACATATTGTGTGCAGTGTCGATAAGTATAATGTAGTTACACACGTATTACATATTGTGTGCATTGTCGATAAGTCTAATGTAATTACACACGTATTACATATTGTGTGCATTATCGATACGTGTAAACATATTGTGTGCATTGTCGATAAGTATAATGTAGTTACACACGTATTACATATTGTGTGCATTGTCGATAAGTATAATGTAATTACACACGTATTACATATTGTGTGCATTGTCGATACGTATAATGTAATTACACACGTATTACATATTGTGTGCATTGTCGTTAAGTATAATGTAATTACAAACGTATTACATATTGTGTGCATTGTCGATAAGTATAATGTAATTACACACGTATTACATATTGTGTGTATTGTCGATAAGTATAATGTAGTTACACACGTATTACATATTGTGTGTATTGTCGATAAGTATAATGTAGTTACACACGTATTACATATTGTGTGCATTGTCGATAAGTATAATGTAATTACACACGTATTACATATTGTGTGCATTGTCGATAAGTATAATGTAGTTACACACGTATTACATATTGTGTGCATTGTCGATACGTATAATGTAATTACACACGTATTACATATTGTGTGTATTGTCGATAAGTATAATGTAAGTGCACACGTATTACATATTGTGTGTATTGTCGATAAGTATAATGTAGTTACACACGTATTACATATTGTGTGCATTGTCGATAAGTATAATGTAATTACACACGTATTACATATTGTGTGCATTGTCGATAAGTATAATGTAATTACACACGTATTACATATTGTGTGCATTGTCGATAAGTATAATGTAGTTACACACGTATTACATATTGTGTGCATTGTCGATAAGTATAATGTAGTTACACACGTATTACATATTGTGTGTATTGTCGATAAGTATAATGTAGTTACATACGTATTACATATTGTGTGCATTATCGATACGTATAATGTAATTACACACGTATTACATATTGTGTGCATTGTCGATAAGTATAATGTAATTACACACGTATTACATATTGTGTGTATTGTCGATAAGTGTAATGTAGTTACACACGTATTACATATTGTGTGCATTGTCGATAAGTATAATGTAATTACACACGTACTACATATTGTGTGCATTTTCGATAAGTATAATGTAGTTACACACGTATTACATATTGTGTGCATTGTCGATAAGTATAATGTAATTACACACGTATTACATATTGTGTGTATTGTCGATAAGTATAATGTAATTACACACGTATTACATATTGTGTGTATTGTCGATAAGTATAATGTAGTTACACACGTATTACATATTGTGTGCATTGTCGATAAGTATAATGTAATTACACACGTATTACATATTGTGTGTATTGTCGATAAGTATAATGTAGTTACACATGTATTACATATTGTGTGCATTGTCGCTAAGTATAATGTAATTACACACGTATTACATATTGTGTGCATTGTCGATAAGTATAATGTAGTTACACACGTATTACATATTGTGTGCATTGTCGATAAGTATAATGTAATTACACACGTATTACATATTGTGTGCATTATCGATACGTGTAATGTAATTACACACGTATTACATATTGTGTGCATTGTCGATACGTATAATGTAATTACACACGTATTACATATTGTGTGTATTGTCGATAAGTATAATGTAATTACACACGTATTACATATTGTGTGCATTGTCGATAAGTATAATGTAGTTACACACGTATTACATATTGTGTGCATTGTCGATAAGTATAATGTAATTACACACGTATTACATATTGTGTGCATTGTCGATACGTATAATGTAATTACACACGTATTACATATTTTGTGCATTGTCGATACGTATAATGTAATTACACACGTATTACATATTGTGTGCATTGTCGATAAGTATAATGTAATTACAAACGTATTACATATTGTGTGCATTGTCGATAAGTATAATGTAATTACACACGTATTACATATTGTGTGTATTGTCGATAGGTATAATGTAGTTACACACGTATAACATATTGTGTGTATTGTCGATAAGTATAATGTAGTTACACACGTATTACATATTGTGTGCATTGTCGATACGTATAATGTAATTACACACGTATTACATATTGTGTGCATTGTCGATAAGTATAATGTAATTACACACGTATTACATATTGTGTGCATTGTCGATAAGTATAATGTAGTTACACACGTATTACATATTGTGTGCATTGTCGATACGTATAATGTAATTACACACGTATTACATATTGTGTGTATTGTCGATAAGTATAATGTAATTACACACGTATTACATATTGTGTGTATTGTCGATAATTATAATGTAGTTACACACGTATTACATATTGTGTGCATTGTCGATAAGTATAATGTAATTACACACGTATTACATATTGTGTGCATTGTCGATAAGTATAATGTTATTACACACGTATTACATATTGTGTGTATTGTCGATAAGCATAATGTAGTTACACACGTATTACATATTGTGTGCATTGTCGATAAGTATAATGTAATTACACACGTATTACATATTGTGTGCATTGTCGATAAGTATAATGTAGTTACACACGTATTACATATTGTGTGCATTGTCGATAAGTATAATGTAATTACACACGTATTACATATTGTTTGCATTGTCGATAAGTATAATGTAATTACACACGTATTACATATTGTGTGCATTGTCGATACGTATAATGTAATTACACACGTATTACATAGTGTGTGTATTGTCGATAAGTATAATGTAATTACACACGTATTACATATTGTGTGCATTGTCGATAAGTATAATGTAGGGAAAGGCCGTAACTAATGTTGTAAGAACTTGTTGCCCGACTCATTTGTATATTTGGCAATAGAACATGTTTACATCAGAGAGACTTCGTGAACAAATAGTCATAATGCGTGTAATAAAATAATGTTTATAGTATAAACATTTTCAAGACAATTACCCATGTTATCGTTATACATATTTCAAACGGACAGAAGTTTAAGGTAAACTCAGTACATTTGAAAACGCAACACTTGGTATTTTTTTTAATTTCTAGATTGGAATGGAAGTCCTCGTGCAAAAAGAGTTATAACTGAAAGAGGTAGAGAACATCTTTTATCACATAACGTCCCTTGTTAGCAGTGTCGAACAACCATTTAATATTATATTGTATGACACACTTGTAATACAACCTGGAACGATTTTGATTGGTTGAGTTAAACCTGTAGCACTACGCAAGTTTATTAACTGAAACTATTTTATTTGTGAACGCTTGTAAAAATAATGCACGTTATACAAGACATTGTTGTTGATTTGTTAAAAGTTGGCGTAAACTGCTATTTTGTAAAGAGGTAAAACACGAACTCTTTTATACGCAACGTTATGTGTGAGACGCGACGTTAGGACGTCACATGTGTCTGACGTCGTGGCGGTTCTATATCCATCTGAATTTTTTTTACTAATTTGATTGCAATGTTATGTGATAAAAAGGATATTAAACTCGTTCCCATTCCATATAAGATGTATGAAACTCGTTATGAATTAACTCGCCAGAAGGCTCGTTAAAATTAAAATAATTCATAGCTCGTTTCATAAATCTTATATGAAATGGGAACTCGGTTAAGATCCTCTATATATAACGGATTATAGTTTATATGCTAACGTTTGGGACAATGAGCATTGTGATTTAAAAAAAACAACAGCAGTCTAGAAACAATCGAAAATAAAATATGTTGCATTTTTTAAATGTAATGAGTGTATACGCGATGATGCGTGACTGAGTATCGCGGTGATACTGACAGGTGATTGAGGGAGAGGTGTTAACTCTTTGTTAAACAATCAAGCCCTCAGCAGCATTCTTCATTTAAGAAACCCTCTCACTCGTACGGCAGTACTTCTAAATCTCAGTCTGGTACTTTAAGTACTAGTACTTCTAAACATCAAGCATCTAATGGGAATACTGATCAAAAATCCTTATCTCAAATTACTTGCAATTATTGCAAAAAGAAAGTTCACCTCATTTCTGAGTGTTTTACTTGGAAAAGGAAGCAACAACAAAAAGAAGGTGTAAAACCTACTAGTCTCAACTCTTTAAGGTCTAAACCCCAGTCTTGTGTTGGAAACAATGTAATTTTTGAGGTCAATAAATCCAGTAGCCGGTTCGTTTGGCAAGGCGGAAGAGCTTCGTAGAAGAGAAGATACTCTTTTGGTTGTTTGTTTCGGACCTCTTCTCTTCTAGTCCTCATTAAACAATTCTTCTACAAACAACATCAATTTTCGGTCAAGAGCGGCTGTTAGTTTTGGAATTATGCGTATTCGATTAATCCAAAACCGCCTATCTCTTCCAATGTGCGTTCGATTAGAATAGTGCTCTGCCTTCTTATATCCTATTCTGTACTGGGTACTTCCCTTCCCGGAAGTGACAAAACGAACCGGCTACCAGTCGTCTAATTCTGTTATGGAGACTTATGAACCTTTCATGTGCAAAGGTTCTATATCACTAATTGGTGATTCGACCAAGCCTATCCCTATTAAGATTTTGCGAGACACAGGTCTTCTGAATCCATATTATTAGCAGATATCCTGCCTTTTACTGAGAAGATTTTTTTTCAGACGGACTACAGTGAAAATAACATTCCCTTACCAGATCATTCTCTTTCTATTAGTTTGAATGACAAAGATCGTGACAAACTGTCAAGATCACAACTTATAAGTGATAAGCATAGAGATCCTGAGATTTCTAGCTTATTTGATAGGGCCGTTAGTGAAGAAGAAGCTTCACAAGTCACAGTTTGTTATTTTACTAAAAATGGGATCCCGATGAGAAAATGGCGACTACCTGATGTCCCCGCTGATGTTTGGCCCATGAAACTCCTTTGTCTGGTCCTTTAGGTGTCAATATCAAAAAGGATGTTTCAAAATTCTGTAGGTCTTATCACACATGTCAAATGGTAGGAAAACCTAATCAGAAGATTCCCAAAGCGCATCTTCAACCCATTCCGGCATTTGACGAACCTTTCAGTAAAATAATCGTGGACTGTTGGACCCTCAGACCAAGTCTGGTAATCAATATATGTTGATGATTATGTGTGCATCAACGAGATTTCCTAGGAATATTAAGGCAAAGTCTACTGTGAAGTCCATGGTCAAGTTTTTCAAAATATGTCCAGTTTGACCAAGGGTCAAATTTCATGTCTGGAATATTTCAACAGGTCATTCATGAGTTAGGCATTCAACTGTTTGTCTTCGGCTTATCATCCGGAAAGTCAATGTGCTCTAGAAAGATATCATCAGACACTGAAAAACAAGATTAGGTCATATTGTTGCAGGTATCCATTTATTGCTTTTCGCTGTTCGGGAGTCAATTCAAGAATTGCTTGGCTTCTGCCCTTTTAAACTAGTTTTTGGTCACACTGTTCGTGGACCACTTAAATTACTTAAAGGGACACACGGCAATCTCGATTTTTTTTAAAAACTCACGGCGTCCCGTTAGTTTTTCTCTTAACTGGCATTTATTCAATCAGTAATAATAATTGTTAGAATAGTTCATAGCAAATTGTTTTACCTTTTAATAATATTGCACCAATAATATATTTACACATTTGGTAAAATCATGAAGTACATTCAAATCACATTGTTTTATTTAATTATATGCATGCAGTTTTAGAGTCAAAATGGTGCAGCATAAGTAAACATAGGAGTACGTTTTAATTTTGGAATAAAACTCAAGATTGCCATGTGTCCCTTTAAAGAGAAAATTCTCAGAAGAAGACACTTTTTGAATCTTCTACAGTACTGGTCTGATTCTAGACATAAACTGTAGAAAACTTGTGAGGTATCTCAGTCTAATCTCAAATCATCTCAATCAAAAATGAAAACAAGGTATGATTTGTCTGCGCAAGAAAGAAATTGTAAACCATTTGATAAGGTTCTTGCTGTATTACCTATTTCTGGAAAGCCTTAACAAGATATACGGTCCTTATACAGTGGAGAAAAGGATCAATGATTTGAATTATATTAACAATACTCCTAGAAGGCGAAAGCAACGTCAACGTCAACTTTGTCATATCAATAATACATTGTCAGAGATAGCCTTTCTTCACATTTAGTTAATGTAGTTTGCTCGGTCCCACTTGAAAATTACAGAATGACAATGGACAGTTTGACATTAAATGATCCTGGTTTAGTGAAATTACAAAACAGTGACATTTTGAAAAATCCTGACGAGAAACTGTCACATCTAGAACCACCACAGTAACATGAGCTGAAACAGTTAATACATGAATATGAGTACTTATTTTCTGTTGTTCCAACAACAACTTACACAATTTATCATGATGTCGATGTTGGAAATGCTACTCCACTAAAACAGCTTCCATATCATATAGAATGAATCCTTCCAAAAAACTGTATCTCAAAGAAGAAATTCAATGCTTAACGATTTCATTGAAGTTCACCATGTATTCTTGAATCAAAACCGGATAATACATACCGAATGTGTACTGACTAAAAAAAAGTCAACAGTGTCACAACAACTGCTTCATTTCCAATTCCACGAATTGACGACTATAATGTATTGACAAAACTCGAAATGTAAAATACGTTTCAATGCCTGATCTTTTAATGGATTTTGGCCAGTTCCTCTCACAGAAAAAGCAAAAGAAGTTCCAGCATTTGTAACTCCAAATGGACTGTTTCAATATAAAGTTATGCCATTTGAAATGAAAAACTCTCCAGCAACGTTTCAACGTCTCGTCAATATGTTAATCTCCGGTTTAGATCTAAGTGACGCGTACATCGATGATGCGATCATTTAAATCAACACATGGGAAGACCATTTACAGACCATTAGAAGTTTCTTCGATCAAGACGATGCAAATTAACCTTCAACCTCAACAAAAATGAATTGTGTCGTGCTATTGTCACAATTTTAGGACATGAAGTGGGACAGGGTCATTTTAAACATATTGAAGCTAAGGTCAAGTCTAGTTCTGAATTTCATGTACCGACTTGAAAAAGCAATGTATGCGTTCTCTTGGTATGGCTGGTTATTATAGACAATTTTGTCATAACTTTTAAGTCATGGCTGAACCTTTGACAAATTTAATGAGTAAAAGAAATCAGTCTGTTTGGACTGAAAAATGCCAACAGTCACTTGACAAATTAAAAGCCGTACTGATGAGTGTACCAGTGCTTTCATCACCACATTTTGAATTTAAATTTAAATTAGCAGTTGATGCTAGCGACATTTGTGCTGGTGCAGTAATTCTGCAAGAAGACAAAACTGGTGTTGATCATCCAGTTTGTTACTTTCCGAAAACGTTCAACAAGCATCAGAAAACATATTCAACTATTGAAAAAGAGTGTCTTTCACTCATTTTGGCATTTCAACATGTTGAAGTGTATTTAACTTCATCTATTTCGCCAATAGTTGTTTTCAGTGATCACAATCCGCTCACATTCACAAATAAAATGAAAAACAAAAATCAACGATTGATGCGGTGGACTTTGATGTTGAAAGAGTACGATATTGATATAAAACATGTCAGAGGTAAAGATAATTTAATGCAGATTGCTCGTGTTTAAGATACTTGTGTATATTTAAACAAGTGTAATTTAATACATGTGTTAACGCTTGTTGATTTTAAAAAGAAAAAAAATCATGTTGTAATATATGTTTTGACATATGTGTTGAAATTGAAATAATGTACCATAGCTCTAACGGTTTTCCTTTGTTCATGCTTATGATATATTTTTCATAAACCTGAAGAGCTATAAATGCCGGTATATTTCAGCCGTGCTATAAAGGACAGATTTGGCAGTTATACTACGGTCTACTCAATTTTACTCGTGCGTAGTTGTAATGTTTACACACAACCTGTTAATCAAAAATGTAAAACACGACTACCCACTCCTCGACATTGGATTTGCCCAATAATATACACAGGCGATTGGCTGCAATAATCAAAACATGGGTCATGCTCATGCCGCGTGATAATGCTATTTCATGATCGGACCGTGCTGTTATTTTTTACTGAAAACTGCAACGCCCTAAAACTTCTTGCACATGTGTAGTTGGATAAATGGCTATGGTACAATACATTTATAGCATATTTTTCTCGTATGCGATATATCCTGCATTCTCGGGCCTGCGGCTCTCGAGAAGCAGTTCAAATCGCATATAGTCGAAATAGTATTCTATAAATATTACTTATTACATTATTGCATTGCCTGTTACATGCCTTTCAAAAGAATGCTTTATTATATAAATCATTATGTTTAGAATGTTTTATTACATCAATCATTATGTTTCTTTAAGGGTGAAGGTGTTGCCTATGTCTGAATGTGTACAGGCATTGTTGCGTGTTTATTATTGATTTGGCCTTGAATAAAAATAAAAATAGTATAGACGTAAACATGTTTACCATTATGCAAATTTGGACGGTATATAGTCAGACTCTGAGAGAAGCCCAGCATTTGAGTTCTATTTAGTAAACAGATAATTTTGAATTGGATGCTTTTAAAAATATAAAATATATTTGTTAGGGGATTTACTTATTATTGTGCTCATTCATACTAACAGTGAAATTGGATATTTGGACTAAAACGGACATATTAGAAATTAATTTAGACTGAAAGGACACTTACTGTTTTGGATTAAAGAGACACTTACTTTTTTGGATTAAAGAGACATCATATTGTATAGGACGAAAAGTACACAAAAATACATATACAATTATTATTTATTATATTCGATGGTTCATGTCTATATATATAAGATTGAGGTAAAACATTTACAGTATTTCCTCGTGAACAATATTGCCTTGCAATCAACATTATATATCGACTAACATCAATCATGTCAATATTCACTTACAATAATTTCCTACTAAAAGCCTAGTAGACATGTTGCTGCTTTGCAGTTCATTAAGCTTGTAAATACATGACTTTGATAATACTTGTTTTCAAATAAATCATAAACAAGAATGGAAAAAAGGCCTAAAGACGATCCACTTGTTTCATACGTAATGAACATGTTACATGTAATATAATCAGATACCATTTACTAACAGTAGATATATAAGTCAAACAGAAAATATTCAAAGAACGCTGTGATCCAATTATACGCATTCATAACATATAACAATAAAAGAGTAATAGAAACAAATTATGCGACAACACAAATATTAAAGTGTTCTCAACATGGGTATCTCTTGGTTAGATACAAATTGGCCGTAGGGAATTTACAGCAAGTAATATGATGCACAAACCTCATTCTTGCCATTTTGTCATCCCACATAAACGGGACGATGTATACATATGTATAGTAGATGTAATATCTTTCTTACCAACTGTGATACATTAACGGGAGGATGTATACATATGTATAGTAGATGTAATATCTGTCTTGCCAACTGTGATACAAGTTAGATACCATTTATTAAAGTAAACACCAGTGTTAAAATCAACTATATTTTTTAAAAAAAAGTAAACAAACTAAAATGCTTTTGGTTCGACATTATTGAGTGCTATATCTCTGTTTTGTGTTATAGATATAGATAATCTTTATTAATACAAAAGACCAAATGGCCTATCAGTATACAATACAAAATACACATCATATTTATAAGTAAATAGTCAATGGTTTGCAGTACAACTGTAAATACATGTTTGTTATTTTCATACATATAATCGTTATAACCTTTTATCACATGGAACTGCTTGTATTCCGTATAATATACCCATTACCTATTTCCTTATATTAACCATGTGTAATACAAGGCGACCGAATCACTCGTCCTATATATCACTCCGCGTATTTACAAACAAGCACGGCGGACACTTGGCCGATAAACGCGATTTTGTATATTGACCTGTGAAAAATAAGTATGAAAAATTCAATTTCCTATAATATTCAAAATTCAAAATTCAAAAATTTCAAAATTTCGAAATTCAAAATTTCAAAATTCAATATTTAAAATTTTTCAAAAATTCAAAAATTCAACAAAATTTCAAAATTCAAAAATTCAAAATTCAAAATTTCAAAATGCATGTGATAAAGAGGATCTGACACTCGTCATTTCATACAAAAGTTTATTAAACTCGCTGGAGGCTCTCTTAATAACAAATTCCTAAACTCGTTTAATAAAATTTTGTATGAAATGACAACTCATGTCAGATCCTCTATATATTTTCTTATTATCTTACATCAAATAAACAACTAAGAGGAGGAATTCTCCTATACTATATCGTAAGTTTCTTTTCTTTTTTGAAAGCTTTTAAAAATAAAAATAGCGAGATTTCTAACAATTTTAACATTTTTCGATTGTAACAATTCTATAAATTTGGGTATATTTGGTATTTTCCAATAAAACTTTTTAATATACACCTCTCTAAAATCATGATAAAGTGGACATTCTAGTATAAAATGAAATTCGTCCTCTAAAGAATTACAAAGTTTACATTTTCTTTCTGAAAATGGTATTTTTGCAGGTTTGTGCCACATTCCAGTCTCTATTTCAAGTCTGTGAGATGACACTCTAAGTCTAGTTAATGCTAATCTAATTTTTTTGGTAGTAACGTTATCTAAGTAAACTGTATTATAGACTGATTTTATTCATTGTAGATATCGTCCAAAACTTTATGAAAAATAAACATTCAACTATTCTCAAAGACGTAATTGATGTGTAATGTAGTCCGACCGGTTGAATTGTACAACATTGTATAACATTGTAAGGTAAGACTGTTTTTCATCATTAGTTCATGGTTTTATTTATTGAAATAAAAATAGTTTTATCTAACTTATCACTTTAACACATATGTGCGCTCAACGACGCATGCTAGACAAGCAACGTGCTTTCCAATTTATAATCTCGTCTTGTCTTATAACAGAACTAAAAGCTAACAGACATAAAATCGGTGGATCTAAGTACTCCAATATACATGTCAGATTCATGTCGTAAACGCTGTCAATACCCAGTAATTGGATATAGGACTGTCCCGAGTTTCCTCTGTTTATTGAGAATCTCTATAATTCATCCATGTAATTAACTGACCCCAGAGCAATAAATAAGTTGGTGTAATAAAATGCTATCTGCAAATAGAGATAAGGCAGTGATATATACTTCTAACATTTAATTATGCATGGAGTAAGTTTTAGCTCATTAGCTGGCATGTTAGGTGATTTGTTGCCATTGTATTGTCCTCATGCTGGGTATGCCGAAACCAAGCTGATTATCAAAAACTGGAGCTGAGTCGAAACTACTACATATTTTCGGGTCAGTCCTATAACTGTAATGGGTGTATTTGTTTAATTACTGCAATCTGAATTACACTAACATTTAAAGTTGATGGTACATCGTTGGCATGTTAATAAGTCGTTTGGACAGAAGTGATGCTATCAGGTTAGCAAATATTATGAACCGAGACCACTTATTATAAATCATGCCCACAAGCACGTGTATAATAGTGTCTTTATTCGCAAATAAACCCAACCGAAGATCAGAAATGGTATGATATCAAGGACGATGTCGATCATGAAATAAGATGAACGTCCGCGAGCAAGCATTTGTGTTGTTTTTATTTTCTAATTGCTATCATTTGTTTCTGCAACCTGTTTTAACTTGTCAGCATTTTATGACCAAATTAAATCAATTTGACGGCTGCAATATATACTAGTAAAATTCCTAAGTACCCCCTAAGCGTAGGATAATAACAGTCTCATTGTTGTGTGTGTTTCCCCCTAATTAAAGGTAAGGTTAAACTCCAAATAACGAGTGTAAATTGTCTACTCTGACTGCAAGAACACATTGTAAAGCTGCATACTATAGGAACCGCTCTGACCGTACACAGCCTTATGAAATATCAAAATCGTAAAAAGGGCTGGTAAGGTCAGAGAAGGCTCGGATTAGAGTCGGGTAAACCAAGAAATACAAAGTACACGAGTCGGCAAAATATTCTAATTTACATGCATGACCAAGACATACCAAATCACGCAAAACAGTCAAACATACTAATTTACGTAAGACGGGTAAACCAAGAAATATCAATTTACTTGAGTCGTTAAACACTATACAAATGTACGTGAGTGGAGTAAACCAAGAAATATATATTTACATGAGATGGATAAAACATGCACTATCAACAGACTTGAGGCGCGTAAACCAATCAAAACCAACCTACGTGAGTAGTTGGGTAAAGCAAGAAGTATCAAGGTGAACATACATATATAATGAAACGAAACAACATACTTAAGTCGGATTGCCAAAAGATGACAAGATAGGTGAGTAAAGAAATACCAATGTACGCGAGTTGGGTAAACCAAGCAGTACCAATAGAAGTAATTGGGTAAAGCAAGAAGTACCAACGTGTGTCGGGAAATAAAACCAAGCAACATACATGAGTATGATTACCACACGATGCCAACATACGTGAGTCGTATAAACCAAACAATCAGCATACGTGAGTCGTCTGAACAAAGCAATACCGACAAACGTGAGTCGAAAAAAACGAACAATAAACATACGTGAGTGGTATAAACAAAGCAATACCGACATCCGTAAGTCGTACAAACCGAACAATTAACATGCCTGAGTCGTATAAACAAAGTAATACCAACATACGTGAGTTGTATAAACGAAGCAATCAACATACGTGAGTCGTATAAACAAAGCAATATCGACATACGTGAGTCGTATAAACCGAACAATCAACATACGTGAGTCGTATAAACAAAGCAATATTAACTTACGTGAGTCGTATAACTAAAGCAATACCGACATACGTGAGTCGTATAAATCGAACAATCAGGCATAGATGAGTCATATGAACAAAGCAATACTCACATACGTGAGTCGTATAAACAAAGTAATACCGACATACGTGAGTCGTATAAACAAAGTAATAACCATATACGTGAGTAGTACAAACCGAGCAATAACGACATACGTGAGTCGTGTCACCGGCTCATTATTTCTTTGTTATATCACTGGGTCTATATTTAGACTATGAGAAATGCTTAATATAAACACCACAATTTGTTACTTGTGCCTTTATTATCTCAGTTCATCTGTCATATATATATATTGTTGACCATATGTACTCAACATTACCTAGCTTAAGTCCTTATTACTGATCATTCGCTTAACTTTTCACTATCTATAAAACCTATCTGATCAACCTAACTTCTTAACCCTAGAACTCAACTCTTCCAACCTTCACCATGTTCACCTCTCAATCATATCATCCAACTGTTGTCTCCTCATGTATCTTAACTCACACCCTTTTACCCTTATTTCTATCTTCCAATCAAATCTAACTCCAGCATCATTATTAAACATTATAATTATTAATACCTTTCAATCATTGGTTACTTGCATAATCTCTCTTGTCACTACATGAGTCGTATAAATAAAGTAATACCGATATACGTGAGTCGTATAAAAAAAGTAATACTAACATAAGTGAGTTGTATAAACAAACCAATACCGACTTACGCGAGTCGTATAAACCAAGCAATACCGACATACGTCAGTCGTATAAACAAAGTAATACCGATATATCTCAGTCGTATAAACCGAACAATCAAAGTAAGTCGTATAAATAACGCACTACCGACATACGCGAGTCGTATAAACCGAACAATCATGCATAGGTGAGTCGTATGAATAAAGCAATACCGACATACGTCAGTCATATAAACAAAGCAGTATCGACACACCTTAGTCGTATAAACAAAGCAGTACCGACATACGTGAGCCATATAAACAAAGTAATACCGACATACCGGAGTCGTATAAATAAAGCAAAATCGACATAAGTGAGCCCAGTAAACCAAGCAACACCGACAAACGTGAGTCGTATAAACCAAGCAATACCGACATACGTGAGTCGTATAAACTAAGCAAAACCGACATACGTGAGTCGTATAAACCAAGAAACACCGACAAACGTGAGTCATATAAGCAAAGCAGTACCGACATACCGGTGTCGTATAAACAAAGCAGTACCGACATACCGGAGTCGTATAAACAAAGCAGTACCGACATACGTGAGTCATATAAAAAAAGTAATACCGACATACCATTGTCGTATAACTAAAGCAATATCGACATAAGTGAGTCCAGTAAACCAAGAAACACCGACAAACGTGAGTCGTATAAACAAAGCAATACAGACATACGTGAGTCTTATAAACAAAGCACTACCGACATACGTGGGTTGAATAAACAAAACAATACCAACATACGTGAGTCGTATAAACAAAACATTACCGACATGCGTGAATCATGTAAAAAGGGTAATACCGACATACGTGAGTCGTATAAACAAACTAATACAGACATACGTGAGTCGTATAAACAAAGCAATCAAAATACATGTGTAGTATAAACAAACTAATATCGACATACGTGATTCGTATAAACAAAGCAATCAACATACGTGAGTAATATAAACAAAGCAATACCGACATACGTGAGTCGTATAAACAAAGTAATACCGACATATGTGAGTCGTATAAACAAAGCAATCAACATACGTGATTCGTATAAACAAAGCAATACCGACATACGTGAGTCGTATAAACAAAGTAATACCGACATAATTATGTGAGTCGTATAAACAAAACAATCAACATACGTGATTCGTATAAACAAAGCAATACCGACATACGTGAGTCGTATAAATCAAGCAATACACATACGTAAGGCGGTTAAGCACATTAATTAAACACATTAGTGAGCGTATACCAATCATATCATCTGTGTCGGCGTTGTTTGCAAACCAATGCTATATTGCTATGGAAGGGCATAGCCGCCATAAGTCTATGATGCTTTATTGCATATTGCATATATGTATATGGCATCTTGCTATCATCTCTTATGTTTTTTTCTCAATGCTTTGTATTACATTTCATTTTCTATCTATGTCAAATGTTGGTATTTATTGCAATTTTTCAAATTTTAACTTCTAAGTGCCTATTTTTCAAATTGTAACTTCTAAGTGCCTATTTTCGTTTTCTTAATCGTTTATTTATTTACACCTTGTGCTATAACACCTTGTGCTATATTTCATATTCATACAAACATTTCAATTAAAACAACAGTAACAACAAACAAATACATGGAGACATAGAATATAGAAGTAAGCACTTAGAATTATATAATTAGGAATTTGTCAGAATGACGCGTCTTATTATGACGACAGGAGGCGCTGACTTTTGGCAAAAAATAACGACTGATCCCATTTCGCAATCGGAAAGTTTTGTTGTTATCCTCAACGAATGCATTTCGAGTGTTCCGAAATGAGGAACATTAGTAGATTATCTCCCTTGGCTCCGACTGGCCACTCACATACTTCCGTGTTCCAGAACAAACATAAACGCAAAATATCAGCAAAATATTGGTCTTCAATATTAAATCAACTGAGAGACGAACTCAGAAAACGAAATGCACGCCTATCAGGCCGTAAGAAGGAGCTTATTGAGCGTTAGTGTAATAAAAACATTGTTTACGTAGATAATAAGTATTTTTGAGATCGCCGTTGCCGTGTTTCACTGTTTGGCAATAATCGCTGTTTGTTCATGAAACCATGGAAACAGTGCAGTGTTCTCGTATTTAAAAGATCTCTATTTAATTTATAGGCTGTTCTATACCAATATGTATTATACAAAAGTTATGCGTTTTGTTTGCGATGTGTATTATTGTAAGTGGGTGGGGTAATTTATCCCCTTTTCTACCATGCAAGAGCAGCACGAATTTTGATAACGTCCATAACGTTAAATACAAAAAGAAAAAACTAAAAAAAAAAGAAGATTTCATCTTTGTAAATTCCTATTTTTTAATTTAGTGGTGATGGGATGCTTTTGTTTATTTTCAGACTGGATGCTTACGACAGAAACTCAAACTTTGGTAGACCAGATAGTCCAAGCTGACTCCTGAGTATGTTATGAAACTGCCTGATCCACTGAGCTATTTGGATCTGAACAGTGACAACAAATTTGCACATGTTGAAATGGAAGACGTAACTTCATTCCTATCTCATGAAATTTGACAAGCAGTTTGATCAAACTCCATTAAATTTGTACAAGGAGAAGCATCTGTGTTACATGAGAATACATGAGTCGGAAGTTCGCTATTTTGTGAAAAGTGCAAGTCGAGCGGAAATGAAGAAGACGGTTGTTTACATTGTGGACATTCGTATCGCACGAGATGGTGAAGTTTTAGAAGCACAGTGTGAATGTGGTGCTGGGATTGGCCCAAATGCTCACTGTAAGCATGTTTGTGCCATACTTTTTGCTGCCCATGTGTTTCAGAAAACGGGGTCTGTCATTGTGGAGAACACATGCACGCAGAAACTACAATATCGTTTCATCAAGTGAAGAAATATACGGGATCACCTACAAAGGCACATGATATAGAAATGCCTGGAGGTGATGAGAGCACAAATGTAGTATTTGAACCGCGACTTTCACAATATATTGGAACTAAATGGTATCCGTCTTACTTTAGAAATACTTGTTTGAATTTCAGTCAAGTTTCAACAATGCCGATAGCGCAGTTACATGAACCCGCGAATATCAGGGCCGTCGCCAAGGACCATGATTATCTTATGAACAAGCCCGAGGACATTTTCCTGGAGAGAATGGGTTTGACAAATGTTTCTAATGGTCTAGTTAACAGCATTGAGGAAAGAACTCTAGGTCAATGTGCAAATGAGTTATGGCATGAAGAGAGGAAGAAGAGAATTCATTCATCTCATTTCGGCAGAATTTGTAAGGCAACAGATCACACACACCTCTCGAAGCTGGCCAAAGATCTAATCGACACAAAATCCTTCAAATCTAAAGCGACAGGTCATGGGTTAAAGTTTGAAAAAGAGGCTGTAAAAAGTTATGAACAATTATGCAAATGCAAGGTAGACAAGAGTGGAATTTTTGTATCTGAAACTTCACCATTCCTGGCCTCTTCACCAGATGGAATAGTTTCGACAGATTTAGTAATTGAAATTAAGTGCCCTTACTCTGACAAAGACAACAATATCACACCTGTTACGGTTCCATATCTTAAAGTTGACGACTGGATTTTGCCTGGATAAAAATCATAACTATTATTATCAGGTTCAGGGACAGTTGTTTTGCACTGGAAGATTGCACTGTGACTTCATTGTTTATACACTAGCAGACATCAAGTGTATCCGCATCGAAAGAGATGATGGCTTTATTTCCAGCATGCTGGCAAAGTTGCAGACATTTTATATTTATTTTGAACCAACTGTTTTGAACAAGTTTTTCTATAAAGAAATTATTAATTAGAAACAGTTGTCTACACGCCAGATAAACCATAATTTATTACAAACTAGCGGTGTTGGAGTGTAATAAAGCCATGATATATTTATTATATCTACATTAGTGTAATAAATATGCAAATGAAGGCTGAATTATTGATTTGTCCGAGGAGCTTTATGTTCTTGTAGAACACAGATATGATACATCTATTCGTGATACAATCATGTGTATCATGATCAATTGTTTCCGACTAGATTAGTGCGGAAATATATTATGTGCATGTAATATACAGCAAACCTGCCTTCAACAACCACATTTTTACTGATCTATGTATGGATCAAATCTGACGTCTAAATGAGGGGCTTAAACTGGTCAGATTGAACTGAATTTTAGCTCGAGTTAAAAATATTGACACTTTAAAATATGTTTGCCAAAGACAGGTAAATGATTAATAGATTATTCTGACCATTTACGTTGATTGTAAATAAAGAAATATAACAAATCTGAATGAAATAAAATATATTTTATTTTATGTTTTTATTTGTTTAATCACTCGCAGGTGGCGCATTTACAGAAACTAGTCTGAATGAAAGGGACACATGGCAATGTTTAAGTCTGTATCAACAGTAACATATTGAAGCAACTAGATTTATTTAATTCAGTATCTTCTTAACTTTCAACTTGCTTGCATATTATTTAATAAACTCGAGTTTTCATATATATTTTTATATTACCAAATGTTTAAATATATATTCAGAAGTTTGTTATACATGTATGTTAAATCAATTTGTTTTGAACTATTCTAATAATGAAGAGTATTGATTGCACATGCAGGTTATGCAGGAAAACTAACAGGAGTTTTAAACAACTAAAGATTGCAGTGTGTCCCTTTAATTTAAAGTTTAAAACACAGTATGTGGCAACCAGTTTTATTGGTGGAGGAAGACCTAGTCCAATTCTAGTAAAACCACTGTCAGTCAACATGCAGTGCCTGACTAACTACATAATTGCTGGATGATGATCATAGAATGAATTGTATACAGTTCATGCATATGATAAGAATGTAGCGAGTTATGGGAGTTGACCTAAGTTGGGCTAACTGATCGCATTTTTAAACATTGGTAGCAAATGTGTGAGTACTTCATGAAATTAGCCATTAACTACCGGCGTTTAACACTGTTAACCTATACGATATAAAAAGGCAAATCAATTATAATATTTATATATTTTCTGTTGCAAATTAGCACCAACAATAACGTGACTTGTGAGTCTGATAATGATAAAAAAGAGGCCCTGTGGACGCTCTACTGGCTCAAGATAAAGTTTATGTATAAGGGGCCATAAATCTTTCAAAAATCATTCAACCGGAACTTGGTGATGATATAGGCAACTAGGCTTGGTACTGATCATCCCTGCAAAGTTTCGTTGAAATCCAGCCAGAGGAACAGGAGAACAAGTCTAGACAAAGTTAGTGTATTAAAACCTTTAAGAGCTCATAACTATGCCAAAATTCATTCAACCAGAACATGGCAATGACAGGTGCAACTAGGCTTAGTACTGATCATCCCCGCCAAGATTCGCTGAAATCTGTAAAAGAGTTCAGAAGAGACTAATCTGGACAAAGTTTGTGTATTAAAACATTTAAAGGGTCATAACTCTGCCAAAAATCATTCAACCGAAATATGGCGATGATATGCACAACTAGGCTTGGTACTGATCATCCCTGCAAAGTTTCAATTAAATCCGGCCAAATGAAGGCCATTTCGTCTTAATGAGGTCAAGATATAGCATATTTCAGAAAATCAAGGGCAATAACTCCGATATAAATGGTCCAATCTGGATGGTTTTCGAACTTTTCCGAGCTTTCATTGATATTAACAATCTTGTAAAGTTTCGTAAAGATCGGATGAAAGATGAAGGCCCTATCGTCTTAACGAGGCAAAATATAGGATTTGTAACTAAATCAAGGGCCATAACTCCAATGTTACTGGTCCGATCTGGCTGGTTGTCAAACTTGTCCGAGCTTTTATTGATATAAACAATCTGGTAAAGTTTCGTAAAGATCGCATGAAAAATGCAGGCCCTATCATCTTAAGAAGAAAAATATAGCATTTTTAACTAAATCAAGGGCAATAACTCCGCTGGTAATGGTTCGATCTAGCTGTTGGTTTGATCTAGCTGGTTTTCAAACTTATCCGAGCTTTCATTGATATTAACAATCTGTGCAAGTTTGGTAAATATCAAATAATAAATGAAGGTGCTAGAGTGTTCAAAAGGCTTAATTTGGCATTTTTCAGCAAAACAAGGGCCGTAACTCCGGTGAAATTATTCCGATATGGCTGTTTTTCAAACTTGTCTGAGCTTTCATTGATATAAAGACACTGGCAAAGTTTCGTAAAGATCCGATTACTATTGAAGGCCCTAAAGTGTTCACAAGGCAGAAAATAGCATTTTTCAGAAAAACAAGGGCTATAACTCTGTTGTTTCTGATCCGATTTGGCTGGTTTTTAAACTTGTCCGAGCTATCATTGATATTAACAATCTGTATGCAAGTTTGGTAAAGATCAAATAATAAATGAAGGTGCTAGAGTGTTCACAAGGCTTAATATGGCATTTTCAGAAGGAAAAAAAGGGCCATAACTCCGGTTAAATTATTCCAATCTAGCTGGTTTCGAACTTGTCCGAGCTTTCATTGATATGAAGACACTGGCAAAGTTTCGTAAATATCCGATTAATATTGAAGGCACTAGAGTGTTCACAAGGCAGAAAATAGCATTTTTCAGAAAAACAAGGGCCATAACTCCTGTGTTACTGATCTGATTTGGCTGGTTTTCGAACTTGTCCAAGCTTTCATTGATATTAACAATATGTGCAAGTTTGGTAAATATCAAATAATAAACGAAGGTGCTCGAGTGTTCACAAGGCGTAATATGGCATTTTTCAGCAAAACCAGGGCCTTAACTCCGGTGAAATTAATCTGATCTGGCTGGTTTTCGAACTTGTCCTCGAGCTTTCATTGATATAAAGACACTGGTAAAGTTTCTTAAAGATCCCATTAATATTGAAGGCCCTAGAGTGTTCACAAGGCAAAAGTTAACGGACGGACGACGGACAACTCGTCATCCCAGAAGCTCTGCTGGCCTTCGGCCAGTAGAGCTAAAAAGTGTGAGAGATAAAACTACAATCAAGTGTATTTTCAGTCGGTGGAATTATATACAGCTATTTAATGACTTTCCGGTCAAATTATTACTATTTGCTTGAGGTATATGGAAGGATCATGTGTGAAAGTTACCATGGTCCTTCGATTCACCGAGGGCAAGTATTGTTACTATTGACCGGCATGTCATTAAATGACTGTTTTATTACATGATTTATAACAAGCCGGTCATATAGTCAAATCGAGTGACTGGTAATTTATATGTCTACTTTGTTTTATACTCGGTCAACATTGAATAATAATGCCGCTGCCCAAATGTAAGTCAACTGTTCTGAGCTAGGCATGCTTGGGAATTATGCTGGATCTAAAATTGCACAATATGAAACAAATAAATATGATCTCCGATGAAAGTTTGGTGTCAGTCGCCGTCATTGGTTCGATTAGAATTCTGTAGGTTTTTGCAAGACCTATTAGTCTCTCGATGTGAACACGTTTACTTGCTATTCTACGGTCTCTGATTAAAGTTTCTCCCGTCATTCTGTTCTTTTTCCCAAAGAATGTTGGTATATTATTAGAAACATTACGTGGAGCAAAAATATCTTGCACACTGAAACCTTCGTCAGCCATAATGCTGTCGTTTGCATCACAACTGTGTAATAATGAACTACGTTCAGTAATCTGTCGGTCACTCGCACTGCCTCCAAATATAGGCCGCTGAAACAAAGGATACTAGTCCTCCTGGTGTAGCACCCACTAAAACTTTCACAGTGTTTCTGTTTTAGTATGTTGAGAATGTTTTTTGTTGCGATTTAGGATTGCTTGTTTTATTTATAGGACATTCCGTACCATCAACAATAACTTGAGTAGATGGATAAAGTTTTTTAAATCCTGATGGAGAAAAGTACCAGACCAGTTCTTGAGATGGTCAAATATTTCTTTCTTTCCACAGTCTTGACATAAAATTAATCCAGGTTATTACAACATTCAAAACCACTGTTTCAGAAACACCAAACATTCTTGCGAGTTCAAAATTAGTTCTATGTCTGCGTAATTTAATCAGAAACATGAAAAATTGATCCGAAACGTCTATGCTTACAACATTGTGGTATACATAGTTTAAACAATAAGCTGCTGGGCCTAAAGTGTGTAGAACAAAGTAAAATTTAAAAATATTTTCAAGTCCTGTGTAGAAATGAATCCCGGCGCTATCCTTTCTAAAATATTCAAATGAATACATCCTTCGACTAGCGAGTCTGAGTAGGTACAGACACATACACCTTTTCATCAAGCGTTGCTGTATCCTCGGATTCCTCTCCATTTATACTGCTTTGTAGATTATCACTTACAATTTCTTCGCATGAACCTAATTGCAGTTCACTGTCAAACATCGAGACATCCTGGTTACTTTCAATAGGACAATCAGTGCTAGTCTGCTCGACCAGAATTCGTCTTCTTTTTATTGAACGTCATCATGCGCCATATGTCACTGTCTGGTTTTGGCGTGTCTTTGTTCCAACTACAGTGACTTGATATCGCTGTCTTCTTTAATGTTCTTCATTCAACTTCTTTACCTGAAAATGTTGATGAATTTTAGGTTAATTGTGGGCTTCAAAGATATTAGTGCAGTACGTCTACCTATGTTTCCCCCAACTCTACAGAGTTTGGGGAGGCATACCCCCACCCACCCCCATCCCCATGTATTGGTAAACTACTGAAGCATAGGTGAAAAAAAAAGATGTACTTAGACTAGTAATAATACATTTACATGTACACAGATCTGTTAAAGGGACACAATCGATTCATGGCAATCTTGATTTTTTAAAAACTAGCGTCGACACGTTAGTTTTACTACATAAATTGCATTTGTTCAATCATTAATGTTAATTATAAGAATTGCGTTAAGCCATTTGTTTTTGCATATTATTAGTTTTTGATAGTATTGCACCAATAATATATTAAAACTTATAGTATACAATGTTACAAGACGAAATAGTGAATACTTAAAATTTGATTTATTTAAATCTAAACAGGGTAAAAGTGAAAATGATACTGGATATATATATCGAGACACCCATTCAAATACTTCAAGATTGCCGTGCGTCCCTTTATGTATGCATGTCCATATATTCTTCAAAGCCATTGGAGGTACAAAAACAATTCATTTCTAACAAACAGATCTAGTACAGTTTGTCAACATTTAATATAACACGCAGCTCATTTTTGCTGTTAATATATGAGCTGCTCTACACTACAGTAACGTTACCGAATACTAGTGTACTGTACAGTCGATCTACTTTCGGTTTCTCTACACGGGAGAATGAACGATGACAAGGCGTTGGCTGAATTTAGTATTTGAAATACATAAATATGGTCTGTAATTTCAATTCGAATCAGATTTAAACAAATTAATTCTTGTCCAGAGCAAAAACTGAATATATTTTAATAACCCTCGGCTAGGGTTTATTAAAAGTTTGCCAAAAAGGTGATACACTCGGAGTGACTTCCCTTTGATATAGATAGATACAAATCCTAAAATTCGTCAACTTTCAGACTCCAGTGTATAAAACAAAATTACAAGTTCAACAATAAGCCAAATATACAAGTTCAACTATTAGCCATATAAAGAAATATGGTTTAGTTACCGTTCGGTTCCTGAAATATTCGCTGTCGCATCCTGCAGTTCTCATATCCGCATCCTCTCGAACTTATGTGTAGAATCTGCCATTCGCAACGTCTCGAATTTCTGCAGGGAGCAGTTAGTAATTTCGCAGCGACACTGAACGTCATAATGGTGAGTTAATACAATTAATACGTTAACAATATTACCGATAAACAAATCGCACATACCAGTTGATAATGATAGGGTAGAAATACAATAAGAAAACAACTCATTTAGCGAAAAACACCGATTAGAAAGTTGCAATATTGTAATGTTGAAATTGTCACAAAGAAACAAGAAATATACACGCAAGGGAAAAACAATTAACCCGTTAAGACTTAGCGGTTGCAAGTTACAATGTTGCATTGTTGCATTTGTCACAAATAATTACGAAGTATGCAACATATACATACATGGGATTTTGTGGAAATACAAATAACAAATTAAGAAAATGAAATGTAATACAAAGCATTGAGAAAATAACATTAGAGATGATAGCAAGATGCCATATACATATATGCAATAAGCAATAAAGCAACCTAGACTTATGGCGGCTATGCCCTTCCATATGTTGCATGTATGTACTGAAAATGTAACCATTTGCTAGAAGCCATGTCAAACCAATGCTATATTGCATGTATGTACTGAAAATGTAACCATTTGCTAGAAGCCATGTCAAACCAATGCTATATTGCATGTATGTACTGAAAATGTAACCATTTGCTAGAAGCCATGTCAAACCAATGCTATATTGCATATATGTACTGAAAATGTAAACATTTGCTAGAAGCCATGTCAAACCAATCACTTAATTGAGTTTGTGTGGCTTTATATCATATACTTTTAAAGATGGTTCTTAGAACGATATAGATTTATTTAGATAGATTAAAATATTAAACGCTGCCTTTTGTTTGGGACAAGTGTGTTTGATGTTTCGGCATTTTTTGACACAAATTACCTATTACATAGTAAATAAACGGTCGTCAAGAAATAAGAACTTTTTTTTCGTTCTTCTTTGTGGAGGTTAGACCAGTACTATCCAGACCAACTCAGTGTTGCAATATAACCCCATCATGTCTTCATAGTTATTCGGAAATGAATGTCACTCATCAGTAGTTATCATAGTCAGGGCATACGACTTTCTGTTACCGGCTATCGTTGCCGATAAACACTTTTATCAAGTTAGTATTTATTATTCAAGTATAGCACAGTTACAGATAAAAGTGTAAACATATTAAACTGCAAGTTGCATGTGAAAATATTCCGGATTATTTTAGTTCTATTTTCTTTTTCTGTCGTTAATGCACAATCGTCTCCACACTCGTAGACATGTATTGTATGCCCTTGTTAGAAGCAGTGGGTTGGTAACGTTGAGTTTGATATCTTTGTAAGATAGTTGTTGCCGATCATTTCCTGATATGGCAAGTTGTTAATTTGTAAATGAATACTTTATTGATGTAACGGTAGGGTACATTTAGGGATGTCCTTCCGTAGGGAAAACACGTTTAATTTTACTATACTAGTTTGGTCTACAAATAGTTTTCCATCTCGACAATAAAATCGATGATGCATTCTGAAATATTAATAACGTCTTTGCTTTCAACCATATTTACGAGCACGAAATGTAATAATTAACGATAATTACTGAACGTATTATTGTATATAACAATGCTTCCATCACGATATCCGTATTACCGACACCAAATATAAATGTGATTCCATCAGATGCCGCACACATATACAACTAATTAATCTTGCTGCAGTTAACAATACATAACGCCATTAAAAGTGCAAGTTTTTTTTTATTTTGTATTTATTTCCAAGATCGATTGTAGTGTTATGTACATGTTAGACATTATCCACATTCACTATAAATCTGGTGACCGATCAAATTCATGTATTGAAAGAAGTAAAATCGGAATTATGCAATCGATCTTGGAGACATCTTAATCAAAAATAAACATAAAATAAAAAACACTTGCACTTTTATAGGCGTTAAGTATTTTATTAAAAGGAGTATTGCCAACATATTTGTCGTATAACATGTTTTAACATGAATAGAAATGTCTTGTAATAGAAAGACTTAGATATGCAATAGAACGTCAATCAAAGGAGCCATTAATACAATTTTTATAAATGTTATAGCCAGACCCCCTCCTCCCCCATAAAGCCGGTGACTGAATCATCGACCTCCCGCACGCGAAGCCGACGATCTACCATTACGACACCGTGACGGAAAACAAAGAAAAAGTGACGCACCATAATAGTTATCACAGGTGGTTGTATCGTTGATGGGAACTAAAAAAAAATTTGAAAAAATAAATAAATAAAACAAAAAAAAGATTTTTTTTTTTAAAAAGTCTATAACTACGATACTGGACATTTCTTTTCAGGAAAATGTTTTCAACAAATAACACGATTCCTTCTTTTTTTTCTTTTTTTTTAGTTCCCAACACCGATACAGCCACCTGTGATAGTTATTAGATATATAGAGGATGTTTGTTGTTTTGGGGTGAGCAGACTCTATATGTTCACGAATGCGAAGCATTTGTGAAAATATACGCGTTCAATCACTTCGAGATGAAATAAACTATTTTCTTCACGACAAAACAACACATGCTATTTTTATTGTACGCCTTATAATCAGGGTTTATAGAATTTGTTTTTGTGCTATTTTTAACTCATCCTGACTTCTAAAAAACGTGATTTCAATAAACTAAGACGAGTATCTTATTTATGTTCAAGTCATTTTATGACTTTCCTACCAACTTTATGAAAAGAAAAAATCGGAAGAAAAAGTATTTGACCCGCCAAACTGACATCTTTACTATACAGTACCGTAAAGATAACAATTTAACTTCACATTACTGATTTGTTAAAACTAAAGTTCATTTTCTTAGTAAGAACATTTCCATGTAAAAGCTATAAATGTAACAGCTATTTTCTAAAACAAGTTGTTGTTGGGTTTTTTTGCCTCGAAATTTGATAGTTCTGGCAGTAAATAAAACTAGATTTCACATATATCTACAGTATATTTTACTAAACTTCGTATTTATATAAATATACGCAATTGAGGATGTATAATTCTTAGAAAACACTTGGGTGGCCAAGACTGCAACACACCATATTGAATAGATCAGATGTTTAGAACAGTCAATGGACATTTATAACAGATGCATTTAATGTACAACTAGGATGATGAATATGACAGTTAATTCGATGTTCATGCCAAAACTGTTTTTTAAGCAAATTCTTCAAAAATGGTGGTACAACACCTAATTATATTAGCGAATACGAGCTCAATTATGACAAAAATACCGCTAAAATCAAAACTGATACCAGCTGAACGCTACCAAGTCGAGTTTGAATGATAAGGATTAATATTTTACCTCATACACACATCTTCATTTTTTACAGTATCCTATTTTAGAGGTTTACGGGAAAGATTTAGTGGTTTCATGCTATTTCCATGCAGATTTAATTCACGCAGACATGTTGTAAACATGCAACCCTACATGTTTATACAAAAAAATTAGTTCAATTATAAACACTTCACAAACACGTCATTTTAAACATGAAAACAATTTGAAACTCCAAATAACGGCCTGTGTAGACACAATTGGACTAAAAACGCTCAAAACCTATGTTAAACACTATGGATAACTTATTTCTGAGCTTATTTTACCAATTGTTATCGGAAAATTTGTCCCCAGGTACGAATATGAGCGAGTCCTAATTACTGCACGTATCTCTTATAGGTATGAAACCTCTAATTATTTTCCCAATATACACCAATGTTTAATTGTAAATTGTTGTAACATAATACTAGTTCTACTAGTAAGTAGTATTTAGGTTACAACGACGTCCAGTATTACTAGTACGCATTTGTATATTGGTTACCTCGGAATATTTGTCAAAAGGCGAGTAGATCTAGTATGAAAACAGATTTAATACAAACTAATTGTTTCTTTTGGCGTCTTAAAATGATTGTCAAGGTAAGTAGGGATTCGTTTAATATATTGTTACTCAATCATGTGTGTTGGTCATATGCTTACTTTTCAGATTTTTTGGGGTCATATACTGAACAATTAGGCCAAAGCCCTGAAATTATTTGAATGAAAGATGTCACATGTAAAGACATGTGCTTCAGAGGCTTGGCAGAGTGTTGACAAGACTCGTGTGTTTGTCCATAATATACATGCTCGATGTCTTCAGGTATTACAAGGCGTAGTGCACGTCACCGACATTGGTATACAAGCAATTCCAAGGTCCAAAGTGGATGTTGACAGTATGTGTTTTTATGGATCATTTAGTTATTGTTTATCAGTGTAATACATAGTGTTTTTCAACACACAAATCAAAACTAATGCACTGCCCTTTAAAGCTCATGATTGTTTTTTATCATGTATTTTTAAAATAAACAGTGGACATTGTAATCATATACTTCGTCTCGATTCAACCACACTCATCACTGTGTTCGTTAGTCTGACGTCTTGCATTTTAATATGTTCTGATATGTCAGAAATCAGTTATATGACGTACACTGCTTGAGTATAAAGAAGTACATATTACTATAGGCAGTATTATCAACACATCATTTTGAGTATGTCATTTATTTTGTTTCAGATATCCCACTCAGACGTCATAAATCATGCAAAATAATCCTTGAATATAGATTGACAAACATACAACACAGACAACTTTTCAATGCAGGTTGTGCTGCACAATATGTTTGAGGTCGAGTAGTCTTAACAGACATATGAGCATACATACAGCCATGACACCATATAGTTGTAGCGTGTGCAATAAAGGGTTTACCCGGTCACAACATTTTAAGAATCACATGCGTATTCATACAAGCGATGCACAATATAAGTGTGGCGTGTGGAGTAAAGGCTTTTCCCGGTCGCAATGGCTTAAAAATCACATGCGCATGCATACGGGCGATGTGCCATTTAACTGTAGCGTGTGCAGTAGGGGATTATCCCTATCAGACTCTCTTTAACAACACTTGCGTACGCATACTTGCGAGAAACCATTTACATGTAGCGTGTGTAGTAAAGAGTTTACCCGGTCAGACCGTCTTAAATAACTTATGCGCACACATATAGGCGAGACACCATATACGTGTATCGTGTGCAGTAAAGGAACAGCTTAAACTACACATGCGCATACACACAGGCGAGACACCATATAAGTGTATCCTTTGCAGTAAAAGATTTAGTGAGTTAAGCAGTCTTAAAAAAACACATACTTATACATATAGGTTAGACACCTTATGCGTGCAGTAATTGTAGTAAAGGAATCTGGCAAGGATTCAGGCATTCTTAAAAAACACATACTTATACATACAGGTTAGACACCTTATGCGTGCAGAAATTGTAGTAAAGGAATCTGGCAAGGATTCAGACAATCTTAAAAAACACTTGCGCATACACACAAACTAGTACCATATTAGTGTAGCGTGTGCAGTAACCGAGTTACTCAGTCAGGCAATATTAAAAAACACATACAAAGCAGATAAAAATTGAGACCAGTGTGCATTGAAAGAATTTCAAAGTTAAAAACAATCTTAAAAAAACACATGAGCATATATACAGGCGAAACACCATATGTTTGTAGTGTGTACAATAAAGGATTAATTCAGTTCAATGATATAACCTGCGAATCTGTGGTCGAGAGGATAAAGCCACTTCGTTTGAATACTGCTCTCTTACCGCTTCTTTTTCAAATCCCGCTGGGAGCTCAATTTTGAGACCGCATCAATGGTAGAAGGTATGCAATACTTGTTGTATCTTTTCCAAAGATAAGTGGGTGGTCTGCCTCCACCATGAACAAACCAGGAAATAAACTTTCATACATGGCCTAAATTATTCTGGAAAATGACTTAAACGCCAAACAAACAAAACACTTGCGCATATATACAGGCGAGACGTCTTTTAAGTGTATCATGTGCAGTACATGATTTATCTAGATATGCTGATTTAAAACACACACAGGCGAGACACCATTTGAATTGTGCGTGTGCAGTAAAGTATTTATCCAGTCGACTCAGCTTATAATAACATGCGCATGCATACAAACGAGAAATCATTTAGGGGTGGTGTATCGTGTAAGGATTCTCCCTGTCAGACACTTTTACAAAACACGCGTACATAAAGAGGAGACACTGTATAAGTGTAGCATTTGCAGTAAAGTATAGACCGAGTCGGTCAGTTTTAACGAACACGTGCACATACAAACGTGTGAGACACCATAGACATGTAGCATGTGCAGTAAAGGATTTATCGATTCATGCAATCTTAAAGTACATACACGCATACTTACAGACGAGAAACCATATAAGGGTAGCATGTGCAGTAAAGGATTTATCGATTCAGGCAATCTTAAAGTACATACACGCATACTTACAGACGAGAAACCATATAAGGGTAGCATGTGCAGTAAAGGATTTATCGATTCAGGCAATCTTAAAGTACATACACGCATACTTACAGACGAGAAACCATATAAGGGTAGCATGTGCAGTAAAGGATTTATCGATTCAGGCACTCTTAAAGTACATACACGCATACTTACAGACGAGAAACCATATAAGGGTAGCATGTGCAGTAAAGGATTTATCGATTCAGGCAATCTTAAGGTACATACACGCATACTTACAGACGAGAAACCATATAAGGGTAGCATGTGCAGTAAAGGATTTATCGATTCAGGCAATCTTAAAGTACATACACGCATACTTACAGACGAGAAATCATATAAGGGTAGCGTGTGCAGTAAAGTATTAATACACTCGAGTAATCTTAAACACTTGCGTTTCATACAGTCGAGATACCATATTAGTGTAATTGAAGAAACTAACCCGCCAAATAACGGCACAATTACATAACACAACCGTTTATCAAAACTCTATCCATGTGTTCAGGTCAGATAATAATGTGTATGTGCCGATTAAAAGTACTGGTTCTTAAAATACCCGTGATTGAATATGCGTAAAATGAATTATGAGTTGGTAACTCTCCAGTTATTTGGTTTGGCTTGGCTGGTTAAAGCCGTTTATATTGTGTCTATAGAGTATAGATTCTCAAAATATGTAAGTGATATATGTATACGTTGTCGTCAGTAGGTTTAGAAACGGTGTACATATGTTGTAAAAATGTGCCTGTTGATGGCGGGCTAGGGACTTCATCGAGTCAAGCAGTGTTTAAAAACATATTCCCATACATACAACCGAGACATCATATAAGTGTAGCATGTGCAATAAGGGTTTTATCATAATCTTAACAAACACATGTCGAACAGACTTGTAAATCACATGTCGAACAGACTTGTAAATCACATGCTAATACACACTGGCCAACAACTCTTAGGCAGTTCATACAGAGAAGATGGAACCCGCAAGAAGCACTTGCTTATGCATACACGAGTGTACATATTGTGACGAGACATTTACTGGGACATTCAAGAAACATGTGTGTGTGTGTACATACTGGCCAACGGCCGATGAAGTGTACACAGTGTGACGAAACATTTGCTGGGACTCTCAAGAAACATATTTGTGTACATACTTATGTCACGAGACCTTTACACATAGACCGACTCTGTAAATACATATGCATATATACGAATTAGTGAGAAGACGGTGTATTTTTCTATAGTTTGAGAGCATAGCCCATACCGTCAGATTTGGGAATTACAGCGCGATTTTTCATAAAATAGGAAACAAAACAATAAAACATTCATTTCATAATTGTATCTTTCATACAGTTTACAGTAAAACATAATCAACAGCGGCTTTTAAAGGCATTTCATACTCAGTACTTGTCAAACATTTGATACTTGTCTGTGTGTTTTTCTTTTCCTTCTTTCAGTTGGGATTTTTTGTCTCAAAATTGGGAAAAAGATATGTTTTGGCATTGGGAATATGACCCAATATCGGCTATAAAAACAGCCTAAAAACACTGGAAGACTGTCACGTTTACGTAATGTAACGAGACCTTCACGCATAGAGGGACTCGCAATAAACGTATGATTATACGTTCTAGTGATAAAAAAATAAGACATGATGTGAGCTGTACATAGTTAGACATTGTATTGACGATATAAATATTTATTAGAATCAAATATTTTATTATGTTGAGATAAATTTCGGCAGATGATACCCACACGTTTGTACATACTACCAAACTTCAGAAATGCCGTTGTCACTAATTAAATGTGACATGTCTTCCAGTGACCCTTTCGTGAGTTGATGTTAATGTTCAGAAATGATTGAAAACATAATTACAGTTTTACCAGAACTATACACCATTGGTTGATGTATACAAATAAACGATCGTGTATAAGCTTGTCATGTCCAATACATGAAGTACATACACTCAGTTGTACATACTGATGTATACAAATAAACGATCGTGTATAAGCTTTTCATTTCCAATACATGAAGTACATACACTTAGTAATACATACTGATGTATACAAATAAACGATCGTGTATAAGCTTTTCATTTCCAATACATGAAGTACATACACTTAGTAATACATACTGATGTATACAAATAAACGATCGTGTATAAGCTTTTCATTTCCAATACATGAAGTACATACACTTAGTTATACATACTGGTGTATACAAATAAACGATCGTGTATAAGCTTGTCATTTCCAATACATGAAGTACATACACTTAGTTATACAAACTGGTGAGATGCCGTTTAAATGTAAATTATACAGCGTCTTTTCCACCCTATTATCATGATTATGACGGAATCTCAGGACAAATATAGGTGGATAATGTATATACTCTACCAATGTATATATAATGTGGACAGATGTATTATGTATATACTAGTGTGGACATATGTATAATGTATATATTAGTGTGGACAGATGTATAATGCATGTACTAGTGTGGACAGATGTATAATGTATTAATAGTGCGGACAGATGTATAATATATATACTAGTGTGGACAGATGTATAATGTATATACTAGTGCAGACAGATGTATATAGCGGATCTTAAACGAGTTCCAATTATGAAACTCGTTATGAATTATTTTAATTTTAACGAGCCTTATCGTCATAAAATATGTGATGTCGTAACGTCGCGTCTCACACATAACGTTGCGTAGAAAATAGTTCGTGTTTTACCTCTTTTCAAAATAGCAGTTTACGCCAACATTTTAACAAACCAACAACAATGTTTTCTACAACGTGCTTATTTGTATAAGCTGTCACAAATAATAAGTGTATGACTCATATCTGGGTGAATTTGTAATACATAAAGTAGTTTCAGTTAATAAACTTGCGTAGTGTTACAGGTTTAACTCAACCAACCAAAATCGTTCCAAGTTGTATTACAAGTGTGTCATACAATAGAATATTAAATTGTTATTCGACACTGCTAACAAGGGACGTTATGTGATAAAATATATATACTAGTGTGGACAGATGTATAATGTATATACTAGTATGGATAGATGTATGATGTATATAATAATGTGAACAGATGTATAACGTATATATTTTGGTGGACAGATGTATAATGTATATACTAGTGTGGACAGATGTATAATGCATACTACATGTATATTGTGGACAGATGTATAACGTATAATTTATACTAGTGTGTACATATTATATTTCCTCTTTTGTTGTCATTTTGTTATAAATCCGTTTTGTTATAAATCGTTTGTGTTCAGTTTTAAGTGATAAGTGTTTCAGTCAAAATAATGCGTAAATAAAATTAAGTTATAGCATGTTTGTTTTACTTTGTCACTCCGCCCATTGCAAAATGGGAACTGGAAACTGATTGTCATGTCCTGAGTTGAATAGTGATCTTGTACATGATATGCATATTCGTGTCAATGAAAGTTCGGACAAGTTCGAACATCAGCTAGATCAGATTAGTAACTCTTCTCTCCAGTATGTATTTACTTCTGTAACGACTTCTCTCCAGTGTGTATTTACAATCGTAACGGTTCCCATCCTGTGTGTTTTAATAGGTGTAACGGGTTTTCTCCAGTGTGTATTCAGTTGTTTATTCGGTTGTGTACACATACTGGAGAAAAATCATTCGTTAGACTTGTGCATAAATACTGGAGGGTGAGAAACCGTCCATTCCACTTACGCATAAATACCAGAGCGAAAATTGTACACATGTCCATACATACCGGAGGGAAAGCGTACCTTACACGTGTGTATATAAACCTGAGAGAAACTGTTCGTTACAGTTGTTAATACATACTGATAAGAAACCGTATGTTACATTGTTCATACATACTGACGAAATCGTTTCACTGTTCATACAAACTGCAGGGAAACCGTTCGTTACACATGTGCATACATACTGACGAGAAGTGGTTCGTTACACTTGCAACTTCATACTGGTTTGAACCGTTTGTTACACATGTTCAAACAAAAACTGTAAAGAACTGTAAAGAAACCGTTCAGTACACATGTGCATACATACAGCAGAGAAACCGTTCGGTACAGTATGCATACATACCGGAGTGTAACCGTTACACAAATGAATATATACCGGTGAGAAACCGTTTTATTACACCTGTGCATACATACTGAGGAGAAATCGTTATACACTTGTGCATGCCTACCAACCTGTAGACAACCTGTTCTTACCATGTGTACATACATACTGACGATAAATCATTACACTGGTACATACATACTGACGAGATATCGTTACACTGTGAATGCATACTGGAGAGAAAGCATTCGTTAGACTTGTGCAAACGTATTGATGAGAAACCGTTATACTAAATACATACTGACGAGAAATCGTTACACTTGTGTATACATACTGACGAGAAACCGTTTCACTGTGAAGAAAGCGAATGTAACACATATGCATACATACTGACGAGATACCACCATTCGTTACGCTTGTGCATACAAATACCAGAGAGAATCAGTTATCTACACGTGTGTATAAATACCGGAGAGAAACCGTTCGTTACATTTTTCATGCATACCAGAAACAAATCCGTTCGTTACACTTGTGCATACATACTGGAGAGAAACCGTTACACAATCGTTAAACTTATGTATATATACTGACGAGATACCGGTACAAATGTGAGTACCTGCTGGAGAGAACCCGTTCTACGTGTAAATACATATCGGAGAGAAACTGTTAAACTTCATAATACATACTGGACAGAAACCATAGTAATGAGAAATCGTTACATTTGTCAAAACATACTGACAAGAGAAACATACATACTGGAGAGAAACAATTCGTTAATCATTTGCATACATACTGGTGAGAAACGTTCGTTACACGTGTGCATAGATACTGGAGAGAAACCATGTCTACACCTGTGCATACATACTGGAGAGAAACGTGCATGCATGGAAGGATTCCAGAATAACTTGCCACATCTTCAAGGTCAAAAACAAAAGCAGTTACCTGACCTGCTTTTACTGGTGTGAATAACGATATAAATAAAGTAGAAAATAATTTTGAGAGCTCGTCTTATTGTTTCCCATGTTTTTTACACCCAAAAAGAGGCGTTCACTATACTTACCTCGCTCCCATACCATCCTAATACTAATTGTGCATGAGCAAGAACCCGACAGGCGAGACAGTCCGTGTTGGTGGCCTTTAGTGTGATACTGTATATCAATAGGATCTTTTAAAATATTGCAAAATTAACACGTGCTTAACTGAGTCATGGCCCTTGATTTGTTGAAAATAAACAATAACTTCATTCCGATTTTCAACATATTGTGTGTGTGTTTTTATATGAAAATATGCCAGACAAATTCAACAATGACCAACATTGAGTGCCTTACTGAGCTCATATCAAAACATACGAATGTCTGATTGTCTCCATGATAATGGATAATGGATCTGATTTTACCAACATTTACGTCTCACACCACAATTAATTTTCCATAGGGTCCCATTGTAATGTTTTTGTTCGTGGCATAGAGATAAAACAGATTTTGCAACATGTATTTATGCTTAAATTTTCCATTGATCCAATATCTGCAATTTAAAACACATTTAACAAATATTTACCAGATTAATTTTTTTTTAATTTCATGTTTGATTTGATTTTTTAATTTCATTTCACCTATCAAAATCTAGACAAAAATACAATCCCGTGGTGATTAGACCCATGATGTGTAAAATGAGGGAGAATTAGCTAGATATCTTATATCAACATGCATTTGTCTGTGATCTCTTCCTAAAATGCTGTAGATTTATTACCTGGTAAAGATAAATCAATGAATCCTGTAAAATGTAGAAAAGCGAACTTGTTTTATAAAAATGATCTTTAAGAAATGATTATTGAGAAAAATGCTGAAAATAATAAACTCAAACTAAGGGTTACCCGTCAAAATTTTGATTTTCCAGGAAAAGTATCAGTCTCTCTCTTTAATTTTGACATTTTTTCAAAGTAGTCTGTCTTAATTGATATGTGTGTTTGTTTACAAGCCAAAAGCTGTAAAATAAAGCTAAAATTATGCTTATACCTGTATTGGTTTTGAAAATATAGTTAAATTGTAGTTAAACATGGTATCAAGTAATATTTCAGCTAATTCCTGCAATATGAAGATAACTTGAAGTAACTATACATACACAGAGGGGATTCCTGAATAACCGTGTTAACTGTGTCCTAACATGTCTGAAACGTTCACAGATACACAAACAATGCTTAGAGGTGAAGGCTGTAAGATACCAGTTCTGCAGCTCTAAAGCGCAAGAGCTTAGAGATGAATGATGGAAATTCCCATTCTGAAGCTTTAAATTGCAAGGCATTAGAGAAGAATGATGAAAGATCCCTGTTCTGCAGCTCTAAAGCGCAATGCCTTAGCATTAAAGGATGAAAGATACCCGTTATGCAGCTCTAAAGCGCAATACCTTAGAGACGACGGATGAAAATGCCATGCTGCAGCTCTAAAGCGCAATGCCTTAATAATAACGAATATTCTGCAGCTCTTTCTTAACGTCTCACACCACAATTAATTTTCCATAGGGTCCAATTGTAATGTTTTTGTTCGTGGCATAGAGATAAAACAGATTTTGCAACATGTATGTATGCTTATATTCTTCATTGATCCAATATCTGCAATTTAAAACACATTTAACAAATACTTACAGATTGAACTTGTTTTAATTTCATGTTTGCGTGACACCTTTCAAAATTTAGACAAAAATACAATCCCGTGGTGATTAGACCCATGATGTGTAAAATGAGGCAGAATTAGATAGAAATTTTATATCAACATGCATTTGTCTGTGATCTCTTCCTAAAATGCTGTAGATTTATAACCTGGTAAAGATAAATCAATGAATCCTGTAAAATGTAGAAAAGCGAACTTGTTTTTTTTATCTACCTCCTTCATCTGTAGGGCACGAGTATTCAAGGGAGATAAAAGTGGTGTGAGTCCTTAAGGTGGTATTTCTTTCTTATGATCACCTCAATAATAATAGAAAATGTTAACAAATCAATTACATGCTGAAAAGTGCTAAAATTTTGAATCTTTGTTTATTGGTTTTCAAATTATTCAAGTTTTAGCGACCTAAGGTATTGGTCGAAAACAGGCAGAGTACCTTTAATATTTTGAAAATCTACATTAGTGATAAGGATTTTGCACTTTCCTGGTCATTTGTGCTCAGCTATGTCTGAAACTTTCAAATATACATGAAAAGGCATCTCTACATCTACATATAGCATAAAAATGATCTTTAAGAAATGATTATTGAGAAAAAAGCTGAAAATAATAAACTCAAACAAAGGGTTACCCGTCAAAATTTTGATTTTCCAGGAAACTGTGTCCTAACATGTCTGAAACGTTCACAGATACACAAACAATGCTTAGAGTGAAGGCTGTAAGATACCAGTTCTGCAGCTCTAAAGCGCAAGGATGAATGATGGAAATTCCCATTCTGAAGCTTTAAATTGCAAGGCATTAGAGATGAATGATGAAAGATACCTGTTCAGCAGCTCTTAACCGCAATGCCTTTGCATTAAAGGATGAAAGATACCCGTTCTGCAGCTCTAAAGCGCAATACCTTAGAGACCACGGATGAAAATGCCATGCTGCAGCTCTAAAGCGCAATACCTTAAGAATAACGAATAAAAGATACCCAATCTGCAGCTCTTTCTTAACGTCTCACACCACAATTAATTTTCCATAGGGTCCCATTGTAATGTTTTTGTTCGTGGCATAGAGATAAAACAGATTTTGCAACATGTATTTATGCTTAAATTCTTCATTGATCCAATATCTGCAATTTAAAACACATTTAACAAATACTTACCAGATTGAACTTGTTTTAATTTCATGTTTGCGTGACACCTATCAAAATTTAGACAAAAATACAATCCCGTGGTGATTAGACCCATGATGTGTAGAATGAGGCAGAATTAGCTAGAAATCTTATATCAACATGCATTTGTCTGTGATCTCTTCCTAAAATGCTGTAGATTTATAACCTGGTAAAGATAAATAAATGTATCCTGTAAAATGTAGAAAAGCGAATCTTTTTTTTTTATCTACCTCCTTCATCTGTAGGGCACGAGTATTTAAGGGAGATAATAGTGGTGTGAGTCCTTAAGGTGGTATTTCTTACTTATGATCACCTCAATAATAATAAAAAATGTAAACAAATAAATTACATGCTGAAAAGTGCTAAAATTTTGATTCTTTGTTTATTGGTTTTCAAATTATTAAAGTTTTAGTGACCTAAGGTATTGGTCGAAATTCAGGCCGAGTACCTTTAATATTTTGAAAAACTACAGTAGTGATAAGGATTTCGCATTTTCCTGGTCATTTGTGCTCAGCTATGTCTGAAACTTTCAAATATACATGAAAAGGCATCTCTACATCTAAATATAGCATAAAAATGATCTTTAAGAAATGATTATTGAGAAAAATGCTGAAAATAATAAACTCAAACTAAGGGTTACCCGTCAAAATTTTGATTTTCCAGGATAAGTATAAATCTCTCGCTATAATTTTGACATTTTTTTAAAGTAGTCTGTCTTCATTGATATGTGTGTTTGTTTAACAAGCCAATAGCTGTAATATAAAGCTAAACTTATGCTTATACCTGTATTGGTTTTGAAAATATAGTTAATTTTTAGTTAAACATGGTATCAAGTAAAAGTTCAGCTAATTTCTGCAATATGAAGATAACTTGAAGTAACTATACATACACAGAGAGGATTCCTGAATAACCGTGTTAACTGTGTCCTAACATGTCTGAAACGTTCACAGATACACAAACAATGCTTAGAGGTGAAGGCTGTAAGATACCAGTTCTGCAGCTCTAAAGCGCAAGGGCTTAGAGATGAATGTTGGAAATTCCCATTCTGAAGCTTTAAATTGCAAGGCATTAGAGATGAATGATGAACGATACATGTTCTGCAGCTCTAAAGCGCAATGCCTTAGCATTAAAGGATGAAAGATACCCGTTCTGCAGCTCTAAAGCGCAATACCTTAGAGACGACGGATGAAAATGCCATGCTGCAACTCTAAAGCGCAATGCCTTAAGAATAACGAATAAATTATGCCCATTCTGCAGCTCTTTCTTAACCACAATTAATTTGCCATAGGGTCCCATTGTAATGTTTTTGTTCGTGGCATAGAGATAAAACAGATTTCGCAACATGTATTTATGCTTAAATTCTTCATTGATCCAATATCTGCAATTTAAAAAACATTTAACAAATATTTACCAGATTGAGTCCTTTAGTTTGAAGGCTAATCACTATCAATCACATCTCGATAGGCTTTCACAATGAGCACAACTAACGAGTGACGTATTAAAAAGAAGTTTGACAAGTTCGACTTGGAGTTATTGCCCTTGATTATTGAACAAAGGCAAATTTCAGCTTGTGTAACAACTATTAACTAAAGTCAATTGGTTTTTTGATGGTTTTAGCTTGAAAATTTCGAAGTTTCCTTTCAGTTTCAAATATGGATTTCCGTTCTTTCAAAGTATTACAATTTCTTCCGTTTTGTTTACGTTAAATCGTTTCTTTACATTGTTGTATATTACTCGAGCATTTCACATTTGCGTCCGAATCAGGGTTGTTTATTATTTATTATAGATAAACGAATTATGTCATACCAATTTTGCAGAGGAATTCTCAATTAGTATGACACTAAGTATAAAATTAATGTATTTACCTGGTTTAGCCCAGAGAGATGTTGTGTTCTGTAACCTTCCATAACCATGAGCCATAACATTTCAGCAAGCATAGATGTGGCCAGTGATGAATCGTATAAGGGCGACCTGTTTGATTAAAAACATCTGTGCATTGAATTACATGTTAACTATTTCAAGACAGAATTTTGTTTTTAATTCTTACTAATACAACATGTGTCAAGTATCGACTTAATTCTGCTATAAAGTGTGATTAAAGAATAAACTTGAAAATATGTCCTTGGGACACAATCTTGACACAAATGCCCAGATTCTGGGTTATCGATTTCTTGAAAATGGAGTAACTATCGTGTTTACCATTAAAAATGTAATTATCATGATTATTGAAAATATGTTCTTGCACTGCGAGATGATTGTAAGAAGTCAACAATGTCAAAAATTAAAAAGTCAAACTCTAAAATGCTCTATTTTTTAATCTTCATCATGTTTATATGCATAGTTGATATTTTTACCATATCATCCGTATTTGTTAATAGTTTCACTTATATATTTTTACATTTAATGTTTAATACCTTACTATTTTATTTTTGCGAATTTTTCATATTTTTTCCTATTTGACATATTTATGTGTGGCCATGTGAAACAATATTCAGTCATTCAATTATTCATTCATTCATTCATGTTCTATCTTGGTTCAATTTAGTGGAGCGCTGGAAACAAGTTTTTACAAGTTTATCAAAATTCGTAAAGTCCAGATGCTTTCTAAAATTTCTTTATATGTACGAGTTTAGAATTTCATTTTCATCGTTTATATTTAAAATTTGAATGTGATCTTTTTCGTTTTCGGGGTTATCAGTTTATTAACTTCTTTAAGGTGTTTGCCAAATTCTTGACATATAGGTGCATTTTTGTTCTTCTTGTTTCTCAAGCTATTTAAATTCTTTATGGTTTTAGTTTGAAAATTGCGAAGTTTCCTTTCAGTTTCGAATATAGATGTCCGTTTTTCCTTGTTCATTATTAATTTAAAATATTAACTAGATTCTTTCAAATTATTACGAAGTTCGTCCATTTTGTTTACGTTAAATCGTTTCTTTGCATTGTTACTCGAGCATTTCACATTTGCGTCCGAACCAGGGTTGTTTATTATTTATTATATATACACGAATCATGTCATACCAATGTTGCAGAGGAATCCTCAATTAGTATGACACTAAGTATAAAATTAATGTATTTACCTGGTTTAGCCCAGAGAGATGTTGTGTTCTGTAACCGTCCATTACCATGAGCCATAACATTTCAGCAAGCATAGATGTGGCCAGTGATGAATCGTATAAGGTCGACCTGTTTGGTTAAAAACATCTGTGCATTGAATTACATGTTAACTATTTCAAGACACAATTTTGTTTTTAATTCTTACTAATACAACATGTGTCAAGTATCGACTTAATTCTGCTATAAAGTGTGATTAAAGAATAAACTTGAAAATATATCCTTCGGACACAATCTTGACACAAATGCCCAGATTCTGGGTTTTCGGTTTTTTGAAAATGGAGTAACTATCGTGTTTACCATTAAAAATGTAATTATTGAAAATATGTTCTTGCACTACGAGATATGTGTATGAAGTCAACAATGTCAAAAGTTAAAAAGTCAAATTCTAAAACGCTCTATTTCTTAATCTTCATCATGTTCATATGCCTAGTATTTGTTAATATTTTCAATTATATATTTTTACATTAATGTTTAATACCTTACTATTTTATTTTTGCTAATTTTTCACCATTTTTTCCTATTTGACATATTTATGTGTGGACTTGTTAAACAATATGCAGTCATTCATTCATTCATTCATTCATTCATGTTCTATCTTGGTTCAATTTAGTGAAATGTTGGAAACAATTTTTTACAAGTTTACAAGTTTATTATCAAAATTCCATTAGGCAAATAGCCCATGAGGATATACATTTTTACAGAACATATGACTGACAGTTAAAATATACAATATTCACAACTAACATATTGTACAAAATGAATGCGCTATATCACTTGTTTGCTATGATACATTATATACAATCTACATATTTAATAATAGTTCCTTTTATTTGTGTGGAGAAGGCTTTTAACCACTGCAGTTTTAAACAGTATACAGATTAAATTTGCTAATTTATACATTAATTAATTCAATTATTTGCAAACAAACATTCATTTCGTTTATTAAAAGATTTGTTAACAAAAATAGCCACGTTTCTAATTTCTTTTTGACGCTCTAAGTAAACAAAATAAGTTTCTGCATATTTGGCCTATTCCAATAGTATTTTTTGATATATTGTTTTCTAAACTCCAAATATATAGGGCATTCTAACATAAAATTAAATTCGCCTTCTAGGATATTACACAATTTACATTTTCTCTCATTTACTAGAATTTAATTAAATCCAGTCTGTTTATACAAACCTAACAGACAGTGCCCATTATTGTTTATTCAACCGTTCTCCTGCAAAAATCGTTTGAGTTCATCGTCAAATGTGTACTCACCGGGTAATAACTGCATATGTATACTGCTATCATCAATAACGTAATCGGCCAATCCAGCCGTTCGGCTTTTCATATCATCACATAAAACAAAATGTAAACCTTTTTCATATTTTACATTTACAGATGTAGTAAAATGAATAATTCTATCAAAAATGTTCGTTTCAATCATGGCCTGTCTACTACTGTTCTCTGGAACGACATAACACAAGCACACCAATAAATCAGTTTCCAAAGCCAATTTGTTACCATCAGTCTCATCAATGTTAATGCATATAATATCATCATAGCTAAGAAAAATAAGAATATCATCTGTCACAGATACACAATAATGCCACCTGAGTTTCGTTTACTCGATTTTTTATTTTCGGTTCTATTCAAAACAAAGTATTTAAAATTATCAACATATAGGTCCGAAAATGCATTTGTCCACGTTTCTGTAAATAAAACAAAATCATGATTTTCAAAAACAGTTTTTAATTGTGTTGGAACAAGTGGAGCATGACTGGTGAATGTGAATGCCAGTAATTGGCGTTATACAGTCATGTGACACAGTCATGTGACACATTATTTACTTAGTAATCATGTTCCTTACCTCTTATATAATTTACACCCGTGGCCGAGAGGGTAAAGATGCATCGATTGAAACCGTCTCGTCTGACACCACAGCGGGTTTGAATCCCACTGGAAGCTATTGTATGATAGCATGTAAGTGGCACGTATATTGTAGGATTGACACAGTGACTCTGTAATTAAACAGACAAATAACTATATAAATATTTAGTTTCAAGTTTAAACAAATACAAATGTGAAGTTTAAATCCTTCATATACATTTTAACCGTTTCGAGGGCAAGCAAGACTATAAGCGCAGTATGTGTCTATTCAGAAATAAATGCTCGCACGGGCGAAAGCAACACGTGCGCCTCTATGACTGATGTACCTATCAATGTTTCCCCGATCGGAGATTTTGTGGGGTGGGGTGGGGTCGGCCCTTTAAAAAAAACAATTTCTAAAATGTATTTTGTTGCAGACGACAATAAACATTCGCCAAAAGGCGAAAAAAGGTCTTAAAATCATAAAAAGGTATACCGATACATTTGCTGTTGTTGCTGAAGCAGCGTATACAGCTACTGCTGTTGTTGCTGATGATGCAGCGTATACAGCTACTGGTGTTGTTGTTGCTTATTAGTGCAACTCATGTTCCAAAATGTGTTTTGTTGCAGACGACAATAAACAGTCGCCAATAGGCTCCTTTTATTAACGACACCGTCTTGCATCTTTATACAGACACGAGCCTTTCTTACATCAGATGCAAATCTGAAATATACTTAACAATTAGCAAATTTATTTAAACAATTATGAATTCCATGCACACAGGAATTATGATTTATAAATCACTTAACAATTTAACTCCGGATTACGTAACAAATTTAATAACCTTCTCTTCAAATTCAAATTATAACTTAAGATCTGTTGCTAGGCAGGATATAGCTCATTTTAAACCTAAAACAAATATTCTTAAACGTACTTTTGGATATTCAGGAATGGTAATTGGGAACATGATTCCCGTTGACATCAAAGCTTCACATTCTTTAATTACATTTAAGATTAAATACAGATCCTTTCTTTTAATGAAAGAATGAAACTCCATTGTATTGTGTAACCTTACATTACAAGTATAATAAGTGTGTCTGTCTGGTTGAAGTTATATAATGATGCATGTACGGTTTTATCTTTCACTATATGCATTTATTGTAACATTGTGTAGTTTTATAGATGGCCATATTGTAAACAAGACTTGTATTTTTTGGTAAATACTATGTCTCAATATGTTACCTTCTTGAAATAAAGTTATTATTATTATTATTATTATTATTATTATTATTATTATTATCTTCAAATGTGACTGCTGGTCATTAAAGCAGTATGGCAATATATTAGAAAGTTAAAAAGGGTCAAGAAAAGTGTCAACTAAGAAAATAATGAAAATATTTATTATTAATACAAATTTACAAATTGTTATATAACTACTAGTGGTGTTGTTGCTTGTGCAGCTAATACAGCTACTGGTGATGCTGTTGCTGATACATCGTATACAGATACTGTTGATGTTGTTAATGATGCAGCGTATACCGCTTCTGGTGTTGTTAGTTGCTGATGTAGCGTATACAACTATTATTGTTGTTGTTGTTGCTGCTGATGCAGAGTATACAGCTAATGTTGCTGTTGTTGCTGATGCAGCGTATTTAGCTACTGGTGTTGTTGTTGCTGATACAGCGTGTTCGGACACTGGTGTTGTTGTTGTTGCTGTTGCAGCGTATTCAGCTACTGTTGTTGCTGTTGTTGATGCAGCTTATACTGCTACTGTTGTTGTTGCCGTTGATGCAGCTGATACATCTACTGTTGTTTTGTGGCTGATGGAGCTTACACAGCTACTGATGATGGAGCTTATACAGCTACTGATGATGCAGTTTGTACAGCTACTTGTGTTGGTGTTGCCTGTGCAGCTGAAACAGCTACTGATATTGTGGCTTATGCATTTTTACAGCTTCTGTTTGTGTTATTTTGAATATCTCGTGTGTTGAATTCAGATGCTATCGCCTGAAACTTAGAATAAAAATAAACATTTTAAAAGTAAAGCAAATTTCATAAATTATGTAAACAATGAAGATCTAATATAACCCGTCGACCTGTAAAACGTTATAACTTCTTAGATCCATCCACAAGAGATACATTCGTATCGAGGTAGCTCGAAGAGCAATAATTTCGATGTGTTTAAAGTGTTTTTAAAGATTAGCGCCTTAAAAAGCACTCTTTAGCCGCTAGTTAAGAGTTTCCGTGAAGATTGTTAGCTAACTAAAGGTGTGTCTTTCAGTACTGGTCTACAGCTTTCATCAAGTTCTGTCTGTGTGAGATGCCTATAAATGCTGTGTTGCATATTAAAAAGTAATATAATCGCCTAATGTTTAAACATACACCGCGGGAAATATTGCCTATCGTGGCTTTGACAAAAAATGATACAAAATATGAAACAAGCAAGGTTTTACGCAAGCGCAAAATAGCTGCCGAGAGACGACAGTTTAACATAATAATAGATAAAAAACGGATGTTAAAACACTATTGAAAACAAAATGTTGTCTACGACCGTTTTTTTTAACAAACACATTCTTTCTGATGTTTATCATCAGTTCTTCCTACCAAACATTTTTAATCAATGTGGGCAACCTCGCTTCTATTTGTTCAGATACTTTGACATGTCTTACATATTGATTACAATTCACCCTTGTAACACGACGTGCTAAAAGTACACATCAGCACAGAAATACAACTGTTCACATGTAAGGGATACGTGTGAGTTAGCGTGTGCATTACAACACATACAAATTGTTCACTGCTACCATGTGAAATTATAAGACTGCGTTATCAAAGTAAAAAATGTAAAAGAAATGTTCATTGCTACCACCTTACCATTTGCAATAATGAAAATCATAATAATGAGAGAAAAAATCATAATAATGAGACATAATAATTATCGCATGCTACTCTTCAGTAGACTCATCTACGAAAACGATATTTCAGCAAGTAAAACGGTAACCTTTGAACATTGCAAAAGTTTGTGTTTATACCATTCGAGTTTTTTAGACGAGTTCACTGGGAATTAAAGTTGTAATGCATGCTTATCGTCAACTAAGTGATTCACAATGTGTTAACCATAGACAAACACAAAACCCATATAAGGATACGGCAGCAGAATTAGATTACTATTAAAATGGGTGTAACCTATAATAAATAGTGTTACATATCCCGTGGTACGGATAACTGGAATCTTAAAACAAATATCAATGACGATGGTAGATGTGTGTCAGTAAGTAATGGATTTTACATAAAATGTCATCACAATGACTCAATACTGGTATCCCTTTCTTAACGCAAAAAAGAGAACACCATTTCTAAACAAATCAGTAGGGTAATATAAGCTGCCTGTTAAAATGGAAAAAAAAATATTCTAGATATATAACGTAGAACGACATTTTGGAGCTAGCTACGTAACCGAAATGTTGGTGTCAAACCCAAGACAATTTCACCAAACTGTCCTTAAATGTATATCAGACCTTGATGTTAGATAAATATATGACATGGTATTAATACATATCATACTCCGAGGTTCAAATCTAGAACACGTATAATAGCTATTGCAATGTAAGGAAAATCGCATTTACAATACTCATCATGACAATTTGGAGAAACAGGGAAACAATATAGCTTCATGTTTGAGCAGAGGTTTTCTCATTATGCATACCACTAACGGGCATCATTAAATACTGTACATCATCGTCGTTTCTATTCATATCATGCTCCGGCAATAACGACAACAGAAGCCCCAGCTGATCTTTCTAAATTCAAAATCGGCGACAAAGTACAGTTGTTGAGTACGGCAGCTTTATAAAAACATAACTAATTATGCGGACCAGCGATGTTCTTGTATAGCGGAAATGGGGGTGATGGGGTCCATTTAAGCATCGACGTTATTACTTTTATATTTGCAACTCGTTCTTAAAGGCAAGTCTAGAATAGACATGTTACATAAGAATTTCTTCTTAATAGTCTATATCAGGTGTCTTGAAGCGCACGTAACGCGGACCTTATAACTATCCGATAGCGCGTATCTTCACCAGGCTAGCTTAAAGCAGACCTAAAGAGCTGTCTTCAAGTGTTCAGTTAGTGATTACTATTTTCATGATCACTATATTTTACGATTGATCTATATAATTATGCATGTATCCTAGTTGGTGCAAAGATAATTGTAAAATAGAAAAAGGCTGCTGGATGGCTCTTTGAAGTTTCAACGACACTTTGTACACATTCTATATAAAGACTTTAACCAAACTTGGAAATATTTAATTTCAAAAGCAGTTATACAGAAAAAAAACTCAAAATTGAATTAATCTTTCTTTCTCGTGTTCATATGCTTGACGACAGTAAGAACAACTTCTCGGACTTTTAAAAGCATTGTAGTTAAATCTCTCCCGTAAGTCACAATGATATACATATGCAATATTTCATAACAACACATGTGTTCTTTAACGACTTTCAACTGCAAAGAGCACACATCAGTAGCGTTATTACTTACCGGTCATGTCCAGTCTGTGTTGACTTAAAGTAAAATACCGCTTAAGCCAGTGGTATGGGCGTGAGAGAGTGTAGCACGACAGCTACATTGTCCAGCACGGAGCTAGCCGTTTGACTCAAATAATCATAACGATCGTATAGTGGTTTTCAGCTATTTATTTACGTCTAGCAGGGATGGAAGCTAGGTAAAGACTGTCGCTTCCTTACATCAGTGAGCGAATAGTATGGGTAAACTACTACGTCACATACACGTGATCCCTGCTCTTCCAGGTAATTACTGATACTGTTTACTAAAGTTCCCCATCACGTGTATGTCTTGAACGCCATTGTGTTACATGCGCCCCCTACTAATGAAATTTTCACACAGAAAATTTTGACAAATGGACGTAACACAATGCGCTGACGTAGACTACAGCAATTTAATACATGCTAAAAACAAGTTACTGTAATAACAACACAATTTCAATGTAATGACCAAACAATTCCGATGTACTGTTCAAAACACTGCTGTTCATAAGCCATTAATTAAATATTTTGGTAATCCATTTTTGGTAATCCATTTAAAACAATTTCAATGTTCTCAGTCCGAGTTTGGTTGCGACTGTTGTGGACACGCTCCCAACATTCCCCTGCCTCGGCCCCGTCCCCGGCCCCGACCAATGCCCGGTGGTCCCTCTAGGTCCATCTCCACCACCGGCCCCCTACTCGTCCCTGGAACGGGTATGGCTGGTCGTCTCGGGCTTTCCTCCCGCTCGCGGGCGTCCCTCATTAAATTCATGAAGGCCGCCAGGGATCTCGGTTGAGGCCCTGTCTGCACCTCCTCTTGGCGTCCCCCCGCTTGCCCAACAATTCTCTCTGTGGCGTCTAGTGCCACCCGCACAGCTAGGTCTGTTCGACGCCCCTCGTCCATTTCGGGCGCGGCCTGGCGCAACACAGTCAACGTGGCCTTGAATGTTTCTGAAAAGTTTCTATTCCAACTTGCCATGGTTGTTTTTTGTATAATTTTTTTTTTCTTAATAAAGCGATGTGTGTAAGTCTCTGATTTGAAGCAGAATGACAAGAAGGTACCAGAATTCGGTGTTCCATCCCCGGTGATTAACCTGTCATCAAGTCACTAATGACCAGTTCATAAACCTGGAGTGTGGATAAGACTACCCGATAGCCTTCGTTTATATCACACTAATTGTCCAATTATAATTCGATGTATACAGGTAAGCTGGAAATGCTGGAGAATGAAAATGTTCTTCGATGGGTTATATATATTGTCAAACATGAAAACAACGATGAAGTATCCAGGTGAGTACATATGAGGTACATGTATATATATACATTATAGCACGGATTATAAATTTTCAGTGTTCAGAACCACACGATCATTTTCATGCACGTTTTTACATGCACGTGTCTTGTTCATTTCATTTCGACGATCGTCCGCAAAAAGGCATGGATACAGTCGATCCCTGAGCGTCCTCAAGGTCGCTGCATCATCCAACACGGGCGGTGCAGAAGCGGCTGACGGTAGGTTCCCATCATTCTCCTTATCTTGGAGCTCGATTTCATTTCGAACCGTTTCCTTGTGCTCCCCCGTTATCCCCCGACGTAAACAAATTGGCAGGCAGTTAACTAAAACGTTACATCTGTTTTTACAACAGAAGAATATGACAATTATAACCACCACTAGAGCAAGTCCAAGGCTAATGTAATACCACGAGCTACGGAAAGACCCCCATTCGCTACCAACTACTTTCTTTGTTGATTTTAATTCTTCAATGAATTTATCAATCGGCACGTCATTAATTGCGGCCAAAGTTGCAGGCATTGGAATCTCGGAATAATTTGCAAATGTGTCATTGAACTTTTGCCAAACCTTGACTTGTGAGAAATTCGTGCTTCGCAAATCAAAGCTTGGAATGTGCTGTAAGGCACTCATTCCCGCGACATATGGTGTCGATAACGTAAAGTATTTAATAGACGCAGTACAACCTGAATTTACCTGTAAGAAGTCTATAGGAGATTGAAGTTCGACTTCAGTATGCCTCGAGTCGCACACTAAAGCAAATTTCAGATTTTCCCTTGAGATAATCACCCAATTATTATCGCTGAGTCGATAAGCAAAAGGTAAAGTTGTAATCGATACCATAACGGAACAATATTCGTTGGAAACAGATGTTGTGAATAAATTGATTAGACACGTACGTCCCAGCGTGACAGAATATAACGGATTTTGCACGGTACAATACTTGACATTGTTTTGACTGCAAGTCTGTACTTCTTGATCGGAAAGTAACACATATTTTTGTCTGGCCTTATCAATTAGAAACCCACTGGCCTCCAATTTGTACGTAGCTAAAAAATCGGTATTTTCATCCTTGTGATTCGGGAGTAATGGTCTTTGATAGATAATTGGCACGGCAACAGCTCTGAAAACTTCGTAGGACTCATCTATTCTTATCATTGGGATTGATATTATGATCATTATTTTGCCTTCCATAAAGACAGTTGAGCTCGTTAAATAACGATAAAATGCCCAAATATCTTTCCTAGGATCGCTAATTAGAGTCATTATCTTCGGAGAGTGTTCTTCAATATTCAACAACAATGTTTGCAGTTTAGATGGATTAATTATGCGAGTAGAAATTTTCCCCAGCGACAGGTAATCTAGTTGTGATCCAAGTGTATTTAAATAAAAACGTACATCCCTAAGTAAAATTCTTATTTCCCCAATAAGCAAATCAATTTTTGTAGTGATCTCCAAGAAACGTCTATTTTCAAAAATTGATCTCGCAAGTTCTTGTGTAAGTGATTGTAGCTCGGAGTCCAATGTAGTAAGAGTAGCAACAATATCATTGATCGAATGTCGATTTTCACGAATTAATTCCCTAGATTCATTGATAAGAGATAAACTCTTCTCAGCTACATGTATAATTGTTTCTTGATTTTCACTTAACTGGTGAAGCTGTGACTTAATGCCATCTAAGTCATTTTCTGAGACTGTGCCAAATAACCATGATAATGCATCACCAACAAATGGTAAAAGTGAACGTTTACCGCGGTTTCGTACTTTCCGTAACTGTTTAATTCCCTTTTTAATGTCACTCCTTATTTGATCTAAATATTCAACTTCTGCTAATAAACCTTGTAATGCGTTTTTAAACGGTGCGTATGCAGGCTTATATAGATATGTCGCAATTGCTTCCTGTAGCATGGTACGGGTCTGTTTAATGTCCCTTTTAATTATTGAGAAGAAATTATCAATTTCCTTAAAATCAATGACAAGAGTAGCCAACCATTTTGCTCTAGTCGTGGACACTTCATTGGTTTTGTAATAAACAACATTGTCCCTAACCACAACATTTTCTTTACCACTTATACTCATGTGGTTTCCCCATAAAAATATAACTGCCAAAATGTTTACTAGTAGGAGATGCATGATCTGCAAAATACAATAAATATGTAAAAATTTCATCTACCTGTATGTACAACACATGTATATACAGTATATGAAGCCTATGTAAACACTCAGAACTTTAAACACTGTAAGACCGCGGTCTCCTAACATGATGTACCTGTACTGACTGACATACCTTCCCATCACAAAATGATAACTCGGGAGTGTGATCATTAACACAATTTGTACAGTCAGTAGAGGAAGAAGAATGAACTTCAGGTGCATAGAGTTCATTGTTCGTGCGAGTTTCACGATCGCGTAACCTACGACGAAGTTCAAACAACGGAATATCGTCCTCGGAATCACTATCCGAGCGTTCCATACGATAACGACGCGATAACAACTGCTCATTAGGCCCGGCAGTAGAGCCAGAACTGTCTGAATCGCCCTCAGAGCTAACAGGTGGTACGGCATAATTAGCACGCCTAAGACGTTTACCTGTCGTATCGGCTGGTATATTCCAATCAGTAATAGTAGCCAACCTAAGATGATGAGCGTGTGCTTTCAAGGTAGAACCATCCAATTGATTTTTAATGATATAGGTGACTGGAGATGTTTGCTCTATGATTCGATAGTATGGTGTCCATTTAATGTCCAATTTATTTTTACGGGCCTGTTTACGATAATACACGGGATCACCAACTTTTAATGCCACGTCATTAGCATTTTTATTCGCGTATTCATTGCGCTTTTTCCTGGCCTTATCTCTGTTTCTATGTACCATTATGAAAGCCTTGTGTTGTTGTTCTAAAGCTATCTTGTGTGGGTCATCACCTAGATACTTTCGTCTAGGACGTAAAATGTTATCAATTGGCATAACAACCTCTCTGTTAAATAGCAATTGAAACGGAGATTGTTTAGTGGATTCATTGACACCAAATCGTATAGCAGCCAAAGCCTGATTTAGGAATGTATCCCAAGGACCGTCATTAGTATGGACCAGTTTAGAAATGACATTAACCAAAGTCCTGTGATATCTCTCTATTAACCCATTAGCTTGTGGTCGATAAAAAGAAGTAGTCACATGATGGATGTTTAGAGTGGCCAATGTTTCCTTAATTACCCTGTTAACATTTTCACTGCCATTATCAGACAAGAGCTCCAACGGACAGGAATACCTGGGCACGATTTCATCAATTATAAGACTGGCAATAGTTTGTGCCTCCTTATTTGGACATGCGAATGCCTCGGGATATCCAGAGAATAGATCAATGAAACTGACAATATATTTATTGGCACTCAGTGATGTTGGGTAGGGTCCAGAAACATCAACTGCGCATTTAGCCCACGCGAAAGGTGGTGTATCAGTTAGTTGAACAGGAACCTTATTTTTCTGAGAACTTCTCAGCTGACACGTGACGCAGTCGTTAACATAGGTAGCTATATCTTTATATAGATTAACCCAATAATACTTAGGATGGATTGCATCGTAGGTCTTATCTATACCAAGATGACTAAGCCCCTCGTGGTACCGTACAATCACAGTTTCTCGCAAATGTGAAGGTATGACTAATCTCAAAATTGGCTCTGAATCAGGGTCAGATATGAAATACAATATATCATCCAGCACAACATATTTCCTAGCAACTGATGGTGAAAGAGAATCTTGTACGAGACTTTGTTTAAGCCCAACTATGACGTCATCCTTTTCTTGTTCTACCGTCATGTTTAAAGGATCAACAAACTTTGGTTTAGTGACCTTATCACCAAATCGTGGCCTACACTTCGCAAAATCTTTGGGAGTGAACTTGTTAGAGTTCAATGCACTAATCTCAAACGTCTTGCCACTAACATCAGGATCAGACAGATCAGTTTCGTCCGTATGCCCCTTATCATGTGGTACACGAGAAAGTAGGTCAGCAACCGAATTTTCCGCGCCTGCAAGGTACTGAATCTTGCAGTTATAACCAGCAATGGACAACGCCCATAACGAAACTTTCTTGTTATGCATTGGAGAATCAAGAAGATATTTCAAAGGTTTATGATCACATTTAATCACGAACTCAGCATTATGTAGATAATGATCAAGCTTCTGTAAGCTATAATAGATTGCATAAGCTTCCCGCTCAATCACTGCCCAACGACATTGTGTAGCACTTAATTTATGACTCAAGTAGTAAATAGGTCTTTCCACCTTTTCACCGTCTTGAATTACAGTTTGCGTAAGACAAGCACCTATACATTTATCAGAGGCATCCGTGTACAGAGTATATGGCAAATTAAGATCTGGAAAACAAAGAAGAGGTATCTCAGACAATTTTGCTTTCAGCTTATCAAACGCCATCTGGCATTCATTTGTCCAGGCGAATTTAGCATACTTTCGAGTTAATGCGATAATTGGTTCAGCAATTTCTGAGAAGTGTGGTATAAATCTACGATAATAGCTACCCATTCCAATGAAGCTACGAACTTCCCTAACAGTTGTCGGCGAAGCTAAGTTTTGTATGACAGTGACCTTATTTTTCTCCGGGAAAATACCTTGATCATTAATCACAAACCCCAGATAAGTGGTTTCAGATTTCAGGAATCCACACTTCTTGAGCTTTAGTCTTAACTGATGTTGTTTTAGCCTATCAAAGACTGTTTGGACATGAGCCAAATGTTCTTCCAAAGTTTCCGAGAAAATAAGTATATCATCCAAGTATGCAGTCGTAAACTCAGACAAACCTTCAAGGACACGGTTCATAAGCTCTTGAAATATAGCCGGTGCATTTGTCAACCCGAATGGCATGACATTAAATTCAAATAGGCCCCTGTGACAAGCAAATGCAGTCTTACACTTGTCTTTTTCATCCATTAACACTTGCCAATATCCTGACTTAAGATCAAGAGAAGTGAAGTACTTTGCTTTTCCAAGTAGTGCAAGGATATCATCAATTATTGGAAGTGGATATGAATTTGTTTTTGTAACCTTGTTTAATTGTCTGAAATCTACACAAAATCTTTTTGACCCATCTTTCTTATCAACAATCACCACAGGAAAAGACCAAGGAGAGCGACTTCGTGAGATTATTTTTGCCTCTAACATCTCATCTACTGCCTTATCTATGACCTTACGGTTATTCAACTTAGTGCGATAGGGCTTCAACTTAATGGGTGAATGGTTATCAGTATCAATTTTCATCCTAACAGTATCCGTATGGCTCAAATCTATGTCAGTTTCCGCAAAGAGAGAACTATTTCGTTTCAAGAGGTCAACGACTTTCGTTTTGTAGGGAGAAGGTACATCAAAGTTATCAAACTCTGCATCAAGAGATTTAGACCGTTTGGTTTGGTTAATTGGGCTTGAGAGAACATTCTTATCAACAGCAGAGATATATGCGACATTAATTGCCTGTATCTTGCCAACAGGTGTTCCTTTCCGTACAGATAATGTCTTGCACGTGGTGTTTACCAAGAGAATAGGTAATCTATGGTTTGTGGAAAGCTTAGCAACTGAATTTGTGAGAAGCAAACCCGGTTCGTTACCAAGGCAACCAGAATCAAGCGGTGATATCTCATAGCTATGTTCTACAGGTAACTCGGGATGTTTACGCACTTGACAATAACAGATATGGGCTGTCTGAGGCGGAAGCTTAACTTTTGACCTAGTCCGTGCTATCGAAGCAACATGTATATCATCTACCAGTGGAACATATGTACCATGTACACGTATACAACCAAGATCATGATACACGCGCACGCCACGTGATTGTAACCAATCCATTCCAAGAATAATGTTTCTGTTTAGATTTCGGACTACATAGAATCTATGACTCATTTTCAGGCCTCCTAAAATGAACTCTATTTCCGCAAAACCGTCTACATGAAGAGGAGTATTACCTGCCGTTGCCAAATTTAGACTTTGTTTACGAAGCCTAGGCTTCACTTTGAGATTATCATAGACGCGTCGATGTACAAGAGAAACCTCAGCACCGGAGTCAAGTAACGCACGATATTTCTGTTTATCGAATTTCAAAAGAAGCGAATTAGAACCTATATTCGAAGAATTTATAAATACAGTGTTTTTGTGTTTAATGTTCTGTTTGTTTGATCTTCCCGCATCGGCTTCTACATGTGGGAAGGATTCACGTTTAAAGGCTGTGTACCAGCTTTTCTATACCCCCCTGCCTGTGTACATTCACGAGCAAAGTGGCCAGTCTCTCTACATTGATAACAAACGACATTTCGTTTGTCACGCACTTGATCCCTTCTCAATTGTGCCACATTTATTTGTCTATCCCTTTTCCTAGCCCTACAATCTTTAATATGATGACCCGGCTTCCTACAATAGTGACATTGGTTACTACTCTGTCTAGAATGATCAACCTCCATTGGTTCTTGTCCCCCGCCTGAATGACTTTCCCCATGATTGTGCCCTGTTCTCAACTGAAACCTTTTCCTAAGATTTTGTTCCCGGGTAGCAGTACCAACAGCAGTCTGAAAATCTTGTGGGTTTTCTCTCATAATTTTCATTTTTAATGCATCTTCTCGCAACCCATCAATGAAATACCCCACTAATTGTCTCTGTCCAGCATTTTGATCCTGACCTTCAAATGCGTCCTCCCCTAAATTTAACATTCTTTCTGCGTACACCTGTACCGTTTCCCCTGGTTTTTGTTTTAATTTTCTTAACAACAACAAAGCATGCTGAGAATCAACAACTTCTCCAAATCTCAATTTTAATTCCGCATTAATTTGATTCCAATTATGATCGGCATGTTGTTCCATGTGCCTTTTCATGAAATCACTCACTGGACCAAGACTAGACTGATATGCAATAAATTTCATTCGTTCAACTGGAATTCTAGTCAATGTGCCAAATTTTTCAATACTTTTTACCCATTCCTTAAAATCTTTTGGATTGCTACCGTCAAAACTCTTAACAACCTTTGCGACGCCTTGAGCCCCCATAGTGGTAGTTAAATTTGTCATTTGTCCATCAACGGACCTAAACAATTCCAAAAATATTTGTTCTGCCATCTTGCCAATTACGTAGAGGGAATAACAAACGAAAGCAACTTACGGTTTTGACGACTGCTACACCACTGCAACTTTCCAAGGCGGCTCAATGACGATGACGGCAACACCAAAGTTAAATTGTCCGAAAATAACTACATTTCACAGTGTCCCACACAACACATGTTCGTAAAATATCCTGGTTAATACGGCGCCAATAAACCCCGTATGTAGCACGACAGCTACATTGTCCAGCACGGAGCTAGCCGTTTGACTCAAATAATCATAACGATCGTATAGTGGTTTTCAGCTATTTATTTACGTCTAGCAGGGATGGAAGCTAGGTAAAGACTGTCGCTTCCTTACATCAGTGAGCGAATAGTATGGGTAAACTACTACGTCACATACACGTGATCCCTGCTCTTCCAGGTAATTACTGATACTGTTTACTAAAGTTCCCCATCACGTGTATGTCTTGAACGCCATTGTGTTACAAGAGGTTGCATCGTACATTACCCCTCATGAGCAGATTCAATCAAACCGAGTATACTGTTATCTTTTGTTTATGTTTGTTGTTTCCATTATATCCCCTGTTCTGTATTTACTGACATTCACACTAGCGTTTGCGTAGTGCTGTGTGGGGGCTGTAAAACGTCTCCCCGACTACAAATCGTTCCATGTATCGTTCTTCTATATATCTCTAACGTCTTCGTGGCCGTAATGGTAAACACGCTGCGTTTGAAACCTAATCGCGGTTTCGAATCCCACAAGGAGCTCGACTCGTTAAGTGAGAACGTGTTGATTCTTACGGATGCGGAAGGTATACTGTACTGGTTCTTCTCAGGGCAAGGTGGTCGGTATGAGGCAGACCACCACGAAAATTTGAAGTCATATATAGCCTAAAATGCGCTGTACTTTTATAAGAACTAGATGCGGATATGAATATCATTCAAAGGTAACATTGACTAGATAAATGTATGAACATATTAAACTGGACGTTGCATGTATACATATTCAAATATATAATAAGTTTTAATTAGACATCATACTTAAGTGCAGTGTTCCTTCAATGCCGATATGCTAAGTACAGCGTGTATGCATTCGACATGGGTGTCTATGACTGCATGTATCACTGTCAGTCATGCCGATATGCTAACTACAGCGTGTATGTATCCGACACGGGTGTCTATGTCTGCATGTATCACTGTCAGTCATGCCGATATGCTAACTACAGCGTGTATGCATCCAATGTCTGCATTTATCACTGTCAGTGTAACATAGACGGCACAATTATAGTGTGAAAGGGACACGCGGCATCGCGTTAGTTTTTCTACGCATATGCATATTTGTAAATATTTATTAATAATAAATACTGCATTATATGCTTGCACGTTTTCATTTAAAGTAATGCTGGATTAATAGCCTAGGCGCTATTTTTTTTATTCAAGATTGATGTGTGTCCTTAAACCTAAGGTAGTTCGAATAGCTGTTTGTGATCTCTAGTGTTGTTTAGTTAGCATTTACACTCTAATGTACCCACATTGTCACGTTTTGTATGACACGCTAAACATACAGATGAGACACACACAAGCACACACACGTTTGCGGTAGACTCTATTGGTTGCACGTTTGCACCCTGGAAAGTGCAGGACGTTGTTGTATATGTGGACGTGTTGAATGTGAGGGACGTTGTCTTAGGTGTCTAAGTATTGAAAGTGCGGGACGCTATCTTATGTGTCGGCGTATTTTAAGTGCGGGACGCTGTTGTAGAAGTTGGCGTGTAGAAAGTACGGAACGCTTAAATAATCATAAAGTAAGGGTATTGACACTAATATTAGACTTGTTACCAAATGTGTGAGGTGAACAGAGTGGTCAACCCATAAAATACAATATACAATAAACATGGTTCTTCTATAAATAGCTCTAACATGTTTGGAGTCGGCAGTGGTAGAACGTCCGTGTAATTGATGTCCTGGAACACACGTGAAGTCCTTGGAACTGAATCAGCGATAGTGTGAGGATAACGACCCGCTATAAGTAGATCCTTAACGTTACCGTACTTGGCCTCCGGAAGCATTCTGCGCATTTCAATACTGTTTTATACGCACTTATACTGAATCCAATGGTGAATATCGTCAAAGAACTATTTTTAGCTGTATCCTAACATCGGGCCACCCCACAGACAACTCCCTATCAAAAACTAACTTTTTGTTTGAACTCCCTACCCACCACCAAAAACAATAGGAATGAAGGATTTATATCATGTGTAGAGTAAAACAAAAGAGTTTGATAGTGCCCTGCCGGCCCGCCCACACCCACCACAACCTCTCTTGATGATGGATCGGAAGAGTGTGAATTGATGTGTAAGAAATAAAATAAAAATACAGAAACATGTACATATACACAGGTAAGGTTGGGTAGAGTTCAGTAAGGGGAGAGGGGTGTTGGTTGAAGAGAGCCCATGTCCCAATAGTGTAAATTTTTGAATACAAAGAGTAAAACATACGGCAACAAGAGATTAGATGTTTACCTTAGCCAACATTTTTTTGCTCTTGCATAGGCTGTTACGTTGGGATCTATGTGTGTCCAGGGAGCCCATGATTTATTAAAGCCTAAATTACTTATGCAGTCCCATCGATACAATGTTATAAGGAATCCCATTCCAACATTATGTTGAGCTAAGAGAAATAGACTTTATTAATACAAAAGACCAAATAGCCTATCAGTATATCAAAATACATCATATTTATAATTAAACAGTCAATGGTGTGCTGGCGTCAGTTTATCAGTATATTCAATATATTAATTATCGTCCAACTGTTTATATACTCAGTGGCAAAAGAAACTTGACACTTTGAAAATGTTACTTTACACCTATCCTCTTTATCAAGCGACAGTCTCTTAATGATTCGGTCTATTGAAAAACAAATGACAACATGATATTGGCAATGGAATGATAAAATCGTTGGTACCAAACATGGTATATTCATTTTGGAATTTGTCAATTTAATTCTAAAAAAAATGTATACAATTAAATCTAAACAAAACTCAGTGTTCACTTTCTTTTGCAACTGAGTATACATATAATCGTCATAACATTATTGTTTCTTATAATCTTAAATGTATATAACCCTTACATCTAACGTAAAAAAGTAACAGATTTTTTACATCAGGTAGATATTTCATTTGACGTATATGATAAATAAGCAACCAGGCAAACAAATATTATTATAAGAGGAGGAATTCTCTTATGTTATATAGTGTTTCTTTTCTTTTTTGAAAGCTTTTAAAAATAAAAATGGCGAGATTTCTAACAATGTTATCATTTTTTATTGCAACAATTCTATAAATTTAGGCATCTTTGGTATTTTCCCATACAACTTTTTAATATACACCTCTCTCAAATCCCGATAAAGTGGACATTCTAGTATATAATGTGTATATATATATATATATAGCGCACACCTTGATTTTCCTTTAAACTGGCCATTGCACATTTTAAGAGCTTTCAAACGTTGGGTTTCATGAAAGCCGATGGATTATAGGAACCAAAATTACTTACGCAGCCTTTAAGATACTACTATAAGAAAGCTCATGGCCAAATCTGCTTTAGCTAGGACACAAAATGTAAGAGATATAGACCTGTAAACACAACGAAAAACTGTAAACACGACAAACTCGATGTGGACTGGGACGCCGAGACTGACGCCGACATTGACGCCGACGCCGGAGTGAGAACATAAGCTGTCTTATTCTTCGAATACTAGTAATACATACGCCAGATCATATTATAAAATGTGTACATAATATAAAAACCTACCCACAATAAATAAATGCAATGTTCCTTGAAAGACATCTTTAACAACGCATTTTTCCACCATTTCCCCCGAATACTTAGATAACAATGATAAAACACTGCAGTTTGCTCATGCGGCTGAATTAAATGGAATAGGGGAAAGAAACTTACCACATCTATTCATCCGTCCATTTCTGAATCAAACATCAAACTGACTTGTGCATTTTCTCGGCCTATACTTCATGTACCCCTAAGTTTAGACCCATTAAAAAGCAAAACGGCTGAATTAATCGCCTATGTCCGTAGATGGCTTATGCTCGTGCACGGTGGTGAGTGGATTTTTAACACAAAGACCCAATCAGTATAGTGACGTACATAAAGCCTTTGTTATTCTGCCAAGGGGCATTTACAATCAATTACATACTTTTTTATGACACATTTAACTTTAAACGCAAACCAGGTGCAGACCAAGAATGGCAATTCTGAGGGAACCTCGAATCCTGCCATTTCAGAAAAAACAGGCCGATAGCATTGTTTTGTTGTTGGACCCCAACCACACTCACCCACGGCAACCCAGCACAGCCCCAAGTCCCGTTTCTGAGATGTGAAAAATAAAACACAGTATAAATAGTGGTGTTGGAGGGTTGTGGGGAGCGGTGTAGGTGGGGGTACTTTGGGGGAGAGAAGGGGATGTCAATGATTTTTATGAGCGGACACCCTAATCCTGGATCCGTGTAATCAGTTGCACGTTTACGTGGTGTGGGTTGTGGTGGGGTTGGGGAGACGTCGCTATATGCTTGTCCTACTAGATCTAGTCCATATTGTCTTTTTTGTGCCATCCTTTTAGTAGGGGTAATCAAAACATATCGTCATATTTGACTACATTGAAGTTATTTCCCATAGTTCGTCTGCTTGTCAAAACATCAACAATGATTTCAATGGCTAAAGTAGGCGATATTGTACAAGTAGGTTCTTGCGGGGAAAGGGCAAGATTATTGATATTATCAGGCCCCTAGGGACATATAAAATGTATAAAGTCCACGTTATGACTTACTGGGGCCATTCATTAAAACGGCAGCCCTTCATGAATTGATTAAAGGGATGTCAGATGAAATTTGCCAGGATCTGTTCGATGCATATGACATGGGAACTAATGTAATCACTGACAATAACGTCGACACCACACTTAATACAGGTTTGTACAATAAGCTATACCAGTAACCAATTGTTTAGATTTATATACATGTAGGTCTATTGTACTGTAGATAATGAACACTTCCTTTAAAAGTAATGCACCTGGACAAATTGTCTAATTCCCATCTTATCGGTGTGGGTATGGCTTACTTTTTGAAAACTGCAAATGTAATGTTTGCTTCCCACGAAACTACGGAAGAGGGCGTAAACCGGACAGAGTCAATCCCCCAAAGAACGATTGGAATCTATGCGATTGCAAGAGTAGGGCATGTTCCTATATTCCAGTCGCTGGGGCTGTTCTAAATAACCTATAGCAAGTTTGTGGCGCTTCCAATGGATGAAATAACCGGGCATAAACATGTTCAGAGCGTTAACAACGACAGAAAAATGACTGACCAGAAGCAGAAAATATGAGTTGCGAAGGCTTTAGGCTTACATCCCATGGCAACCTGTATTAACGGCCCATTTCCAAGTACCAGGTCAACACAGGAATTGGCGATACATGTAAACAGCCAGTAGGCAATGTCTTCTTATAAATTTCGGTACCAAATAAAGAAATTAAACTAAAACAAATACCACAGTCTTTCTCCTCCTCACTTTCACTTTCAGCTGAACTCTGTTCATCCAAAAGATAATCTGGAATCTTGACTGGAATTGGCTCATGTTCAATCGGCAATGCTCTCGCCCTTAGCCGCTTTTGATCTTTGCATCTTCTTTGTGTTGAATTTTGGAATATCGTCTTCTGAATCTCCGAAACTCTCGTTGAGATGCATTTGTTGAACTCGGAGCTGCGTCTCATTATACATAATTGTATTGATATGATTTGAATAACTTTTCAATTTAATGTCATTTACTAAATAAATGGCCAATTCAATTTTATGTCGGTGTATCTCTTTTATTTATTCCATTGAATTATTATTATTCCATTTAAAGTGTATACTTTGAATTCACATCAAACAGAGCGCAACTCAGGAGTGAGTGTTAATAATGTAAGGTCAGCATAAACACATTTTCAACCAACTGGTTCAATGTTATTGCCGGTTTAAGGCAAGGATGTCCGCTGTCTCCAATACTTTTTAACTTGTTAAGTAATGATTTATTAAGGATCACTAGGGAAAAGTTTAGAACTGGATGACGATGAAAAGGTGTGTACATATACTAGTGAAAATTTCTAAGTACCCACCTAAGAAGATGTCAATAATATTCTCATTGTTTTGTGTATTTCACACTTGTTTACAGACAATGTTAAACTGCAAATTACGCGTGTTAATCGTCTGCTCTGATTTCATGAACATATTGTAAAGTTTTCAAGTCGATATGTTTTCTTAGAAATAAGTTATAACACTTATACAACTGCGTAAACGGCCAATTGCGAATTCAATTGGTCGGTTATTCGCAAAAGACGTATAACATAAACACTATATTATATATATATATTCGTTTCTTTTTTAATTTTATATTATGCTTGCCTCTCTTTAACAGAAGAATGAGGTTTACTAATAATGTAATATAAATAATATACAACTCTAAGTTTGATAAACACCAAACCTTTTCGTCTTTTTTGAACCCAGATAAAGGATATTTATAGTTTCTTTTATATGTTTTAAGTATAGATATGATCAAATGATCAAATACAATCAACCGTCACGGTATTGTTCGTTTTGTACGACGCATAGGTTTGACACGATCCTTAATTTTCACGAAATTTCGGTGTGTTGTGCTTATGTACATGAAATCTTTATCTCATACAAAATCGACGTTCTTTGATTGAATATGGCAAAGTTTTGTCTTATGCGACATCTTACTGAAGTAGAATTACAGAGAGCGGTTGGAATGGTTGAGTAGGGGGCTGCCCATCGCCATGTTGGGGGAAGCCCTTGATGTGCACCATACCGTCATTACTAGAGATTGTGCACGGTACCAGGAGTGTGGTGACCAATAAGGCGTCATGGAGGAGGGTGACAGCTACTGCTGTTTAAGACATGTTTCTATCACCCAAGCACGTCCACAACGTTTGCCACTGCCACCCAGTGTTCTTATTTCAACTCAGAACATTAGAACAAGGCTGCACGTGCAGACCATGGCCTGCGATCGAGGATACGAATCCCTCTTATTCCGGGGCATCTGAACATGTGTCGTAATGGGCAGTGGAACATGTTAGTTGGAGACATGCCGTCTGGTGACTAGTTTTATTTACATATGAGTCCAGATTTTGTTTGGACTTTACGGATCGGCGTGCTAGGGCTGGAGACGGCCTGGAGATTGCATGCAGCACAATTGCAGAGCACGATATGTATGGGGGTGGGTCCATTATGGTCTGGGACGACATCGGTTGAGACGGAAAAACATAACTGTGCGAACTACATAATAGCTTCATGATTAGTCATCGTTACAGAGACGAAAATGTCTCTGCTCATGTAAGTACGGTGTCCTGTTAGGACCATCTTACCACCGCATCTTACCATCGACCATCGACCTAGACCTAGGTCGATGGTCGATGGTAAGATGCGATGGTCGATGGTAAGATGCGATGGTAAGATGTGATGGTCGATAGTAATATGCGTTGGTAAGATGCGATGCTCGATGGTAAGATGCGATGTTCGATGGTAAGTTGCGATGGACCATCGACCATCTTACCATCGACAATCGCATCTAACCCTAACATGACACCGTATGTAAGACCTTACGCCGGTGCAGCTGGGGATGAATTTATTCTGATGTATGACAACGCTCGTCCTCACCGTGCACGCATCGTACGTCAATACTTAGATGACGAATGTATCACCGTGCACGCATCCTACGTCAATACGTGGATGACGAATGTATCACCGTGCAGGCATCCTACGTCAATATTTGGATGACGAATGTATCACCGTGCACGCATCCTACGTCAATACTTGGATGACGAATGTATCACCATGCACGCATCGTACGTCAATACTTGGATGACGAATGTCTCACCGTGCACGCATCGTACGTCAATATTTGGATGACGAATGTATCACCGTACACGTATCGTACGTCAATACTTGGATGACGAATGTCTCACCGTGCACGCATCGTACGTCAATACTTGGATGACGAATGTATAACCATGCACGCATCGTACGTCAATACTTGGATGACGAATGTATCACCGTGCACGCATCCTACGTCAATACGTGGATGACGAATGTATCACCGTGCAGGCATCCTACGTCAATATTTGGATGACGAATGTATCACCGTGCACGCATCCTACGTCAATATTTGGATGACGAATGTATCACCGTGCAGGCATCCTACGTCAATATTTGGATGACGAATGTATCACCGTGCACGCATCGTACGTCAATACTTAGATGACGAATGTATCACCGTGCACGCATCCTACGTCAATACGTGGATGACGAATGTATCACCGTGCAGGCATCCTACGTCAATATTTGGATGACGAATGTATCACCGTGCACGCATCCTACGTCAATACTTGGATGACGAATGTATCACCAAGCACGCATCCTACGTCAATACTTGGATGACGAATGTATCACCGTGCACGCATCGTACGTCAATACTTGGATGACGAATGTCTCACCGTACACGTATCGTACGTCCATACTTGGATGACGAATGTCTCACCGTGCACGCATCGTACGGCAAAACTTGGATGACGAATGTATAACCGTACACGTATCGTACGTCAATACTTGGATGACGAATGTCTCACCGTGCACGATGCGTACGTCAATACTTGGATGACGAATGTATCGAACGTATGAAGTGGCCTGCTCTCTCCCCCGTCTTAAAGCTCATAGAACATGTGTAGAAACATATTCAGGTTGCTTTGTCCGCCCGTTTAGTCAAACCACGCAGCTTACAAGAGCTTGTGAACATGCTGGTCCTTAAACGGAAGCACGGGAAATCGTTGTCAAGCAGTCATTGTTGCTCATTGGTCACATACCCGATACTAATGTCATAACTATAATGTTACCGCTCCTTTTCAACGTCACAATATCATCCTAAATACCGCGCGAAACTGTATATTGTAGGATGACATGGAAAAATTCACAATACAACTCTTTTCTTATCATATAATATATATAATTATAGACTACTGTAAGTTTACTAAGCACCAATATTTTACGGTAGCTGGTTTTACCTACAGCATAAAACTCAACAATTAATTTTGTTTTACAATTAATGTATGTGTAATTCATTATTTCATTGTCAAAAATTGATTATAAAATAGTTTCATTGTGTATTTTTCCTACATGCAAAACACAACTTGCACGAGACTTCCATGCGCGCTGTCTTACAGCTATTTCTTTAAACACTGGGTGCGTTCAGGGTGCTGCCATTGGTAACCACGTTGTTTAACTATGGGTTACGTTGGTTAACTATAGGTTACCAATGATCACCAACGGTAAACAATGGGTACCAACGTTACAATTGGCAACCAGTCATCTCTGAACGGATATCGGTAGTTTTTGATACCAATGGCAGCCCGAGGCTACCATTGGTCACCAATTTATTAGCAATGTGGCGAGGGAGGTCATACCAGCAATTGCTATGCCTTAAAACTGGACATTTGAGTTTGATTCTTTCATGTTTAGCAGACGATCTGTTGTGATGAATCATATTTGATCAATTTAAATTATAAAAGCAATATAAAAGTATTTGTCAAAAATACAATTTAGTCACGTTTTAGTCACGTTAAACACTTGAAAATATCATAATATTAATATAAACTTTAAAAACGTAATTATTCAATAGGGGACATATTTGGGGTGGGAGTGGGTGTGCGGGGAATGGGGTGCGGTTTGACTATTTGAAAATACATAAGGGGGACGTTTTGACCAAAATGGGGACCTTTTGACCAGAGTACGTTTTGACTGACATCCTGTTCTTCTTATATGACAGAAACTGCTGCGGGTTCGAATCCCACTAGAAGCTCTACTTGTAAGTGAGGAAGTGTCGATTCTTACGGATGGCGGTAGGTGTACAGTACTGGTTCTACCCAAGAAAAGTGGGTGGTCTGCCTCCACCACAAAAAAAATCGACCGTCATATATAACCGTACACGTGTTGAAAATGACGTAAAACCACATACAATCAAACAGAAGCAAGAGTATGAGCCAAGAGTTCAACATTTCTATATATGTATACGAATTTACCATCCCTCTGTATACTCTCGATGGCTTCAAAGATTATTTTAAACTGATACGAAATTCAGTCCAGAGACATATGACGACTACAGAGAACTTAATTCACTCGATATAAACTGTTTACTGATACAATTTTCTTTACTTATTTGATGTTCGCGTTATGATATAGTTGCAAAATAAAAGCGTACTGTTTCTTTGTGTGTGATTTTCATATAATGGCCCGATAGAACGTATGCAATAGGTATAATGTTTGGGGAGCCGTTGTATTTATTACTCATCAACACATTATAGATTGTTTAGAGCCGCCCCAGAAACGAGGGAGGAATACATCGGAATCCGGGAACCAATCCTACTCTTATTAATAAATATATAGGTTCCTATGGTCTTGCTCGGAACATTCACGGAGTTTTACACGGGACCGCCCGATTTACGTCCCCATCCGACAGACGAGGACAACAGAAACTGTTTTGCCCAACAGTACAACGACGAATCTCAGTGGCAGAGTCCTTCGAGCTTTCCACTGGGCCACTCCAGTTACTCTGGATCAATAAATCGATGAGTTAAGTAATGAGTTAATGATAATGCTTGATCAATAATTCAAGAATGCCGTGTTTTCATTGAATACGAGGTTAGTGGTGGTGAGGGGAGTGTTTGGTGACTAGAAAAACAAAAGAAGGTACAACTGAAATCGTTTTTTATCGACTACCTTAAGATAACAACACACTCTTCTTTCACACATGCTTTTTCTAAATTATGTAAGCAAACGATAGATTGGAAATTTATCTTTTTTATTTAATGTACGTCCAAAAACAAATTATATCAAAATTACTTTTGAGGGTGAATGAGTTTCGTGTCATATTTTATTTTAAACACACATACTGATGATGTTTCTATTTCTGTTTCTTTTAAACATGTATAATTACATAATAGTACCGATTAATGAAGAGAAATAAGGGGCCATGATGCATTTACACTTCTTTTCTTCTTTTTAAAGCTGTATGATTTCCCCTTTTCAGTATTTCTTACTTCATACGCACCTTTAAAAAGCTTGACATAATTTGACAATCTGGTTTATCCATCTGAACATTAAAAATATATATTCACGAATATGTTTAGCAATTTGATTAGTTTGTATCTAAACGAGTGTATATAACCGCAATTTCTTATTCTGATTTTACAAAAAGAAAAAAAGTATTTGTATGTGTCTTTCAGTGTGTGCCTGTGCATGTGCGTGCGCACAAGTCTGCGTGCTCGACCAAGTGGATGCTAACGTAAGTGTGCGATAATTAAAAATAATATCTTGTCGCAAACCATCCCATTGAACCAGGGCCCTTTATTCAATTTTCATCCCAGATTGAACTAATGTTGTAATGGAATGTTGGTAAAATGAACGTTTGCTATTTTTGCATTAAACAACGGCCCGAGAAATGCCAAATATTAGCATTAAACAACGTAGCATTAAACGACGGACCGAGAAATGCCAAATATTAGCATTAAACAACGGACCGAGACATGCCAAATATTAGCATTAAACAACGGCCCGAGAAATGCCAAATATTAGCATTAAACAACGTAGCATTAACCAGCGGACCGAGAAATGCCAAATATTAGCATTAAACAACGGACCGAGAAATGCCAAATATTAGCGTTAAACAATGGACCGAGGAATGCCAAATATTAGCGTTTTCTTCACGTCATCAATAGAATGCTATTTTGCTTGACATTAAAGGGGCACACGGCAATCTTGATTTGTTTTTTAAAATTCACGGTGCCCATTTATTTTTCCTACATAACTTAAATGTGTTCAATCATTAATATGAATTATTAGAAACAAATTGTGTTTATATATTACTAACTGTATGTAATATATTACTAACTGTATGTAATATATTATTAACTGTATATAATATTTCACCAATACTATATTTAAAACATTTGTAAAATAACGAATACAACTGAAATCTCAAAATTGTATTTAATTTTACGCAAGCCGTTTAAAAGTAAAAATGATACAGGAGAAATATATGGAGGTGCTAATTTCAATGCTTGATATAAAACTCAGCATTGCCATGATTGTGGCCCTTTAAGTTCGTACATCTTATATGTGACTGGGAGATTTTCTGGCATTAAAATATCAGTTCTTCCCGTTGCGGCTATGACATTGGAAGCCATTTTGAAAGTGTGTTCAAACGAGGCCACCGATGCTACCTCAGGTGTAGAGTTACGGGAAGATTGGTTACCAACGCCTTGCCAATTGGCGAACCAACGTCTACCGACGGTGACCGATGGCTACCGAAAGTATGCGATGGTAACCGATGGTTACCACGGGTAACCGATGGTTACCACAAGTGCTTTCGGTAACCGATGGTAGAACCCTGAACACACCGTGCCACTGTGTAATAATCTGACAGGTGATTCCGTGATATACAGGTAAGAAATTAACACTTTTAAATTTGCTTTAAGCTTAACTGTTTGTTTGTTTCATAGTAAGTTAGTTAATAATTATCAAATAGAAAAGTAACATAATTCAACATGCGCCTTATTTTAATTAGAGGCACCCCATCCCCACCCACCCCAAACACACACACACACACACACACACACACACACACACACCACACCCCGGAGGATAGAGGTTATATTTTTGCTTTCATGTAAATATCCTATAGATAGAACAATCGGCTAAATTGCATTGCAAAACGTGTGAAGTTGGCTGTGAGATCGTAGATCGACATTCAATAGCGAGCTGGGTTTTCAATGTCAAGCTAGCTCTGAGATCGATATTCGGTTGAACTTATAAGAGAGCTGGGTTTGAATTTCGAGCTGGCTCTGAGATCGATATTCGTTTTAAAAGTACACCAAGGCATTATGAATACAGAGCTGGGTTTGAATACAGAGATGGCTCTGAGATCGATATTCGTTACAAACATACACAAAGTCATTTTGAATTCAGAGCTGGGTTTGAATTTCGAGCTGGCTCTGAGATCGATATTCGTTATAAACATACACTAAGGCATTTTGAATGCAGAGTTGGGTTTGAATTTCGAGCTGGCTCTGAGATCGATATTCGTTTTGAACTTACACCGAGTCATCCTGAATGCAGAGCTGTGTTTGAATACTGAGCTGGCTCTGAGATCGGTATTCGGTTTAAACATACACAAAATCATTTTGAATGCAGAGCTGGGTTTGAATCTCGAGCTGGCTCTGAGATCGATATTCTTTTTAAACGTGAACCAAGTCATTTTGAATATCGAGCTGGGTTTGAATTTCGAGCTGGCTCTGAGATCGGTATTCGTTTTAAACGTATAACAAGGCATTTCAAATACAGAGCTGGTTTTGAATTTCGAGCTGGCTCTGAGATCGATATTCGTTTTAAACATACAAAAAGTCATTTTGAATGCAGAGCTGGGTTTGAATTTCGAGCTGGCTTTGAGATCGATATTTGTTTTAAACGTGAACCAAGTCATTTTGAATTTCGAGCTGGTTCTAAGATCGATATTCGTTTTAAACGTATATCAAGGCATTTTGAATACAGAGCTGGGTTTGAATTTCGAGCTGGCTCTGAGATCGATATTCGTTTTAAACGTACACCAAGGCATTATGAATGCTGAGCTGTGTTTGAATACAGAGAATACTTAGATCGATATTCGGTTAAACTTATAAGAAGGCATACTGAATACAGAGCTGAGTTTGAATTTCGAGCTTGCTCTGAGATCGATATTCATTGTAAACGTTCACCAAGGCATTATGAATGCAGAGCTGGGTTTGAATACAGAGATGGCTCTAAGATCGATATTCGTTTTAAACATACACAAAGTCATTTTGAATGCAGAGCTGGATTTGAATTTCGAGCTGTCTCTGAGATCGATATTCGTTTCAAACGTATAACAAGGCGTTTTGAATACAGAGCTGGGTTTGAATTTCGAGCTGGCTCTGAGATCGATATTCGTTTTAAACATACACAAAGTCATTTTGAATGCAGAGCTGGGTTTGAATTTCGAGCTGGCTCTGAGATCGGTATTCATTTTAAACACAAAACAACGCATTTTGAATATCGAGCTACGTTTGAATTTCGAGCCGGCTCAGAGATCGATATCCGTTTAAAACATACACCAAACCATTTTGAATATCGAGCTGGATTTGAATTTCGTTCTGGATCTGAGATCGATATTCGTTTTAAACTTACACCGAGTCATTTCAATGCAGAGTTGTGTTTGAATACTGAGCTGGCCCTGAGATCGATATTCGTTTTAAACATACACAGTCATTTTGAATGCAGAGCTGGGTTTCAATTTCCAGCTGGCTCTGAGATCGATATTCGTTTTAAACGTAAACCAAGTCATTTTGAATATCGAGCTGGGTTTAAATTTCGAGTGGCCCTGAGATCGGTATTCATAATAAACATACAACAACGCATTTTGAATATCGAGCTAGGTTTGAATTTCGAGCCGGCTCTGAGATTGATATTCGTTTAAAACATACACCAAGCCATTTTGAATATTGAGCTGGATTTGAATTTCGAGCTGGCTCTGAAATCGATATTCGTTACAAACATACAAGTCATTTTGAATGCAGAGCTGGGTTTGAATACAGAGCTGGCTCTGAGATCGATATTCGTTTTAAACTAACACCGAGTCATTTTGAATGCAGAGCTGCTGTGTTTGAATACTGAGCTTGCTCTGAGATCGATATTCGTTTTAAACAAACACAGTCATTTTGAATGCAGAGCTGGGTTTGAATTTCCAGCTGGCTGTGAGATCGATACTCGTTTTAAACGTGAAACAAATCATTGATAATATCGAGCTGGGGTTGAATTTCGAGCTGGCTCTGAGATCGGTATTCATTTTAAACATACAACAACGCGTTTTGAATATCGAACTAGGTTTGAATTTCGAGCCGGCTCTGAGATCGATATTCGTTTAAAACATACACCAAGCCATTTTGAATATCGAGCTGGATTTGAAATTCGAGCTGGCTCTGAGATCGATATTCGTTCACCGATTCATTTTAAATGCAGAGCTGTGTTTGAATACTGAGGTGGCTCTGAGATCGATATTCGTTTTAAACATACACAGTCATTTTTAATGCAGATCTGGGTTTGAATTTCGAGCTGGCTCTGATATCTGTATACGTTTTAAACAAAACAGAAATATTTAAAAAAAAAAGCGAGGGGGAGGGGTGTCAACATAGTAAAATTGACCACATAATTATGAAAAAAAAAAGATTTTCGAGTGTGGAGGAGAGTGGGGCGGGGGGGACGGGGGTGTACTCGATGGAGGGTGGTAGTCAACAAGGGTTTATGTGTAAGAATTGACCAAAACAACACAGAAATATGTAAAAAATAAAAAAAAAAAAAATTAATTTCGAGGGGGTGGAGGGGGGTTTGGGGATGGTAACATAGCTATGTGTAAGAAGTGGCCAAAAATAACACAGAAATATGAAAAAATAAAATAAAAATAATTTCGATGGGTGGTAGGGGTGGGGGGCAACATAGCTATGTGTAAGAAGTGGCCAAAAATAACAGAAATATGTATAAAAAAAATGAAAATGCGTTTCAAGTGTGGGAATGGGGAGGTGGGGAGAAGGCGCGGTGGGTGGGGGGGGGGGGGAGCAACATAGCTTTATGTGTAAGAAGTGACCATAAATAAATGTGTTTCGAGTGGGTGCGGGAGGCGGGGGTGAAAGTGGGGGTGGGATGTGGGGGGTGGCAACATAGCTATATGTGTAAGAATTGACCAAAACAACACAAAAATATGTAAAAAAAATAAAATAAAAAAAGGCGTTGGTGGAGGGGGAAGTGGGGGAGGGGGCGTGGAGAAGGGAGCCCATGCCAAAATATGGGTGAAGTATGGATATGTTGTGAGTTCTTTAATGGTATTAAACGGATACATCATCTTTATACAAACTAGTTTTCAATTTTTCAAGATTTTGCGCATTGGCTACATGTGATGCACTTTATAATTGTTATTGATGTTATGAAACGGTAAATAAGCCGAGTGAACATCATGCGGATGATGTTGTTGAAGTGTTATGTAGTATCGTGCAGTGGCGTAGATAAGAGATATGATCAGCAATGTCGTCATAACATGTTGTTGAAGTGTTATGTAGTGTCGTGCAATGGCGTAGATAAGAGATATGATCAGCATTGTCGTCATTACATCCGAGCGATTTGGGGTATAATCATCACATCCTATTCATAATTGACAGTAATTCATTAAGCACATCAATATTCGACATACAATTATTATTTAATCATTGTTTCATAGTTGGTATATTTAACTCTTATTGAAATCATTAAATGTTGTATTTTCCCCGAATAAACCAACCACGATCGACCATCCTGTTACACTATATTAATAATAATAATAATTATTATTATTATTATTATAAATAATTATTATTATTATAATTACAATCATACTTAATGCTTTTTACAGAGGGTAATACATAATTAGTTGCAAAGTAGTCTTACATGGGGCCCTCTGTTATGTGGTTGTGTGAACTTGGCTATGAGATCGAAGATCGTAGATCGACATTCAATATCGAGCTGGGTTTTCAATGTCGAGCTAGCTCTGAGATCGATATTCGTTTTAAAATATACACCAAGGCATTATGAATGCAGAGCTGGGTTTGAATTTCGAGCTGGCTCTGAGATCGATATTCGTTTTAAACTTACACCAAAGTATTTTGAATACAGAGTTGGGTTTGAATTTCGAGCTGGCTCTGAGATCGATATTCGTTTTAAACGTGAACCAAGTCATTTTGAATATCGAGCTGGGTTTAAATTTCGAGCTGGCTCGGAGATCGACATTCGTTTTAAACAACATACAACAACGAATTTTGCATATCGAGCTGGGTTTGAATTTCGAGCTGGCTCTGAGATCGATATTCGTTTTAAACATACACCAGGCCATTTTGAATATCGTGCTGGATTTGAATTTCGAGCTGGCTCTAAGATCGATATTCGTTTAAACGTGAACCAAGTCATTTTGAATATCGAGATGGGTTCGAATTTCGAGCTGGCACTGACATCGGTATTCATTATAAACGTATAACAAGCCATTTTGAATATCGAGCTGGGTTTGAATTTTGAGCTGGCTCTGAGATCGACATGAGTTGTACACATACAACAACGAATTTTGAATATCGAGCTGGGTTTGAATTTCGAGCTGCTTCTGAGATCGATATTCGTTTTAAAAGTACATCAAGTCATTTTGAATATCGAGCTGGGTTTGAATTTCGAGCTGGCCCTGAGATCGATATTCGTTTTAAACGTAAAACTAGGCATTTTGAAAGCAGAGCTGGGTTTGAATTTCGAGCTGGCATTGAGATCGATATTCTCTATACTGTAATTGTTATTTTAAATATATTACATAACTTGCTGTGATGGAGTGTAATAAAGCCGTGATAATACACTACTGTAATAAATATGCAAATGAAGGCAAAATCATCATTCGGTGTTCTTTGTTCAGATCGGTATGAACTGGCATTGTCAATTTCCGCGACTGTTTAAAATACCGGAATACAGAAATCGACAAAGCAGTTCCTTTGTTCGGTATCGTACGAAGGTTTGGTATCTTACCGAGAAAACTGAAGCAACATACGAAACATACGACATCATCATACTAAAAATATATATATAGGCAGCTGCATTAGTACATGTACGTTATGTGGATTTAAGTGATAACTGGAATCTCACATTCGTGCCTATTTAACCCTTAGCCTGCTAAGGGCGACTACAATAGCCTTTGCGTCCATTGTAAACCAAGATCTGCGAGTAACTCGCAGGCTGATCAGGGTTTACAATGTCCGGCTGCTCACCAGTCATTTTTGTATTAACATAAATAGAATGGTCTAATTTTAAAGAAAGGACAGTCCATTAAACATTCATAGGGTTAATATTAAATTTATAAAACTCAGTGGATAAAATTGATAATTTATTAACTTATGTGTTTCAATAGAAACCCGCACATTTTCGTATTTTTTAAAATGCAACCTATTTTCTTTCATATGACAACTATTTTATAATTTGTAACATATCTACAGCATAATTTGTAATACAACTTTCATCGTAATATAAAACGATCAAAAAAAGACCGCTTTCTAATATTATATTATGTTCCTGTTAACAATCTACATTTTCTCTAGATCACTATCATAGAGGCAACGGCATTGCAATACCACATCTAAAAGTTGTTAAGAATTGAACAAAACACATCTGAGGCAATATCTGTACTACTATTAAAGATAATTGACCACTGTAATTTACAAAATCTCTGTATCTTTACTAGTAAGCTATTAATGGGACACACGAAAATCTTGATTTTTGTCAAATTAGCGCGTCCCATTAGTTTTTCTAATATATAAATTGCATTTGTTTAACCATTAATATTAATAATAAGAATAGTATAAAACAAATTGTTTTTGCATATTACTAACTTTGATTATAATTCACCAATAATATACGCAAGCAAGCTTATGGTAGAATAACGAAGAAAAGTTGAAAATCAAAATTATATTTAAATAATATGCAGCAGGTTTAAAGTCAAGATGATAATGAAAATTGAGATGCTACTTTTAATGCTTTATAAAAACTTCAAGATTGCCATGTATCCCTTTAAAGGTAATTTAAATATTTCTGCCAGTTAAGAAAGCTTTCGAAAAAAATAAAAATGCTTTGCTTCAGTTGAACTATCCCATGATTAATGAATCTTAGTTTCAAAATATAAAAAAATATTCAAAACATTATAAAATGAGACTGACGTAAAGAACATAGAACAGAAGGCAACCTGTCACAAAAATTACTCCAAGAAGGACAAAATTCAAATGAATACAGCATATTTCCCGCTATACGTACCAAGAACACGAGAGTATGTAACAGGATAGTGTAGAAGAATACAAATTCCGCGCCATCTTGTTGCCCATGATGAACTTGCCCTGAAATATCAAATACATATATAATACATAATACTGCAAAGAAAATTCTCGGAGTTTCATTGGTCAATCAGCCATGTTCACGACGTGAACATTTTACGATTTCCCCATGATTGCCTCATCAAAACACAGAAACAAAATGGTGAAGATTACACTGTCGATTTGTTGTGAAAACCGTTGACTGTTTCTTTCTTACCGTTTTTCTGCACTTTCCTTGTGGGTAAAATCCATGATGTAACATGACATGATGTAACATGACATAATGTAACATGACATGATTTAGCATGACATAATGTAACATGACATAAAAGTAAGTTGTGTTGTTTGCCATTTTAAAGATGATAAAACATCAAGATTGGAATAAACAACATATTGTTTTTTTATTACAAAATCCGCCAAATTTGGCAAAGTTTAGAGTGCTGACGTCATGAACGAAAACATTTAGTGACCTCATGTGTTAGGAATGAAACAGAGGCACGTTATGGGTTAATTGGCTGAATAAAAAACCCATCGTGTTTAAGGTTGTTAGTTTTTTAATATAAGTAGTAACAACTTTGAAGTATAAAAAGTCATTATTTGAGAATCCAAATAACTATGTTGTTTGAACGAAAACAATCTCACCGCACCCCGGGTCAAAATTGGTAAAACATTACAAAAACCTGAGAAACTTATTAATATCTCTCTGAAATACAAACTATATCTATCTTTAATGCTATCAATTCGAATGTAAAATGTGAAAATAGTAGTAATGCAAGCCTGTTTAGAACTTGAATATGGTTGTTGCACAGGCCACATGTGTTAACATAATACACTTTTATGCAGGCTGAATATAACACAGGTACTGAATTTATTCTAATAAATACCCCAATTTTTAAAAGGCATTTCTATAAAAAGGTGGCATTTATTAAAAGTGGGTGTCTATTACTATTAATAAACATATTATATTAGATTAATAAATAAAGAACAAATATATAAAAAAAGAAGATTTGACAACTGTATGTTGAAAATATGAAGAACATGGTGAATTCATAACCAGACACGTGGGGTTTGACTGATTCCCATGTTTCATTCTACATCAAGATTACTATATAAATACTGCAGACACGTTGGGTTTGACTGATTCCCATGTTTCATTATACACCCAGATTACTATATAAATACTGCAGAGATGTGGGGTTTGATTGATTCCCATGTTTCATTCTACATCAAGATTACTATATAAATACTGCAGACACGTGGGGTTTGACTGATTCCCATGTTTCATTCTACACCAAGATTACTATATAAATACTGCAGACACGTGGGGTTTGACTGATTCCCATGTTTCATTTTACATCAAGATTACTATATAAATACTGTCATCCTTCTCACTAACAATAATTTGTAAAATCTTTAAAATAAATGTGTTATTGTTTTAAAATAAACACAAAATATATTTTTATTTAAAAACTTACCATACTAAGAGTGATCTTGTCATAAGGCTTGAGATTCATGTAGCGTTTGATACGCTCCTGAAAATAAAAAACAATTAAGTATTGGATAAAGTGTTTGATACAAAACATGAAGTATTGGATGACGTTTTTGATACAAAACATGAAGTATTGGATAAAGTGTTTGATACAAAACATGAAGTATTGGATGAGGTTTTTGATACAAAACATGAAGTATTGGATAAAGTGTTTGATATAAAACATGAAGTATTGGATGAAGTGTCTGGTACAATACATGAAGTATTGGATGAAGTGTTTGATACATAACACGAAGTAGTGGATGAAGTGTTTGATACAAAACATGAAGTATTGGATAAAATGTTTGATACAAAACATGAAGTATTGGATGACGTGTTTGATATAAAACATGAAGTATTGGATAAAGTGTTTGATACAAAACATGAAGTAGTGGTTGAAGTGTTTGATAAAAAACATGAAGTATTGGATAAAGTATTTGAAACAAAACATGAAGTATTGGATAAAGTGTTTGATACAAAACATGAAGTATTGGATGAAGTGTTTGATACAAAACATGCAGCATTATTTGAATAAGCAAAAGAACTTGTATGCAAAACTTTCAGGCAAATGTTGACGCCACACTGCTGCTATAAATCTGATGAATGTATGAATAGTTTGAGTCAGGTTCTCCAGGATTTCTCTGTATCTTCTTCCTCTCTCTCAGATAATGGCTCTGAATGTCCACAAAAATGTATTAGCCGTTAAATAAATAACAATCTGATTTCTCATTTACCCTCTGAGGTTGCTCATGATCATTTATCAAAATCATTTAACCCTTAACCCGCTACATATACATATAATGGACGGTTCTTTCTTGGAATTAAGACCATTCCATTTATATGACAAAGGGGTGTTTTTCGGCACATCACTTATCAGCAGCCAGACATTGTAAACCCAGATCAGCCTGCGAGTTACTCGCAGGCTGATCTGGGTTTACAATGGACGCAAAGGCTATTATAGTTGCGCTTAGCGGGTTAAGGGTTAAAGTTCTTGTTATAATCACACCTAGTAAACTTGTAGAAAAATATGTACCTTTCTGTTGAAAGATGAAAATGGGTCCAATTTTTCTTCATATTGAGTTGAATATTTTGTCAACGTGCTATCATCGTGATGCCCACCAGCCTGTAACAGAAAAATGTTGTCATTAAATTATTAATGCGCCATAGTTCAAAACGTCAATTAAAGAACCAAGTATTCATATAATTAATGTTGCGCCTATTAGCATGATTAGTAATCTTTAGTATTAATTCACACAGGTTATGAAACAAAATTTATAGTTGCGCTTAGCGGGTTAAGGGTTAAAGTTCTTGTTATAATCACACCTAGTAAACTTGTAGAAAAATATGTACCTTTCTGTTGAAAGATGAAAATGGGTCCAATTTTTCTTCATATTGAGTTGAATATTTTGTCAACGTGCTATCATCGTGATGCCCACCAGCCTGTAACAGAAAAATGTTGTCATTAAATTATTAATGCGCCATAGTTCAAAACGTCAATTAAAGAACCAAGTATTCATATAATTAATGTTGCGCCTATTAGCATGATTAGTAATCTTTAGTATTAATTCACACAGGTTATGAAACAAAATGAATGCTCGGGCATGAAACTCTTCGACAATAATCCTGAACAGTAACATACTATAATGGGAAGGGTTATCTTTGTGACACGTGCTTTGTGAGGTAAAAATAACTGCTTAATCAGGATACAATTCATAAAGAGCCTGCCTGCCTGTTTAACCATGTTCTCGTGCCAATATTAGATATCATTTGTTAGGGAGGCTTGGTGTTTTAATAACATTTGCTTACCTTTAAGGTTGAGTGGACAGTACACCAATTTACTTTATGCCAGCACTTAGATATCTCCGCCCTATTGTTGATGTCGGAGTATATTGGCAATAGGTCAATAATCAAGTCGCACATGCTAATGTTTTTCAGAGGTATCATATTGAAAAGTTGACTTGATTAGTTGAAATTATTATTTTAATTGACAACTGGTGTAAGGTCAGTTATGGTCATAAACGGAAAACGAGCATCATTATTTAACAATAGGTATATTCAATTAGAGATTAAATTCTCCAAAAAAACAGATGTGGTATAAACTAAACCAAGTCTTTCTAATCGAATTATTTTCTATAACTATCAACAATGCATCAACTTGTATTGCATAAATAATTTAAATTTGCGCTTTAAAAAAATAGTCCAAAATTCAGGTCCATTTAAAACGTTCTTTGAATCTTAAATTTTAAAAATCTCAGGAGTTTGTGCTAAAAGGTTTTGGCAGGCCTGTACCTACCTTGTGTGTACATTAGAATTACCTATATTGTGTGTACATAAGCATTACCTACCTTGTGTGTACATTATAATTACCTACCTTGTGTGTACATTAGAATTACCTACATTGTGTACACATTAGAATTACCTACATTGTGTGCACATCATAATTACCTACCTTGTGTGGACATTAGAATTACCTACCTTGTGTACACATTAGAATTACCTACTTTGTGTGTACATAAGAATAACATACCTTGTGTGTACATTAACATTACCTACCTTGTTAAACATTAGAATTACCTACCTTGTGTGTACATTATAATTACCTACCTTGTGTGTACATTAAAATTACCTACCTTGTGTGTATATTAGCATTACCTACCTGGTGTATACACATTAGAACTATCTACCTTGTGTGTACATTAAAATTACCTACCTTGTGTTTATATTAGCATTACCTACCTGGTGTATACACATTAAAACTATCTACCTTGTGTGTAAATAAGAATTACCTACCTTGTGTGCACATTAGAATTACCTACCTTGTGTGCACATTATAATTACCTATCTTATGAACACATTAAAATTACCTAGCTTGTGAGAGTAGCCGGCAGACTGTAGGTAGCGCATTTTCTCATAGAGCTTCACGTTGTCGGAGCGTAGTTTGTCAATCTCATTCTGGAGCATGGTGATCTGTTGTTGTTGTCCCAAGGCCTGCTGAAATAAATAGTGCCATAAATCTATTGATACAGTTTGCTGTAAGACATAATTGGTCCATATTCTTGTCAAGTTTGTTGTTTGAATTGTTGTCTGTGTGGTTTCAATGTGTTTCATGTCCCAAACACCAGGTTTTGATCTCGCACAATATAAACCCTCTAAAAATATTTTATTTCTTATATGACATGAATTTTTATGTATCATGATACACATTTTGTCTTTGTCAAGAGATTGCATGAAATACAAACAAATTCTCACAACTTACATTTTATGCCTAAACAACAAACGAGAAGATTATATTGAGCTTCATCCTATTTAAATGTGTTGTTGGAACGTAGTCTCGCTGAAAATAACGCATTCCATTGCGTTGTTGTTTTGTTCTTTAAAATGACGTCTCAACGGTTAACGTGTTTTCTGGCCTGTAAATGATGTCTTAACGGTTGACGTACATGACGTCAGAGGTATTAATTGAATACGTTTATTAAGACCTCCCCAATAACCAATCAACATCGAGTATTGTAATAAACCATGACTTTTTAAATATGCATTTTAAATGAATATCACGCAAACTGTTAGAAGCCGAAAAACAGAACACCAGTAGTGTATGTGTGTGCACATCAGCAGAAATTCACAGATTCATTATAAACAGTCTATTAAATCATTTTAGAATTATTTTATATTTAGAATTTTGTGATTCTTGGTTTCAAGAAACTCATTACTGACTCTGTGAGAGATACAAACAGTCTAAATCTCTTTTTTTCACAGTAATTTATACACTCAGTTCTCAGAACTGGTTGGGTGAAAAGATGTGACATCACAATAGTGTAATAATATGGGGAAGTCATATCATGAGAGAAGCAATTAATTTTAAATTATATTTTAACATGGATGAAGCATTTTGATCAGTTTAATTTAGCGAAAGTGGAGAGACTCAATCAGTTCCTAATTCGACGCTCCAGTTTTGGGGTTTGGCTTTTTTGATTAAAGTGGTTTATATTTGTCTATAGAATAGGTAAATTATATATAAACCTTGTCGTCTGTAGATTATTAAATGCTGTACTATTGTTGTAAAATTTGACTGTTGTTGGCGGGATATCTACTTTAAAGTGGCACATACGAGTCTTGTCCAAAGTCTAGGGTACTTTAAACTATTTCAGTAATTTGAATCAAACAATGAGGTTTCAGTGCAACACTGCCGTAACGACATATAAATAAAAAAACTCTTGATACCTGTCAAGCTAGGGGATTCAGCTCAAGACCCATCGGAGCAACAAGTCAGCATTCTCACCACTGTGCTATGCCACTACACCGAGATTAATGTAATGCATTATGTATAACGGGCATATGAAATATAATACTGGTAGCTAAAGTTTGCAAGGAAATCACATTCACTCACAGCCTCGAGTTCCTGGGCCCGTACCCTGTAGCGTTCTCGCTGACTCTGTACTATTGGTAGGAGCGAGTCCGAGGCGGTCTTACTGCTGTCAGATGATAAGGCTGAAATACCTTCTGTCCTTTCAAAGTTATGGCTGAGACATGATTGTTTTGGATGGAAGGATGGACGGACGAACGGATGGATGGATGGTCAGTGCGATTACTATATGCCTCCCTTCAGAGGCATAACATAAATAACCCTGTATGTATGCTTTATAAAGAGTAAGGCGCAATGTAGGCTGTGAAATAAATTTGTCAATCATGAGTTTCAGAAAAGTTTATTATGTACCAAATCTGCACGATAAATTTAAAACAAAGTTTCTAAGAAGTCGTTTAAAGCAAAGGTTATTGACAACTTACCGGACAACGGACTTCCACTTACCTGCAGATGATGCTTCTTTGACAGCTTCAGCAACCATCTCCGCCCCAGCCTTGACAGTTTCGATCCCCCTCCAGCCCCCTCTGTTTTTATTGCATTATTGGCATTTATTTTTTGATTTCTGGGCACAATGTGTAAGCACATGCCTACAGTGCCTATAAGCAGTTACGCCACTGAATAATGTACAGATCGGTTATAATAGTTTTTTCCAATATTGAATAAAAATAGATCTTCTATAAATGTAATATGTATATGCTTAGTAACCAGGCCTTGATTTCAGTAAGAAATGTTTGTGTTTCTGGACATGACCAAAGCATATGTGTAATGGTCTCTGGTTGGTGGCAAAAATTACAAAGTGGACTGTCAATGGCTTTAATTGTAATTTTTTTTTTTGTTGATAATATTCTATGGTTTATTCTTACCTGAAACCATTGAAGTCTTGAACTAAGTTTATATATAATAAATATCTTTCCATAAGTGATTTTCAATGTTATAAATGTTACCCACTTCTGTTTAGATGTAGGTTTATCAACGTTATAAATGTTATCTTCAGCTTTTACAAAAGTACAATTCTCTGATAGTTGCTAATGTTATTTTTTTCTGCTGGCTTCCAAGCCATGTAGGAATACGTGGTAATGATAGAGCTGATAGTGCTGCTACAGCAGCATTAAGTTTACATATATCTAATGCCAAATTACCTTATACTGATTTTACCTCTTGGCAAGCCACTTGGGATTTGTCAGTTAACAATAAACTCAATTCAATTAAACCGTTTTTCACAGAAAGGCGTTTTTCTGGTAGACCCATTCGTCGAGAAAGAAATGTCCTAGCCCGGAGCAGGATAGGGCATACACGTTATACTCATTCATATTGATTACAAGGTGAGCAATTACCAGAATGTATACCCTGCTTTGCAGACACATCAAACACACCTTGCTGGAATGTGTAGACTTTGATCCTATGCGTCAAAGGTACTACAATGTTATTACTATGAAAGAGTTATTTGATACTATAGATTTTAGTCATGTTTTAGATTTTCTGAAAGAAATCAGACTATATAAATCATTATAATATGTTCTTATATATATATTAACTTATTTATATACCCGTTTTCGGGCATTTGTTGATTTACATACATGTATATAGTTTATATTACTACCATATCATCCCTCATTTGCAAATAATTTTATCTTTATGTATATTTGTCAATTAAAAGTATAAGTATATTCACAGGTTCTTAAAATACCCATCATTGAATATACATAAAATGAGTTATGAGTTCGTAACTTTTAGTTTTGGGGTTTTGCCTAGCTGGTTAAAGCCGTTTGTATTGTGTCTATAGAGTTTGACTTCTCAAAATCATGTAAGTTATATATATATCTCTTCATCAGTAGGTGTAAATGTGACTGTTGATGGTGGAATAGCTACTTTAAGTGGTATATTACTTTAAAGCCACAAACAATGGGATTGATGATCCCAAAAAAGCACCAAACAATGAGATTGATGATCCCAAAAGAGCACCAAACAATGATATTGATGAACCCAAAAAAGCACCAAACAATGGGATTGATGATCCCAAAAAAGCACCAAATAATGGGATTGATGATCCCAAAAATGCACCAAACAATGAGATTGATGATCCCAAAAGAGCACCAAACAATGAGATTGATGATCCCATAATAGCACCAAACAATGGGATTGATGATCCTTAAAGAGCACAAAACAATGAGATTGATGATCCCAAAAGAGCACCAAACAATAAGATTGATGATCTCAAAACAGCACCAAACAATGGGATTGATGATCGCATAATAGCACCAAACAATGTGATTGATGATCCCATAATAGCACCAAACAATGGGATTGATGATCCCAAAAGAGCACCAAACAACGGGATTGATGATCCAATAATAGCACCAAACAATGGGATTGATGATCCCAAAAAAGCACCAAACAATGGGATTGATGATCCCAAAAGAGCACCAAACAATGGGATTGATGATCTCAAAAGAGCACCAAACAATTGGATTGATGATCCCATAATAGCACCAAACAATGGGATTGATGATCTCAAAAGAGCACCAAACAATGGGATTGATGATCCCAAAAGAAGTAGGATAACATTTATAACATTAATAAACCTACATCTTAACAGAAGTGAGATAACATTTATAACATTGATAAACCCACATTTAAACAGAATGAGTGCATGAATGAATGGTGTTTTACGGCACGTCGACACATAAATAGGTCATATTTTGTGCAAAAAAACTGATGAAAGATGAATAAATGAAGTATTAATTAAAAATTAATGTAAATATATTATTATATGAGCTGAACAGCTGGATAGAGTTTTGATAAACGGTTATTTAGGCTTTTGTTTGGTGGCATATAACTTGTCATGTGTTTTTGCGCCTTAACACCCAATTCAATTTAATTCAATTGCTTGATGGATTAGTTTCTTTAAGCTGGTCGTTGGGGGCGTGTGAGGTGTTGAAAATTATATTAGGCCAGAGTTTTTAATTTTTCTGTTCTCAAATTTTGCAAAAATGGAGAAAACAAAATCCGAAAGATTATTTTAAAAAACACAAACAAATGTTTGAAAAAATGTATCGGTTTTTAACTTTTGGTCACCCATTTCAAACAACCAAATTATCATGTTTAAAAATTAACGTAAAATCAGAAGATCATGTTACCGGGTATATAAATTTGTTCAGGTTCTTTTTATGTTTTACAATGTGACTACTACTAGTACAAGATACACGCTTTAATATAAAGGTTCAGATTTTTTTCTGCTCCTCTTTTCCCCTCCTGACCTGTGGAACTTTTTCCGGAAAAAAATTGAGAACCAAAAAAATAATAACTCTGGCCATACATCTCATGAATCGACAATAAAACCGAGTCTGCTACTTTCTCTCTTTTTTTTGTTTGTTGCTTCCAAGGCATCCACTTTTCAGTATATATGCCACACATGTAAATGTTTCATAAATCATATTCCACCGATGATCTGTTTGTTAAGTGTTTAATGCCATTTTTTCGGCACATGTTAGGCTATGTATGACAGTCGATTTTTAGTGGTGGATTGAGGCAGACCACCCACTTATTCCTGGCTAGAAGCAGTACAGTATACCTCCTGCCATCCATAAGAAGCAACACTTAGTCACATGTCCAGCTTCCAGTGGGATTCATAAATTACTTTGTCACACAATAAGTTGACGGGTTTCTTGTATTTTAGCAAAATATACGCGGTACATTTTAGAATTAAAAGATTTGAATTTGAACATTATGAATAACTTGATTCAAAAAAATTACTGGACAAATATAAGTTTGATGGGTAACATCGTTTTACATTCCAAATGCATCATGTATCAGTTAATTTGCACATGAAGAAATACCTATATATAATTATGTAAAAAATAATGAAATTCATACGTGGATTTTATTCTCGGTAAGGTGACTTGCTAATAAATTGGTATAACAAATAATAACAAACATTATAATAACGAATGAGGTTTAATTCTTTAAAATGGAGAGTTTATCTCTAGAATGTAACATGCTATACTCTATTAAACTGTATTAGATTCATGTATACTGAACATAAATAGAAACGTCCAACCTTTTTGCTGGTATTTCCATAGGCCAGGTTTTGAGGGTGTATAAAAGCTTAAACAGCATTTTAATAAAAACGATGTTTGATGTTGTAATCACACTTAAGTGAGTATATACTAAATATCTCATTAAACAGTTTCAAATTGGCCAAGCAATAATCTTTAATGGATGATATGGGCATGTTAAAGGGAGGTAATTTGATGATTGTTGATAATCAAAAGCTGCCATCTACACAAACTGTATTACGTTTTTTTGAGATTTTTTTGGTAAGAAACATACAGAGAATATTGTCTCGGACAAATTTCGGTAACTTTCGCAGATTTAATTTGTTTTTGTGGCCAAAATGCATGTTTTAAGAAAAAGGGGGCTAACTCCCTTGTGTACTGAACTTTTCAAAAACATCTTTGTTGGGACCATTGTTGGCGGTCTAATTATTCTTAAAGCATCATTCTTTTTTCCTGTTTTGCTGTCTAGACAATCAGCATCAACATCAGCGACAGTTTCTTTTTTTGTTCAGTATATGCATATATTTCAATAATACCTCAAGAACAGAAGGGCCATAACTATAAAATGTCGTAAGAACTTGTGGTCCGGCCCATTTGTATATTTGGCAAATAAAATATTCTTAAACCAAGGAACAGAAAAAAAGATGAGGTTTTATATTCAATTAAAAAGGAACTAATAGCAATAGTAATTAATAATCACCAGCTGAGACACAGTAACAAAGAGTTTGGACACTACGAAAAGTATCTAAATTTCACATGGCACTGTGCAAAAAGTTCACAAATTATTTCCCAATGTTAAACACACCTATCATGAAGTTTCATTCATGCCAAATCCCATCACAAATTTAATTTTCTTTGCAATGGTAGTATTTTTCTTTCTCTTACATTTAGAGCAAAATAGGAGTTTGATGGAATTGTTGACCATGTCAACACCTTGATTTTTAAGAGAAAAGCGAAAAAAGATGACATATTTAACTTTAAACATCTTTTTATATAATTTCTTATTTTCAAAATAAACATAAATTATTATAATCCCATTTCACTATTCACTATTCAAAAATTGTAAATCAGTGAATAATTGCGAGAGGAGACAGAAGAAAAAGTTAAGATGCCTCGTGATATTTTGGTTACTTCATTGGTTAAGATAGGAAGTTTCCTATCTGTTTGTTATTAGGTCTGTAGAATAAGTAACTCAAGATTAATTATAACCATTTAATTAAACAGGACTTTATTACAATTAAAACTTTCATTTATTTAAATAAGATTTTACTCCACTAGAAAATAAGAAACTTGCAATATCTCATCTGTTGCCTTCATCTTGTATTATAGTTTTTTTTATAAAAAAAAGGTATATTCTCCATGTTTTTGTTTAAGTTTACACATTTACTGTTTTGTGGTAATATACTTTTTTTTGTAATTAGTCTCACAAATCTGCCTGATATGATTAAAAACAATATTTAAAGAACTAACCCGCCAAATAATGGCAAAATTACCATTACGTGGTCGGAGGATTAACTTTCATACCCCATCCAATCCCTTATACAAGAAGTGAAAACGCGGTTCAACTTGGCTGGGGTATGAAATAAAACCTTAATTTCGGATTAAAAAGTTTGCATATTGTAAAATTAAAACATTTCATAGGTAATTTTAAACATTTTATCGCAGTTTTTCAGTAAACATGTTTTTAAACGTGTTTTATTGTCAAAATATCCGTTATAAAATCCTGCTAATATAAGCTTTCCCATCGCTTAATGGAATTAAGGTGGCACCACGTATTGCTACAAAACTGTTTATCGAAACTCTATCCAGGTGTTCAGGTCATATATCAATGTATATGTGCCGATACAAAGTATAAGTTTATTCACGGGTTCTTAAAATACCAATGAGTGAATATGCATACAATTAATTATGAGTTGGTAACTCGTAATTCGACGCTCCAGTTTTGGGGTTTGGTCTGGCTGGTTAAAGCCATTATATTGTGTCCACAGAGTCTGGATTCTCAAAATATGTAAGTTATATATATACCTCGTCATATACATGTATACCTCATCATCAGAAGGTAAACGGTGTACAAATGTTGTAGAATTTGCCTGGTTATGCTGGGATAGGGACTCTAAAGTTCATGTAGTTAAACTATAGCTCATTACAAATATATTTTATCTTGATCCTTGGAAAACCTGCCGCAGTAATTGCTAGTTTTTCTACATAACTTGAATATTTGCAAATCTCTTCAAAAGTTAAAAATACATTTTGTTTATCATTTAGGCCTTTGTTTTTTGATTCTATGCTTTACAAATGATCGGGATCCATGAATGTCGTAGGAGGAGGGGGAAAAACACAAAAATTCCATTGATTCAATGATTTTATTGTTTCAATTTTCAATTTTAGACACTTTTTGCAAAACTGCCACTGTCCAATGAAATGTGTCGATACGTTATAATATTCCAGCAGTGATTTTGATTGGATAAATGAGTCTATCGATATGTTAGTGCTTAGTATTTGCCTATCGTTCATGCTATTTTTTACTCGGGCAAGTTTTCTATGTTTTTTTGTAAATGGCGGTTCAAACTTGCAGTGGAGGAAATAAAAAGGACAGTTTTATTTCTTCTCAAATTGGATTTTTTTAAGGAGGGTTTTCGTAAAACATAGAATAAAAAAGGCCTTACTTTAAAACAACATGTAAACATATCACGGGAAAATTGAAAATTGGAATTTATTTACATCTTTTTTCTTTTTAAAGGGACAAGTTTTGTTGTTCTTGAAGTTTTTACCTAAAATTAGCACCTAGATATATTAATCCAGTATCATGTTAACTTTAAAACTGCTTGAATATAATTAAATACAAAATTTAGTTTTCAAATTGTCTTCTTTATTCTTCCATATGTTTAACTATTTCATTGGTGAAATATAATGAACGGTTAGTAATATGCTAACACAATTAAAATGACGCCAATTGTGAATCATTTATTTATTTCAGCCAATCAAACCAATACGATACCTCTGAAAAACAATAGCACGTGCAACTGTATTACAATGAAACATATTGTTAGTATACTCCGACATCAACAATAGAGCGGAGATATCTAAGTACTAGCTTCATGTTAATTTGCTCTGAACTATTTTAATAATTAAAAATATAATGATTGCAAAAATGAAAGTTACGTAGAAAAACTAATTAAGCAAATCAAGATTGCCGTGTGTCCCTTTAATGGTGCTTTGTACTTAGCAATTAAGAATATGCTCACAAAAAAATTAAACTGTAACTTATAACAAATTTAGTTATAAAAAATTACAATAACAAAATTAAATAAAAGTTAGAAAAAATAACAGTGAATGGTCATTATCTTTTCTCTCCCATTCAAGATTGCTGATGACAAAAAAGTACAAAATGACCAATATCAATTTACAAAGTATTCAAAGAAAAAGAAAGATATAGGTTGCAAACATAACATTGAAGATTGGGGGTATTATCTTTTCTGTCCCATTCAATGTTACAGATGACAACACACACTAGTAGAATGTTTTATTTTTTTATAATCTCTTTGACACCGAATTTTGCAGATTCTGCAGTTAATCCCAAGAAAATACACCGCTAATCTTGTGTAAGCCTTAAATTTCCACATGTGTGAAAAACGTTTTGGTTGAAATTAAATAGTATAAGTATATCATAATTATAATAATTACTTAAATTTCAAAAAAAAAAATTTGAAAATGCAACGAAGATACAACAAATCTTTTTTACTCAAATCAAATATTAGACCAGATGTATTTTGTATATGTAGATACAAGGACAAGTATGGAAGTCATGCTAAATATTTTATACAGTGGGCTAGGGGTATAGCATCACATGGGTAAACTTCTAAATTTAAAATGAAAGGAAAACGTCTATTTAGTTTCTGATTTGGATTTACCGTTTTAGTTGTATGATAGTAACATTTCTAAAATTATTGTCCTTAGTAATAACTGCGAAATTTGTATCGGTTATTTCGCACCAATATATACATGATTTCATTGTATCCCTAGAATGGCCAAACTTTAACAAGTTAACTTATTTGATGATTACATTTTAACTTTTGTCTCTAAAATGTGTTATAAAAGCAAATATTCAAATTTCAGTTTATTGTGAGAGTATGAAGTTTTCTTTTCAAAAAACATTGTGACTTTGTGGTAATTAATTTGTGGACTTAATTCCATTAAGCGATGGGAAAGGTTATACTAGCAGGATTTTATAACGGATAGTTCGACAACAAAACATGTGTAAAAACATTTTTTCCTGAAACAATGCGATAACCTGTTCAAAATTACCTATTAAATGGTTTAATTTTGTAATAATTATGCAAAGTTTTTAAGCTGGAATTAAAAGTTTTATTTTATACCCCAGCCAACCCCTTTTTCACTTTTTGGAGAAGGGGTTGGCTGGGGTAGGAAAGTTAATACTCGGACCACGTAATGAACTTTATTTGGTCAGTAAAGAATCAATTTTTCTGAGAGATGTTACAATTAGTGAGACATTAATTTTTCCATGGACACATCCAAACCATTTCACTGCTGCATAAATGTATACTTATATGATACACAAATATCGTCAAACCTGGACAATTTTAAAATAATCTAAAATAAATGAAATGAGAAAATTGAATTTAAACAGAAAATGGTTCTTTATTATCGATAATTCTATACACACAATGCACTCTATTTTACTTATATATTAACAAGGGGTCAATGACCTTTAAGCTCTACTGATAGGTTTTGATAGTTAGATCAGCAATCCTCTGAAGTTTTATTTTAAAACTGTCAATTAGTTTCAGAGGAGTAGTCGCTACAAGTTTTTACTATATAACTCTATGTAAAAGAGATGGCCACTGACAGCCATGCCTAATGGCGGATCAAACTAATTTTCAACAAGGACCAACATCATGTCATGCTGATCATTTTAGAAAAAGTCCCATGTCAATATCACTTATAGTTTTCAAAAAGCAGTTGCTACAAATTTGTTTTTTTAAAAACATATTTCTAGCCATGGCGGGCATCTTGAATTTTTGGCTGACCTGACATTTTGCTAGAATCAACGAGACAGGAGCAACATTTCCGTTAAGTTTCATGAAAATCCCTCGAGTTGTTTCAGAGGTTTAGTCGCTACTAGCTTTTACTAGCTTTTACAAAGATGGCCGCTGGCAGCCATGTTTACGAATCAAAACGATTTCGACAAGGGCCAACATCATGTCATGCTGATCATTTTAGAAAAGTCCCATATCAATATCACTTACAGTTTTCAAAAAGTAGGTGCTAAAATCTTGTTGGTTTTTTTAATTTATTTTTAGCTGTGATGACCATTTGAATTTCCGGCCGACCTGAACATTTTCTAGGATCAGCTAGATATCAAGAGCAACATTCCTGTGAAGTTTTATGAAAATCTGTCGAGAAGTTTCAGAGGAGTAGTCGCTACAAGTTTTAAATATACACTATTCAACTTTTATAATCGGTCACCCAGGTTTTTTGAAAATAACACGAATACTTAAAACTAGAAATCACCAAAACACATACCAATATTTTATTAAGTTCATCAAAAATGCAATCTGAAAAAAATGATTTCAGATAACATTGTTGATAAACTGAATCAAATATTGGTATGTGTTTCGGTGATTTCCAGTTTTTAGTATTCGTGTTATTTTCAAAAAAAATGGGTGACCGATAATAAAAGTTGATTAGTGTATAACTCTATGTAAACAAAGATGGCCACTAGCGGCCTTGTTTAGTGTCGAATCAAAATAATGTTCAACAAGAATCAACATCATGTCAGGCTGATCATTTTAGAAAAAGTCCCATATCAATATCACTTACAGTTTCCAGAAAGTAGTCGCTACAAATTTGTTTTTGTTTTTAAATCTATTTTTAGCAATGTGGCCATCTTGAATTTCCTGCCGGCTAGGATAACTAGACATCAAGAGCAACATTCCTCTAAAGTTTCATGAAAATCCGTCAAGTAGTTTTAGAGGAGTAGTCGCTACAAGTTTTCATTATATAACTTTATGTAAACAAAGATGTTTAAAGTCGAATCAAAATAATTTCGACAAGAATCTACACCTTGTCATGCTGATCATTTTAGAAAAAGTCCCATATCAATATCACTTATAGTTTTTAAGAAGTAGCCCCTACACGGGGGAGAGGAGTTATGGAGCAGACAAGGTTTTTCATTATCAGGTCACGGTGACCTTGAACTTTGACCTACTGACCTCAGCTAGTATATATATATTTACATATGAACACGTCTGGTAAAGATCAGATGAAAATAGAAGGAGCTAGAGTCATAACAATGTATTTTTTCAACAACCATTGCTCTGCTGTTTTTAAATAGTTCACGTTTTCTTCTATGACAGAGATAACTTCATAAAATATAAGATTTCAAAAAAAAAAAAAAAAAAAAGCAGTGGTGGCGGGGGAGGGGGGGGGGGGGGGGTGGAGGGGTTGAGCAGGTTGTCGGGTGGCGTGGCATTGATAGGAATGTGTGTGAGTCGGATATGGCTGGTTTTCAAACTTGTCCGAGCGTTATCGATATTAACATTAAATATAAGTTTGGTAAAGATCGCATAAATAAAAAGGACCTACAATTTTAACAAAGCGAAACATCACCTTTCATTCAATAAAGGGCCACAACTCTATTGTTTCTGCTGAAACTTGGCTGGTTATTCAAATGAATCAAGCTGTCATTAATGTATATACTCAGACCAAGTTTGAAAAATATCAGGTGAAATGTGAAATAGCTAAATAATTAACAAAGCAAAATATAGCATTTTAGAATAAAACATCAAGGGCCATAACTGTGGTGTAGCTGAAAAGATATAGCTGTTTTTCGATCTTGTCCAAGCATACATATATATCAACAATTCGGCCGAGTTTGGTGAAGAATGGTGGATAATGATGTCGCTAAGACGCTAATGAAACGAAATATAGCATTTTTAAAAAATTAAAGGACCATAACTCTAGTGTTACCATTGTCATCTAACTGGTTTTCAAACTTGTCTGAGCTTCTATTAATATCAACAATCATGCCTAATCCGATCAGGCTGATTTTTTAACCTGTCCGAGCTTTTAATAATGGTTTCAAAGAAACACATATAATCCCGAATTCATGAATCCGAAAGGCTAATCGTTGGTAAACATTAAAAAGTATCATAATGCCCTTATCGATGGTAAGCATATAATTATGAGCAGAATCTTAAAATGAGGTCACAACATTACACAAATAATACTTAGAAACTAATTATTATATTTTATTTGTACAACACAAATGGAAGCATTCTGTTAAAATAAATAAAACGTTTATCTGAGCAACCTGAATTTCCAGTAATAAATGCACGAAGAATGTGTCGTTACCTTTAGGGCATAGGTGTGTTACCTTCAGTGCAGGTCAAAAATTGTGTTACTTTAGTGCAGCAGTTGTTACCTTTAGGGCAAACTTTTGTGTTACCTTTAGTGTAGCGTGTTACCTTTAGTCCCAAAAGTGTTAACTTTAGTGCAGATTGTTACACTTAATGCAGTTGTTACCTTTAGTGCAGATCGTTACCTTCATTTCAGCTTGTTACCTTTCGTGCAGTTTTTACCTTTAGGGTTGCAACAGTACAATAAAAGGCAAACGATGACTTGTTCACATAATATTTTTACAAACATCGCCCTCTGTGAAGGTGTAACACGTCCATTAATTTTTGCATTGAGTTGTGTATGAATTAAAATTGAAATGCCATGTTGTCATTTATATCTAGGCCCAAATTAAAAATGAATAACTTACATTCTCATCACAAATGACACATATGATGCCAAAAAATCCACAGAAAAGTGGGGGTCGTGTATCTTCTAAGAAAGAACTTCTAGGAAAACATAAACACTGAAATGCCAAAATATTGAACTCATACACTCATTTCCATATAAGCAAAAAAAATTCAAAACTCCCAATTTTAACATGACAATGCATGAACAATGTAACAAATAGATCAACAATGTGATATAAACCAAAAATGGCACTTTAAAATAGTAAAAATGCCTTTTCTTACAAAAAGAAATGAGAATTATTTACTGACCACCATTATGCGATTACCCCAGGCGACCACTACCTGTGATGCAATGTTTGTGCTACACCTGAACATGATGAAATCAATAATGTGAGTCCTGTTCATGACAATATAGCCTTCACTCTTTCTGCGTAGATAGCTAATGGATCTATACCTTGTTGTAGAAGCACTAAAACATCTGGGAGAATCAGATGCATGATGGTCAACATTATATTCCGATATTCTTCATCTGCAAGTCGAAGTCGAGGAATCTCATCAATAGAAACACATGTTTGATATATTGACAAATTTATTTTGTATATCCTGAAAAACAGTTTCTCCATCGTGTCTCTATTTATAGCCCAATGAGCAGCCATTTCTGTAAACTGGTACATGTTCACCAACATGACTCTCAATTTTTCACATCTCAAAAGAAGATACCCCGTTTCATGTATTAATTCGCTTAAAAGAACAGATAGCTGCAATCTATGCTGAACCTCTAATCTCTCAGCAAACAAGTTTCTCTCCGGAATCATGAAATTTGGCATGAAATATGCCTCAACACAGTTTTTCAAAAAGACGAGTGACTGAACAAGTCGTTTTACTAATAATTCCTCTGTGAAATGATCTTGTGGGTTGCACTCTGCCATCCAAAACACAACATTCTTCATTATGTATGATGTGATACAATTACATACAGGCTTAATGATGTCTTTTGCAACCATTTTTAATAGAATATAAAGTTTTGTTTGGGCATCATTGAGATTGTGAATCAAGTGGATTTCTGCTCTAGTGAAACAGATTCGCCATTCTGTGTAAGAATTCTCGCTTCCTTTAGAACCAACTGGCACAACATGTGCCTCCATACAAGATATATCTCGAAGTAACTCGGGTGTCGGCCAGTCATAATATCGCTGTCGGGTAATAAAAGAGTGCAGTATGTCAGGGCATATGCACACATATGAGTGTACAAAATCACAACTAAATGAACCACTGACGTATGGTGATGATGGACCAGCTAATTCTCCTATTGCTGCGTGAAATGTTCTGACCACGGAGTCGTTGTAGATGACCTCCAACAGTCTTTGTTTCATATATTTTACAAAAAAGTCACTGGATATATACATGTCCCCAGTTTCAGACTGAAATAATGATTCTTGTATTGAACTATGCACTCTGTTGCCTAATTGTACCAGTCTAAGTTGTGTATACCCTGGGCATGTTTCTCGTCTGTCTGTCTGGAACACTGTTATGTTTCCGGAGTTTATAAACTGCTCAGTGTTATCAGCACAAATAACATCAAGATGTACATTCATATGGTCAATATCACTCTCATATGGGGTGGCTACACCTTCCCCTTTACTGCCTGAATCTATCTTATGATCGTTATTAGGATGATGGAACGTCCTGTTGGAATGGTCGGTCATTTCTGCAGTCATTTCCACCCTATGCCTGATCATCTGTTGACTATATCCTAGGTAATCCAGTGATCTGGATACTATTCTGGAATATTCTTGATTTGACTCCATTATCGGTGAGTCTGAAATAATATTATATAAATAGTCCTGATTTGATGCCATTATTGGTGATTTTAAAATATAAAAAAAGTCTATAATTTATGATATTATCCGTGAGTCTGAAATATTTGAATAGCCGTGATATGACAACATTATCTTTGAGTCTATATGTGCACATTATAGGGTTAAATTGGCACATGAAGTATATATATAATTATATATATATATTGTACATTTTATACTTAGAATGGTGCACATTCTATAGTTATAGTTGTGCACATTCTATCGTTATAGTGGTACACATTCTATAGTTATAGTGGTGCACATTCTATAGTTATAGTGGTGCACATTCTATAGTTATAGTGGTCACAAATGCTATAGATGTATTGGCACATTCTATAGTTATAGTGATGCACATTCTATAGTTATAGTGATGCACGTTCTATAGTTATAGTGGTGCACATTCTATAGTTATAGTGATGCACATTCTATAGTTATAGTGATGCACATTCTATAGTTATAGTGGTGCACATTCTATAGTTATAGTGGTGCACTTTCTATAGTCATAGTGGTGCACATACTATAGTCATAGTGGTGCACATTCTTCTATAGTTACAGAGGTGCACATTCAATAGATATATTGTCACATTCTGTAGTCATAGTGACACACATTGTATAGATATAGTGTTGCAAATTATGTAGTTATAGAGGTGCACATAGTATATATATATTGGCACATTCTATAGTTATAGTGATGCACATTCTATAGTTATAGTAGTCACACATTCTATAGATATATTGGCACATTCTACAGTTATAGTGACACACATTCTATAGATATAGTGATGCACATTATATAGTTAAAGTGGTCACACATTATATATATATATTGGCACATTCTATAGTTATAGTGATGCACATTCTATAGTTATAGTGATGCACGTTCTATAGTTATAGTAGTCACACATTCTATAGATATATTGGCACATTCTACAGTTAAAGTGACACACATTCTATAGCTATAGTGATGCACATTATATAGTTATAGTGGTCACACATTTTATAGATGTATTGGCACATTCTATAGTTATAGTGTCGCACGTTCTCCAGTTATAGTGGTGCACATTCTATAGTTATAGTGGTGCACTTTCTACAGTCATAGTGGTGCACATACTATAGTCATAGTGGTGCACATTCTTCTATAGTTACAGTGGTGCACATTCAATAGATATATTGTCACATTCTGTAGTCATAGTGACACACATTGTATAGATATAGTGTTGCAAATTCTGTAGTCATAGTGATGCACGTTCTATAGTTATAGTAGTCACACATTCTATAGATATATTGGCACATGCTACAGTTAAAGTGACACACATTCTATAGCTATAGTGATGCACATTATATAGTTATAGTGGACACACATTTTATAGATGTATTGGCACATTCTATAGTTATAGTGTCGCACCTTCTCCAGTTATAGTGGTGCACATTCTATAGTTATAGTGGTGCACATTCTATAGTTATAGTGGTGCATATTATATAGTTATAGTGGTGCACATTATATAGTTATAATTGTGCACATTCAAATAGTTATAATGGTGCACATTCTATAGTTATAGTGGTGCACATTCTATAGTTATAGAGGTGCACATTCTATAGTTATAGTGATGCACATTCTATAGATATATTGTCACATTTTATAGTTATAGTGATGCACATTCTATAGTTATATTGTCACATTCTATAGTTATAGTGGTGCACATTCTATAGTTATAGTGGTGCATATTATATAGTTATAGTGGTGCACATTCTATAGTTATAATTGTGCACATTCAAATAGTTATAATGGTGCACATTCTATAGTTATAGTGGTGCACATTCTATAGTTATAGAGGTGCACATTCTATAGTTATAGTGATGCACATTCTATAGATATATTGTCACATTTTATAGTTATAGTGATTCACATTCTACAGTTATAGTGGCACACATTCTATACATGTACCATAGCTCTTTGGTTTTCTTTTGTTCTTGCTTATGATACAATTTTTATAAACCTGCAGGTCTGAGCCTAAACTGTGCTATAACTGCCGGTATGTTTCAGCCGTGCTATATATGACAGATTCGGCAGTTATACCATGGTCTACCCAATTTTACATGTGCGTAGTTGAATAAATGGCTATGGTACAAAACATTTATAGCATATTTTTCTCGTATTCGATTTATATATTCAGAAGCAATACTCGAACAATTATGCAATACATATTACTTATAAGTGACGCACATTCTATAGTTGTAGCGGTGCACATTATATAGTAATAGTGGCACATATTTTATAGTTATGGTGGTGCACATTTTATAGTTATAGTGGTGCACATTTTATAGTTATAATGGTGCACATTCTATAGTTGTAGCGGTGCACATTAGATAATTATAGTGGTGCACATTCTATAGTTATAGTGGTGCACATTCTATAGTTATAGTGATGCACATTTTGTTTTCAAAAGGAGGAAACATATAAACATGTGTATTTATTTGCAATTTTTTATTATATAACAAAAATGTAGAAATATTTTAAAAAGTATAAAAAGTTATATGGCAACAGTAAGCAATAGTAACTTGAGAACAAAGGCACATACTTAAGATATCAAAACATATTTGTTTGCATTAATTGCTGATGATATATATTTCTAGAATGTTATGAAGATTTTTAGAATATTGAGATACATGTAGTTTGAATTAAGTAAAGAAAAACATTTAAAAAAGAAGCTGATATGATCAAATGTGACAAATGGCTTGGGTAGGTGGACATGTCATGCATGTATTCGGAAGAAGTGGTTTGTAGTGGTAAGATATCATACAGTTTGGTTTTTTGAATGTTTGACACTACTTTTTGTCATAGTTGTGTGCCACGTAGGGCTGATCATGAGATTTTCCTGAGTGGAAACCAGTATTGCATGGCCTGCGTCAGGAAATAGCATGCTCAAGCAAAGTTTTAAAGCTGTATCTGTTATAGTTACTGAAAGAAGTGCACCTTATTAAACATAAAACTTAACCAAATACGCAGACGCCGATCAAGGGATGACAATTTTCCAAAAACATACTGGCTAAAAAGTGGACCTTAACGGAAAACTTAACCAATATACTAAATTCAAAAAGGGGCATACCTTTTGCAGAAAGCAGCACAGAGTTATGAAACCTGATATGCTTGATCATGTTCTGATGTAGAACAACTGTATAAAGTTTCAAAGTTGTAGCTGTTATATGTACCTATGACATAGCGCCAATTTTAATACAGCAATTTCAATTTCAATACAACAACACGATCTTATAGCCAGTCTTATAGCCAGTTGTTTAGCCCCAACATTTTGGCCAGTCTATTACCCCCAACATTTTTACAACAACCACAACAACAATAATACATTTGTCACAGACTAAAATATGGAATGGGAACTTTAGACTAGAACAAAATGGAATGCGATTGGAATCAAAAGCTCATTCTATTCCAATTCCATTCCATCCTAGGTTTTAGACTATGCCGATTTTGCCTTGACACCGGCAACGCAAATTCTCAAATAATTCGCTGTAAAAAAGTTAATTATTGTTGCAGTTGTATATATATATCGTGTAACTGACTACATACAAACAACACGTTTATAAATCAAGTCAATGTCTTTAAATGCGGAAGATACAACAAAGTTAGTTTCAAATTTGCGAAAGTTTATTTGTCATTCTGGTTAAACCATTGCGTGTTCGATCTGACCATAGTTAAACTACGGCTACTATGGTTCGTGATCGAAGTCACTCATTACAACAATAACAACAACAACAACAACAAGTCACGTGCTCCTACATTATGCAGCATCAAAAAGCAATCACTATATAGGCAGTGCGCTTCTGGCGCGCCGCCAATAAACACACTCGTCTTAATTGATACTCGTAACCTAGCTGCTAGAACCCGCTATTTAGTACCCGGTGTTTTATAAATAGACAATCAAGAATATTTGTTTTGACGTCTCTATACATAAAATAGATTGTAATAACATTGTGCCTATACTATAAGTAATAACATATTTCAATTATCGTTGAAATGAAATTAAATGAGATGGGATTTAACAATAATAATTCCAAACCCCTGCTGGGGACCTAGGAATGGCGCGCGTCTATCTGACATAGACGTGTTAATAGAATAAAAGTAAGTAAGTAAAGATAAAAAATAAAAACAACTATGGGGCTACTTATGGCGAGTCATGTTCCACTATGCTAACTGCAGAGTTGAACAGCTCTATATTGGGTAGGGTGGGGATATCTGAGGGAAGGGCATTCCAGTGAACTATTGTTCTGGGGAAACGCGAATACTTAAATAATAGTGGGACGTCGTGCCTAGTACTCAAAATTGAAGTGGGTGTAGGTGTCTAGATCGTCTGTTAGTCATTGTCTTAAAGTCCTCAAGTGGCATAGCTACAAGATTGTTGGTGATCTTGAAGCTGAGGGTGAGCCTACTATCTATACGTCGCTGGTCAATTCTTCTCCATTTCAAGGCGTGGAGCATCTCTGTGACGCTTGAAGTCTGTCCATAGTCATGTTTTGCCCATCGACCTGCCCTGCGTTGGACAGCTTCGATCTGGTTTATGTAACATTCATTGTGGGGAGACTAGACAGTGGAGTAGTACTCGAGTTGCTGTCGGACTAACGTTTTGTAGGCCATAGACTTAAGTGGTTCTGAGTGTATTTGATGTTTCTGCGAAGGAATCCTAATGTTTGAATTGCTTTCTTGGTGATTCTGTCTATGTGTGAGTTCCACGTTAGATCGTCTAAAATGTCAACGCCAAGATATTTTGCTGATGTTGTTGCTTTGAGTTTTGTATTATGGAGGTAGTACGAAGTGTCTATGGGTGTTTTAGATTTGGTGATATGAATGACTTGGCATTTTGTGGGATTAAATTCCATATCCCATTTTGTTTCCTATTTTTCAAGTTTGGTTAGATCATTTTGTAGTGTTTCTGATTGTTTTTCTGAAGTTATTGTAATGTATATGGCAGTGTCATCTGCAAATAACCTAACCCGGGAATTGACATCTATTGGGAGATCATTCTATGCAAGAAACAGTATTGGGCAGAGGACGGATCCTTGTGGCACTCCAGAAGAAATAGGTATTGATGATGACCTGGAACCCCTGACAACCACTCTTCGTGTGCGGTTGTCTAAGAATGACTTTATCCATATGAGAGTATTCCCTCTGATCCCATATTCGCTCAGTTTGAGAATCAGTTTCTCATGGCTGACCTTATCAAATGCTTTGCTGAAATCACGTAGAATCAGGTCTATTTGTTTCTTGGAGTGAACATCTTTGAATAGTTCATCCATAAGCATTATGAGCTGCGTTTCACATTACCGTTTTTCACGAAAACCATGTTGTAATTCATAAAAAATACCTAGTCTATTGAAGTGTTTAACAATTGAGGAGGCGGCAATATGTTTTTAGGTTTTACAGAGAATGCATGTGAGGGAGATAGGTCGGTAGTTTGCAGGGTTGGATTTGTCGCCGTTTTTGAAGGTTGGAGTAACATTTGCATTTTTCCATAAAGAGGGTTATTCTCCAGTTTTAACTGATTTCTGGAAAATTATGTGTAAGATAGGAGAAATCTCTTTACAAAGAGTTTTCAGAATAATGGGATTCATTTGGTCTGGGCCGGCATCTTTATGTGGGTTTAAATTTAATAACAGTTTTTCTATTCCCTTGGTAGATATTTCAATTTCGGGCATTTTACTGTGCGCTTACATTTCTCTGGGATTTGTTGACCCTCGTCTCCTAAGTTCTGGGGTTTTATTTTACTTAAGGACTTTAGGGATAGTGGTGACGATGGACTAAATACTGATTGAAACTGTTCGTTCAGTATTGTCGCCTTCTTTACATCATCTTGGTGGCAGACACTGGATTTGCTCGAGTCATAACCAAGCCTGTCATAAATCCCGTCTGTTATGTTTTGACAGTCCGCATGGTACCATGTGAGGCAGGAGTCAAATTCGACTCCTTTGAAAGTCCATGTAACGGGGGTATGACAACTACCACATGGGAAGATTGTCGAATTGTTTCCGTCTAGTACTACTTGTACGTGCGTTGGTCCAGGGTTTGACTCGACATCAAGGGAAAGGGTTAGCAGGAGGGCAGTAAGGAAATGGAATGTATGCACTTCGGACACTTTTACCTCAGTCTCAGCTTCCTGGAATTTGTTTCAATGCGAGTCTTAAAAGAGAAACAAAAAGTCGGTGATCTGGGTTAACACGTATGCGCTCGAGAGGAGGGTCTCTCTGAAGCCATTTTAAGGAAGGGTGGGTGGGGTACATGTCAACCAGTGATACACACCCTGCGAATGCACATGTGAGGGCAAGAAGCAGGGTTGTTGTCGATTGGTACATGTTTATACCTATATCATGCACCAGGTGAGGCTATAAATTGATGAAAAAAGGAAGACCTGTAGAGAATTGCGAAGATTTTCTTCACAAAACCTTTCCGAAAGACAAACCAGATGTTGATATCATCAGAGCGCTGCCGGGTCTGTGACCTACACGTTTGGTCAGCTGTTTTCGGAAGAAAGAACATTTAACAATATAGCAGGTGTAAACTACATCTTCATGAATGTCAAAACATGTATACGATATTCATAAAGGGATTGGGTGGGTCTTACCTACGGCTATATCAAGGATATTAGCCGAAAATAGAAAAAAAATGAAGAGAGAAAGTAAAGGAAGTTGTCAGATGACGTATGCGCGTGGCGAGTAGATAATAGGGATAACGCCTTGGCACGGTCAGTGGCAAAAAGGCCGTTGGGTGACTGTTATTGTCAAGTTATAAAGTCAGCTAATGACGACTTCATCTTATAAATACAAACTAATATGCCATAAAGTGCATATCGTAGATATGCTATTCTACATATTAGGTAGTTTTGCCATATATAATAATCATATCCACGTATTCTCATATGATTATCATATGAATCATGAAATATTTGTCAAATTTTATATGATATTCGTATGTTGCTTATATGATTCGCATATGAACGGTTTTATACAACAATCATGTACAGCTATACATGGGGGCTTTATATATGATCATGTAATGCTCCTTTTATAAGTATTATATACTAGGTATCTTAAGAAAATCATCTAATATTTAAGTGTGGCAAAGTTGGTAGTGGATAGGATCTCTTTTTCAAACTTGAGAAATAACCGAACAAGATGCATATGTCAGAAATAACCTGACACAGTGCTTATTGAAAAGAAATATAAAAAGATCGGACAGGGAAAGTAGCATTCAAGGAGGACAGTCAACCACAAAACACAGAAACAAACATGCAAACAGACAAACAAGAAGGCAAAAGTAATAATAAAAGTAAACGACATCACACACACAAAAGGGTTGACAATAGGGCTACCGCCTTGGAACGGTCAGTGGCAAAGTAGGCCACTGGGGGTTTAAACCGGTTCTAGGGTGCACCAAACCTCACACTTACCCTACTGTCATCCCATTAAAACAGGACAGTGTAAATAAACAAATCCCCGCCATGATCTAATCTCTTAACAACAAGGCAGCATCAATAGGCAATATAAGTAAAACACAAATATGCTCGTGTAAATATAATACAAGCCTTTTAAGGGGACAAATGACAATCTTGACGTGCTTATTAAGCACTGAAATAGCGCCTCGATTTATTATCCAGTATCATTTTGACTGCTTGCATATAATTAAATAAAATTACAGTTTTAATTTGTTTCGTCTTATACTACCATATGTTTGAATAGATTATTGTTGAAATTCAACAGTTAATAATATGCGCAGACAAGTTGCTTTATACTATTCTTATTATTAATATTAATGATTGAACAGATGCACGTTATGTAGAAAAACTAACAGGGCGCCACGTAAGGTTTTAAAAAATCACGATTGCCGTGTGCCCCTTTAAAACGTATATTTATTGAACAGATATTATCTATGGAATATTTAAGCTTTCGTGGTATGTCATGCTATTAAAGTTATTTTGTTGGGGTTATTAATCTTCAATACGTTTACATAACTTGTAAATTTGTGTAGTATTTTGGTAGAAATCTGTAGATGATATCAGAAAATCAATACTTTAAATCTCACTACAGTATAATAAATTGTTTTAATTACAATGTTCACATGGTTAAAGAATAATATTATTACATTTACCACATAACATGGGAGTGTGATAAAGTCATGACTTATTTATCATAATACACTAGTGTATTATAGAAGCAAATGAGTACCGAATCCCTGTGTGCGTGCGTGCGTGCGCGTGTGTGTGTGTGTGTTGAAACATTTAAGACATTTAGTCCCAATTGTGTGCATGGTATATCATACGATAAGTTCAGACACATTAAATATTTATCGATGTTTGAAATCTTACTTTATAAAATGCATGTTAGTAACGTTAAATTTGGATTAAGGTGTCTCATTTTTTGTAGTGTGAACGCATTACAGCCGCGTAACATAGCTGACGTCATGTAAACAAGGCAACATTATGTTTTTTTCTTACAAATTGCTGCTGTATACAAGGTAAATTGACAACATTATATTGAAACTATAACGTCATAGATGTGTTATATGATAAACAGAATCCTACATTCGTGACTGTGAATAAACTGGTTGGATAAAAAGTTACGATACACGGTAGAGCCTTGTATCCTATCATTTTATCCAACTCATTTATTAAATCATACATGCCAAATGTCCCGATTTCCCCGGGACGGTCCCGAATTTTCACTCTCTTTCTCCCGTCCCGATTTCGAAATGGGACTTAGCACATGGTTTGAATGTTAACCAAAATGAATTAAATAGTTTGATAAATCATCTTGCTAAGCACCTTGATGACGCATCTTTCTAAAACAATTATAATCCAAAAAGCAAAAATCCTTCAAATTAATAACAGAACTCATTGATTTATATCTAACAAAAGAAATGCATTCATCAGGCAAACATAAATTAAAGATAACGAACTCAAACATCGTTAAAGGTTATTTTACGGTGTGTTAACAATAACATTACAACGATCTACGTAATATCGGGTATTCCATTTTTGCGCCATTTCAATGACGGTATTATATTGAAAGGCAGTACCGCTTTTCGAGGACGTCCTCGTTTCCATTCCAGTCCTCACTATTATGGGTATATCTTGAAATTTGCCCTTGGTATACACGCCCCATCGACACACACATGCACGCACGCACTCACGCACGCACGCACACACAGAAACTACCGTCAATATTTGCCCTTATAGTTAGAAAAGGAAATGTCCTTGGCCCGGGATAGTAAAACTGTCTTACCTGTCACCGCTGTGGTTCGAATCCCACTGGGAGATCGACTTGCCAAGTGAGATGGCGTCGATTTTTACTGATGGCGGGAGTTATACAGTACTGGTTCTACCCAGGACAATTCGGGTGGTCTGCCTCTACCACAAAAAATCGACCGTCATATACGGCCTAACATGTGCTAAACATGACGTAAAACATGACTTTTGTAAAGTATTCTATTGATTAAAAACAGTATTGCTTACCTCATCATAATTATACGAGTCTAAGACATAACTCCATTTTATAAATTGACCACACTTCAATTTCAAAACGTCGCTAACTGCAAACAAATCTTGGAAACTGTGCAAGATATCTCTACGTATTGGGTTATATATACGTCTTTAATTTGTAATCGGAAATTACGTGTGATTTTAAAATATACTTCTTTACTGAATAGACTTTAGAAATCCCATCTAATTTCCGTCAATAATTTGAAAGAGCGTGTGTATGTATTAGTTGAAATTTATTTTAAAACACAATGTCGATAACAATGTATTCAAACCACATACGTAATATATCATGGTTACTTGCCAGAGTGTCACAATGATATCCTTTGTTAATCAATTCTTAAGGAAAGCCGTACCTGTCTTATATATATGATATTTTTTATTATGTGAAAACTTCTTTATATATGCTGTGCGAACATCTTTATAATTATGTTATGCGAACTATTTTATATGCTTTACAAAAGTCGTTATATGCTGTGCAAACTTCTTTATATATGCTGTGCGAACATCTTCATATGGTGTGCACGTGTCTTTATATGCTGTGAGAACTTCTTTATATTCTGTGCACATTTTTTTTTATATGCTGTTCAAACTTCTTTATATGCTGTGCGAACTTCCGTATATGCTATGCAAACTTATCTATATGATGTGCACATTGCTGTATATACTGATAATATTTCCTTTTAGGCTGTACAAACATATTTATATGGTGTCCAACTTAACCCGCGCAAGTGTGGGTGCCCTTCTAGTGTGTAAATTACTTCAAATGTGTCCATCGGACACGGATGACCCAACTGAAAACTATCCTCCCAAAACAACATTTGAAGAGAAAAAGAAGTAGTGATTCAAGCAATACTAGGTAGATTTTGACGTTGAATCGATTTGCACATCCTAACATAATAGGTAAGCAATATGCAAAGTTTCAAAGCAATCGAGTTAGACACGCAGTATATTTTAACGTAACATGTGAAGATAAAAAGGGCCGTAACTCCAGTAATACAAGGTCGATTTTGACGTGGCATCGATATGCACATATTAAATCATAGGTAAGCATCCTGTAAAGTTTTAAACAATCATTTGAAAACTATGGGATCAGATAGACACATATTTTAAAGAAACTAACCCGCCAAATAACGTAAAAAAATACATTACAAACCCGTTTATCAAAACTCTATCCAGGTGTTCAGGTCATATACTAATGTATATGTTCGAATTAAAAGTATAGGAGTTTTTTGTATGGGTTCTTAAAATACCCGTGATTGAATATGCGTAAAATGAATTATGAGCAGGTAACTCCTAATTCAACGCTCCAGTTTTGGGATTTGAACTGGCTGATTAAAGCTGTTCATATTGTGTCTATAGAGGTTGGATTCTCAAAATATGTAAGTTATATATACACACCTCATTGTCAGAAGATTTAGAAACGGTGTACATATATTGTACAGTTTGGCTCTTGTTGGCGGGATAGCTACTTTGACAGAACACTTGAGGAAAAAAGGGCCGTGACTCCGGTTATACAATGTCGAACGATATGGACATCTTGGCATAATATATAAGCATACTGTAAAACACTTTTCGGGCCGGGCAGAAATGTCTAACGCGATATAAGCCTTCACCATTCGATGGTTTGGGCATAACAATGGCAACAATGCAGGTGCGTATATATATTCTGGGAGATCCCTGGAGTGTGAACAGACCCCACGTTTCTTGTTTTCAGTAATTTGTCGCATTTTTCCGCCATTTGCGAGATATTGAAGGTCTGAGAACCAGGAACCAGGAAAAAAAACGCGATGTAAAGTCGTAGGTCTCAACTGCAGTTACTCAAAGATGTCGAGTTTTCTGGGTATGCACGGCCGGTTGTAGGTCTCAACTGCAGCTACTCCAAGATGTCGAGTTTCCTGGGTATGCACGGCCGGTTGGACTCTCAAACGGTCCCAGTAGCCATGGTTCAGAGAATGTGCATTCCAACTGTTTTGTAAGAGTAGGTGTTTGTGAAATGCGATGTTAAATTGTAGGGAGATAACATAACTACTCATAGTTTCGGTTCTGGCTCGATCTTCAGAATCTGTAAGAGACACGAACTACTGTATGAAATAATCTACTTTCTCGTAAGGGATAATGGAATTAAAACGCGACGCATAATTTAGGCCTTAACCGTAGCTACTTGGTAGGATTTATATGCAAATACAAAAAAGCGAATATGTCTCAGCCTTCAATTAATCCGTTATTGGTCACTGATTCAGTGGTAGAGCGCCCGCTTCGGAATTCAAAGGTCCAATCTCGGTAAGGATGGATATTATTTTTCTTCTGCACACTGAATGAATGAATGAATGAATGAATCAATTAATCAGTCAATCAATCAATCAATCAATCAATCAATCAATTAATCAAGGAATAAATGAATGAATGAATGCTTTGAATGAATGAATGAGTGAGTGAATGAGTGAGAAACTGAATGAATGAATGAATGAATGAATAAATGAATGAATGAATGAATGAATGAATGAATGAATGAATGAATGAATGAATGAATGAATGAATGAATGAATGAATTGAGTGAATGAATTGAATTGAGTTGAGTGAATGAATGAATGAATGAATCAATCAATCAATCAATCAATCAATCAATCAATCAATCAATAAATAAATCAAGGAATAAATGAATGAATGAATGCTTTGAATGAATGAATGAGTGAAAGAATGAGTGAGAAACTGAATGAATGAATGAATAAATAAATGAATGAATGAATAAATGAATGAATGAATGAATTGAGTGAATGAATTGAATTGAGTTGAGTGAATGAATGCATTGAATGAATGAATGAATGAATGAACGAACGAACGAACGAACGAACAAATTGAGTGAGTGAGTGAATGAGAGAGTTAATGAATGAATGAATGAATGAATTGAGTGAGTGAATGAATGATTTGAGAGAATGAGTGAGTGAACAATGCAATTATTACAGAATATGGTTAAAACATACACTCAGGTACAACTATTTACAAATAAGGGATGATATGGTAAAAACATGCATTTAAAACTTTTTCCGACGATGTTTGTGTCAATAAATTAACATATCTATATCTGTTTTGGGGGAATTTACACGATAAATGATAATCTACATGTTTTATGCGAAAAAAAGCACATAAATTGCACACGGCAGACAGGATTTCTCACGTCGATTCTCAAATTCTGGGAATGGTCGTTTATGTCAATTGGCTATCACAAGATATTCCTGAAAAGGCTTTAAATGCAAATTTATTCGTTGAAAATCTTGACACCTACCTCAATTTTCCGCCTTAAACTCTTGGTATTGCCAAAGCATTGCAGGATATGCGATTCCCGGGCGTGTACTGGAAGGTCGACAAATTGAGGTAATGTTCAACTGTTGTTTACATTTTAGGTCATATAATATCATTGCCACGGATGAACGTGTATACACGTGTGTAATATCTCAAATAGTTTTCACAAACTCGCAGGTATCATATTTTACGAACGGACAGACAGACGTTTGGACGTACTCACTATTGATTCTTGGCTAAGGTGGTTGTTTCTTAAGTGGTCTGTAACCTTTAGTGGTCACTGCATTTGTCCATCCGCTGCTTAAAAGCTGTTTCTTGTGTCTTACATAGCCTTAGGAGGTACACAAATACTTGGACAAGCTTGAACTGTCTAACCTACAGTGGTAAACAATAACATGTATTATTAACCACTATACTGCCCCACCCCTTACAACCCAAAATATATGCCATTTATAAGTGGTTACCACTTGATCGAAATGTACTAGGGCAGGTTACAGAACCGCACATACAATACCACCTAAGCTATTCGAACGGACGGACAAACATACTAGGGGTTAACCTATAGTCTCCTCCGGTGAACCGGTAGGGGACATAAAAGTGACGCCTCTAACAAATATGTTATTATAAATAGTTATAATTAAAGGCGTTACATCAGGCGTTGAGACTTACATTTGTGTAAAAAAAACAAAATGGCGAATTTAACAAGATGTACATGAATATTTACCGTTTCCTATAATAAAGCTATTTACCGTTTCCTACAATAAAGCCCGTCATATATAACCTTACTTGTGTTGAAAATGACATAAACATCACACAAACATACACACTATAACAAAGCGCAATAATTAATGATTATAATTACAACAAGTCTTATCAGGACATAGAGGAATGCCAAAGTAATACAAAATATAACACACGAATCACCTGGGCGATTCCAAAAATGACGCTCACGTTACGAAGGCATTGCTGGTTCTTTTATCGCCAAGTTTAAAAAAGCTAACTCGGGCGAGTAACCATAGTTAGGAAATACATTATTCGGATATTGCATTTAATATGCTCAGTGTAATATCTGTTGGACATTTATGGCTCATTTAGTTTATTTATTTATTTATTTTCATCAATTTAGTATACAAATAATGTATTTGAACAATTCTAAAACAATACCAATCATGACGTCATCACTTTAATTTACACAAAAAAAAAGTTGTTTAACGCTTATAGTTTGCTTTTTTGTTTATATATTTCTTTATACATAGTATTACTAAATTCTGAATATTGTCATTTTAATAAACGAGTATTCGTGATAGCTGTTTTCAAAACTACCATTGGTATTCATTACAACTTTGTACCGGAATTAGGGTTCATGATCAATAGCTAGTATATGTGCAACATGACCTGTTGGACTGGGGTCAGTGGATACGATTAAGTATAGCGGTATGCAATAAGTCTTGTCGACATATTGGAATCAATTGATTTCAATATATTTCAAGTTAGGCCAGAAAATCTTTAATAATTAAAGTAAAGTGATTGCACGTCACACCTCTTTTTGCGTGGAATCCTGCAGTCTATGTATGTGAAACTTTGAAGATGATTTGATATGGCCCGTTCTTTGATAGTTTGCTGACTGTAACGGTTATTATATCCTATTTCTAGCCTAAATGGTTGTTCCTGCCCCTTCTTACAGACAAAATAAGGTCTGTGCCCTTCAATAATAAAGTGAGGATGTTGAAAACAGTTAAACATTTAAACCTCGTTAGAATTCTGGGAAACCTATTATACCCACGTATTTGAAAACTTAAGGTATGACTTGACCATATGATGACGGCGTGCAAGAGAAACATTATGTTTGGCTGCTCCGCACCCAGGGGCCTCTCTAGGGTGGGTGGGGTCAAAAGGTCAAATACACTAAAAAGTCAATTACCCGGACATTTTTTCATATTTTTGCAAATAACTGGGTGTATGAAATATAAACAACATTTCAAATGATTTTATTATTTCGAGCTCGGACGTCTTCCCGGGGGCCAATGGTTCGTGGGGCGGGGGTAGTTGGGGTATTTTTTGTAATGTCTCAAATGAAACATTATGATGATGGCTCCGCATCCAGGGCCCTCAGTGGGGGTCAAAGGGTCTAATACACTACACATTCAATTACACTGTCATTTTTCCATATTTGTGCACATAACTTGGTGTATGTAATCGCCTATGAAAGATAAACAACATCAAAATATTTTATTTTTTTATTATATTGAACTCGGACGTCTGCCCGGGGACCCAGGGCGGGGGTGGGGGTGTTTTTCTTCTGTAATTATGTCTCAAATGAAACATTATGATGATGGGATTACACTGATTACATTTGTTTCTTCCTAAGTCATCGGTGGGGATTGGGGGAAGGTGCATCACATACTGTGTAACACTAATAATTCAATTACAGTGTAATTTTTCTATACTTTTGCAAATTAGTTGGTATAATAGTTGTCTATGAAAGAGATACACAGCATGTCAAATGACTTATTATTTAAAACTCGGACGTCTTCCCTGAGATTAGGATTGGAGAGAATGGATGGTGCGTGGAGGGTAACAAGGGAGTCAGTTTTTTTTAGTTATGTCTCAAACGAACCTTTTGATGAAGGAATTACAGTGTCTCCTGTATGTATGTGTGTGTGTGTGGGTGGGTGGGGTGGTGGGGTGGATGGTGGGGGTGGGGTGGAGGTTGTAAGGGCCGTCATAAAGTCCAATATACACAAAATTCAATTGAAGTGTCATTTTTCTAAAAAAAATATCTTAAACTTGCAAATATACAAGTATACTCCTCTGAAAATACAAAGCATATCAAACAAAAACTCAGTGTTTCCACCTTAGAGGTTTACCTAGGTGTGGGGGGTTGGTCTGGCTTTGTGCGGATGGTGGAAGTGGGATAGAAATAAATTCGGTCAAATAACTATTTTACTTTCTTAATAAAATATAATGATTTTGGGAATATCAGTATAATTTGCTCCAAGGGTCACCATCGGACTCTGGGATAGGGGTCAAACGTTCAAATACACCAATACCCTGAATTTGTTTTATTAATTTACAGTGTCATACATGTAAAACTGTCAAAAGCATGATGAACTGCATTTCCAAATATCAATAACAAGTCCAGAACACAGTTACAGACAAAAACCAACAGGAAACTGCACTAAACAGTTTTTCAAAGAAAGAAGTATTAGCACTTTATATACAGTAAGTTTATCCGGTGCAATTTGGCGGCAAAATAGGCATTAGCGTGAGCATATTTCACTACCGCTCATGAACAGTCTCAATCAAACCGAGACTTCAATATTTCGTATGTGTCGTTTTCGACCGTTTCCAAAGGTCCATTATCATACTCTTTTTTACGGGGTATACACTACTATACGGACACAAATCAAACGTGCGTTCTAAAAGATAACATAGCGTTAGCATGTTTCCTTGAATATTTTTGTAGTTATGATGCATTTAATTGTTTGACTTGATATCTAAGTGAACCTTTTTATATTTATTTTGTAGTTTAACGCCGGCAGATTAACTTCTTTTCAGTAATCCTCTTTCGTTGGGGTAAGGAAACCAAGACTGTCTTCGGTGTTTTGCATGACGCAGGAAGAAACTTACAAGGACTATCACAACCTGACTTCTATGATGACGTGATTTACAAAGTTAGAAAGATCCTTGATCATGATCACTTTCATACTATCTTTGTTAAACTTGTTAAAAGGTTTATCAAAAGAGGTTATGACCCTACCATTTTGTAACGCACTGCTTGCTTGGTGGTGAACCCATTTACAGTTCGCGACTATGCTTTCCTCTTTAATTGTGTGATGAACGGACAGGCTGTGGACCCTATGATGACGCCTATCTAAAGCCTAAAAAGTACGGTGACGTTTGATGTCTGTCTGCAATGTTGTCCTGTCGTGCCCTCAATGGTTTGTTCTCTTGTTGCTCCGACTTCTGCCAAGTCATTGAGTACATTCTTTGTAGCTTTCTAGGCTATTGTTTTTTGTATTGAATAGATACACGAGCATCTTTGTGCTTTACTTATATTGCCTATTAAAGCTGCCTTGTGGGTTGGAGAATAGTTCATGTTGGCGATTTCTTTATTTACAGTGTCCCGTTTTATTGGGATGACAGTAGGGTAAGTGGGAGATTTGGTACACTCTAGAACCAGGTTTAAAACCCCCGCGGCCTTTTTTGCCACTGATCGTTCCAAGGCGGTAGCCCTATTGTCAACCCTTTTGTGTTTGTGATGTCTTGTTTGGCCTTTTATTCATCTTTAAAATTGTTCTTTGTTTCTGTGTGTGTTTGTGGTTGACTGTCGTCCTTGAATGTTATTTTTCCTGTTCGATTTTTATATCTATATTTACAAAATCGTGTTCTTTTTTTATGGTGATTTCCTAGCCATCTTAACTGACTCAGCATTTGGTAAGTGAAATTGACGATGCATGTTCACAATAATATGCATGATATATACTTATAATATGTTCCTTAACTTTTTAGATGGGGGTAATTAAACGTTAACCAGACTATCTTCTACGCACAAAAAAACGTTTATCGCATGAACGTTTACTTCATTCGCCATTTTCTAACCATGTTCTCACATGTTCTCGCCTTCCCCATTTACACAAGTGCTTCATTCGAAGAAGTGTGATTGCACGAACGTCCATATTATATAACAATACCAAACTCAACACACTCTCCATTTAGTTTGACAGTTATATAAAATGTGTAATGCATCTGGTTATAAATGCATGCAGGCATTATAGTTATTCTAATTTTACTCCATTTTACAGCAAATATCACAACTGGTTGTTTAACCATCAGCAGCTCATCAAAATGTTTGCCGAGTTGTTGCATTATATGAAATTTCATTCAAAATTGTATTAAATGGCACTCTACAATACATACAACACAACGACTTTATAATACCACTTAGTATTCCATCCACAAATTTCAAAATCAACAACACAATGTTTATCTGTTACCCAACAAAGGAAATATGATGTGAACGTGTCTGCTTGCACTCCCATTTGAATCCTCTGCATACAACATTATAAGCAGGTATCACATTTGCAGAATATATTCTCCAAACAGTTTCTATCATTTGTATTGTTAATAGTAGATATGCAAGTCGAACAGGAAATGTAGCATTCAAGTACCACAGTCATCCGAAAACATAGTCATCCAAAAACACGCACAGAAACAAACAATAATTACAAAGATAAATAAAAGGCTATGTATGACATCACACACATAAAAGGGTTGACAGTAGAGCTACCGACTTAGAACGGTCAGTTGCAAAAGAAAGCCGCTTAGGTGGGAGTTTAAACCAGGTTCTAGGGTGCACCGAACCTCACTCTTACCCTATTGCCATCCCAATAAAATGTGACAGTGTATAAATAGAGATATCACCGCCAGGTTGTATTCTCTAACAGACAAGGCAAAAGTAATAGGCAATATAAGGATAACACATGAATGATCATGTATAGATGAATATAAAAAAGACTAGAAAGTCACAAAGCAATTATTCAATGACTTGGCAGAAGTCAGAGCAACAAGAAAACAAACTGTTAAAGGTAAGACATGACAAGATTTAAGACAAACACAAGACAATATTTAAGACAAACGCTACCGTCCTTTGTGGATTTAGGTAGACATCATAGGGTCCATAATCTGTCCGGTCATCACACACTCAAAGAGGAAAGCATAGCGGCGAACTGTAAATGGGTCAACCACTAAGCGTGAAGTACGTTGCAAAATGATAGGGTCATATCCTCTTTTGATAAATATATTAACAAGTTTAATAAACAAATGTAAGAACGAATGTTTTGCGCATACCCCTTTTGCAAGATGATGCAATCATTTTACACCTTTCATATAAGTCAACATACTGCAGAATATATCTTGCAAACGCATGTACACTGTCAGACATTTTGCATACGAGGGTGGGAGGATGATATATTCCGTAAAGGTATATTCACATTAAGGTAAACCATTTGTTCATACGGTTGTCGTGCTGTAAGGTACGAAAGAGTGGCATTCATAAAATAAGTTAACCACTAACGTTATGAATACTTCTACTTTCATTTTTTTTTTCTCAATTCAGTTATAACTAAACAGTATTACAAAACGTTTTTATCACACTTTAAACATTAGTGAGATAATGGCAGACATAATATGTAATCCATATTCTTCAATTCCTTTAAAATGGATATAGTGCGTGTTCATTTGCTATGTTACGAGTGCGCACTTGCATTCTAGGTAACCAGAAACGTGACCACCAACATATTAACATCTAACTGTCAACTGATTAGCTGTGGTTAATAAGCATGTGAATATAAACGTCAATCACATGATTGTATGACGAATATAAACTATCAAATACAAAATTACGGTGTATGCATTATAGAATAATTTAGAATCAAACTATTTACGGAAAGCATACACATGCAACCTTTTGCGAAATATTTGCAGAGATTGCACTTTATTTGCAAGGCTATTGCAATCTATTTGCAGAATGTTTCCTATCTTTTTACATACAGTTGCAACCAGCTCGTGCTATACGTTTTCTTTCCATGACCATATACTCCAGAATATATTCCGTAATTTTTGCAGAATATGTTTTGCAATCGGAAGTGCAATAAAACTGCAAATGGATGGAATACATTTCTAAAGGTATAGTCACAGCAATGTAAAACAACTGTTTACAGGCATTTATCTTACCATGTGTAACGGTGTATTTTTGAACAAGGAAGAATGTCAATAAAAAAAAAACTTACGTTTTGAATACATCTAGTTCACATCCGTCTTTATTCAGAGTCAAGTTTTGGTGAATCTCACATCACATTTTAAACAGATAATTTAATGCCAGGTAAAGTCAAATATTTAATACATTTGTGTTAAATAACTTGTTCATAGATCGATAATGCTCATTTGTTCTGTTGAAAGCGCGCACTGAAATATTAGCTAACTAACCCTACAATATACGTAACCCGTCATGTGACTACCATATTGAACCCGGTATGGTGTATTTGTTTAGTTATTTAGCACATGAATACAAATGCCAATAACGTGATTGTATGAAGTAGTTTGAACTGTCATCTGATACCACAATGCGTAGTATGCATTATACTTCATTTCGAATCAAACCATTACACAATAATTAAATTTAAACAAACTATCCCATCCAAATAAAGGCAAAATTGCACTTCAAAACTGTTTATACTATCCATGTATTCAGATCATTTAATAACGTCTATATGTGCCAATTAAAAAATATCGGTTTATTCACGGGTTCTTAAAATAACCGTAAATGAATAAGCGTAAAACATAATATGAGTTGGTAACTCCTAATTCGAAGCGCCAGTTTTGGGGATTGGTCTGCCTGGTTAAGGCCATTTATTTTGTGTCATAGAGTTTGGATTCTCAAAATATGTAAGTTACTCCACGATACTTATATAACCGACGAAGCTACTGAACAAAAACTAAGGCAACCATAGCCATGTCAGAACGAATGAGATAAAATATAAGGAAATGAAGGGTCACCTTAGAAAGAAATGAGGACCACCACTAAAAAAGTAAGAGGGTTACTTGTGACGAAAAGACAACTTTTCGAAGCGGATGCCATTTACTGTATACATTATGAAATGGGTACAAAAGCATATGTATTATTATACAATGTTGAACGATATGCCCATATTTAAGGATATCATTATAACCATTATAATATGTACATATTTATTTAAAGATAATGAAATTCGAACTATGAGATGCGAAGAGTGCTCAAATAGTTTGAAGTTAATGATGCGCCGATGCATATCATTTTCAGAAAGAAAGAAAATCTCTTCAAATGATTTAAATGTAAAGAGGAGAAAATATTTGAATCTATGTAGGTTTTGGCCTTCTCTGACATACACTCTGACATACACCTTCTCTGACATACATTTTCAATTGACTGAAATTGCATGAATGGAAAACAAATAGAGCGTTAAAAACAGCTTGAAGGTCAGGGATTGTACTTTGGAAGTCCAACAACTCTTACATTTATATCAGTCTTTATGTAGAACAGACTTATAGATCATTACCTAGGAATGAAGCATTGAAGGCAATACGATGGCAACATATAATCACCTTTGTAAATATATCAAAATGTTCAAATGATATTCTAAACGCTAAAACAACCAACACAGTGTCAGAAAGCCTATTATTCATAACCAAATACAAGTGTTATGTATAAATGATTTTTTTTATAAACGTACTTGTATGGAGTGGGGTGAAATTAAGGAATGTTATGGCAAGCAAAAGTGTTATTCGTTTATTTCCAATATCGAAATTACAATTTCCGATATCGGAATTACAATTCCCGTTAACGGTAAGTGTAATTCCGATCTCGGAAATTGTAAATCCATATCGGTATGTGTATTTCCGTTAACGGAATTGATTTCCAATACAGGTAATGCAGTATTATTTTGCGATATCAAAATTACAATTTCCGTTATCGAAAATAAAATTTCCGATATCGGAAAAAGCTATTCTGGATATCAGAAAGGCCTATTTTCGATAACGGAACTCAACTACACAAATCCGATATCGGAAATTCAATTTTCGATAACGGAACTACAATTCCCATTAACGGAAATACAATTGCTGTTATCGAAAATGCATTTCCTATATCGGGGCCGTGGAAGCATCCGACTTGCTATGTTATATAGAATTATTTGATCGATTTCTCTCTCAGCAGACGCTCCGTTTTACAACAATTTCTTAGGGGGAAATCTCCGAACCCCGTATGTCGCAATTTGAGATACGCCGGCGCGCTACTTACATAGGAAAGTTTGTGTTGTAAGATTTTAACCCAAATAAACGTATTGGTCAGATGTATACAGATGGGAGTAATAGACAGTTACAACCCTCCGTCGATGTGGAGATGGCATAGTATCGGATGAGAACTCAGTTTAAGTCACACATAACAAAAACTGTGACCCAACCGGGACTCGAACCTACGGATGTCGCCACGGTCCAACACTCCTTCAACTTGGCTACCGAGTCCCAGGCCATGACAAAGCAACTAATCACAATACACCAATGCCCGATTATAATAATAAAGCAATACTATATCCGATTCGGATGAACGGCGGTAAAAACTAATCATTTCATTTCAGATATTTTAAAAACTGTGAGATAGGATAATAAAAATAATAATTTAATATGCAGATTGTCCTTGGGCTTTTCCGGACGTTTCTCCGCACGTCCATGCTTTGTGCCATGGCCTCGCTATTTACCACCAAACTATTCGCTAGGAGAGCTTCCTCCTCAGGGAGCATTTATTTTCTGTGACCAATTTCCGATATCTGAAAAACACAATTCGTTACCGGAAAATAAAAACCCTACGTTCGATATTGGAAATACAATTCCCGTTAACGAAATATTCATTTTCGATATCGACATTGCATATTTTGATATTGATATTGTTAATTTCCGATATCGGAAACTACATTTCCGTTAATGGGAATTCTATTTCCATTAACGGGAATTGTATTCCCGATATCGGAAATTACGGAATAAAAAGCACTTTAGCTTGCCATAGAATGTCTATACACTCATTGACTCTTTATGATACTGTAACAAAATGAGTGTATATGTACTTAGAGTTTTTAACTGTGTGTGACAGAGCCTCATTTCCCCTGATTTTGACTAGGAATTCTGATAGATTTTTGCCAAGGGCATCACTTTTAATCGATGCTTATATCTAATAAATGTTCTTTTACTAGTTTCATTCTATTGATAAAGAATATGTTGTTTTGGCTTTTATTTCATCCAAGTCCATCAAGCATGTCAAGTATTAAGAACGTTATGATTTTATATGATGTGTATCATGATTAAATTCGCCAATATATTTACCAGTGCGGGCCTAACTAAATGTATAGACTGCTTATATTAGATAGAGTTCAAAACTACGTCACTACGTGCACTACTAGCAATCCGAAGAACATGACATTTGTATGGATGCAGTGTTCAGTCAGGTACTTGTTTAGGGGCTGTATAAATTGGTGTCGAAATTATAAGAGCTTGTCAAAGGATCGCAAACCGTTCTCCAGGGTAGAAGTGACCAGTAACATAACGGCATGGGGGTACGTCGAATTTATGTTATTTGTTGCAAATTATTGTCATATTTAAATTGTTGTTCAGAAGAAATCTGCCGTTGAAATAGTTTAGCAGGATATTGGCTTTATTTCTAGTACGTTTTCAAACGTCAGAATGTATTAGCAAATTATTGTCTGATAGATTATTGTGACAGTGATAATGCCAGTTATTCTGTAGATAGTAAATAGAATACGCGATTCAGATTGTAAGTACTTTTACAGTTTTTTGTATATTGTATTTGAGGCTGTTTATTATATTCACATTTATTATTCAATTCCTCTGAGGTCGCTGTACCATTATAGCCTATAATGTGTTAGCGGGATGTAAAAAACTTATTCATTCAGTCTTGTTGTCTATGCGTTGAAAATTAAGTTTAATGTTCATGGTTGACTTATTATGTTGTAAGTTTTGAGTTACATCTAGAACTGGGAGATTCTATTGTCGTTAAAATACACCTGAAATTATATTACACGTTTTGTTAAAGTTTAGCATATGTCAATTCGAATAAGGTTTATAATTTGGGTTTATTCATTCTGAATAAAGATTGCATTGCAATCAGTTATTAGGTATGGTGATACCTTAGAGCTATTATCATTTGATTATAGAATACATGTTGTGATAACGTTGTAAGACTGAGTATATATTTTGTAGCCGTATACACTAGGAGCACTGGTAGAGCGTCGCAGGAACTACACCATTCGCTATTTGGGCGACAGACCAGGCGGTAGCCACGGAGACGCTAGGCAAGATGACCTAGTTATGCAGATAGTTACGCAGATAGCTACGCAGATAACGTCACCGGATGTGGAATACCCGGACTTGAGCCATCGCCGGAAGGGATCGTGCGAGTGGGCGTCGCGTGGGTATTACGTTACCGGAAGTATGTATGGTACAAGGACGAATAGCAACCGCTAATGAGGGGCGTGCATATAACGTGAAAATGAATTCGCTGAAGTGAAGTATTAGTGCCGGACACTGAACTGTACTGGAAGGACTCAGCTAAAAATAGTTTTGAGATATAAAATAGTTGTGATATAGCATACATATATCATAAATACAGATAATCAGTCTGATTAAAACCGAACAGTTAATGTGTAATTAAGTGAATAGTGATTTCATCTAACCGTGTATTGAAATTCATTTAAAAATGCTGTAAAAACGATGATATTTCTACTTTATCATTTATATTCATTTGCATATATATTCATCTTGTTGTCAATAAATTTGTAAATTTATTTATTTTTGATTTTCCCTTGGTGAGTTGTCTCGTCGCCACTTGCTCCATCTTCTTTCAGATACAATCAATGCATTTGAACAGTTTCCTAATGTAAATATTGAGTACAGTGCAAACAAGTAATGTTGGTGATAAAACAATTTAACATTGACTTTGCAAACATCTGACATAGAAATGGTGACATATGTTTCTAATGTATATCATGTATATTACACGTTAACGTTTATGCAATAAATGTAAAAAGAAAGAAAAAGCCAATAAATAAGTGTGAATTTGTTGTCAAATTCAATTCAACGTCAAATGCTCTTATGAAGTCAAAATTATAGCATTCTACAGTAAATTAGGATCACCCATATACAATTCATACTGGAATTACATAAGACATGCACACACGTGAATTTAATGATCGGATTGGAAATATAGAAAATCAAGGTTTCTATATATTCTTCAAGAAAACCTTGTATAACTTTGCAACTCATACGATACCTTATATCCTATCTGCAACATCCATGCACTATACATAACACGGCCTTTCTACCTTGTGATACAACTGCAAATGAGCATTAATGATACAATCGATCCTATAGAAACCACAGCATCCAAACGTAATGGCATAGTATGCCCGCATTGTACCACATATTAAGTCAAATGAGCACATTTAATAGTCCATGAACTGTTGAAAATTAAAATACTCAACATAAAGAGTGGATTTAACAGTATAATACTTAACATAAAGAGTGGAGATATCAGTAAAATACACAACATAAAGAGTGGAGAAAACAGTATAATACACAACATAAAGAGTGTAGAGAACAGTATAATACACAACATAATGAGAGGAGTAAACAGTATAATACACAACATAAAGAGTGGAGAGAACAGTATAATACACAACATAATGAGAGGAGTAAACAGTATAATACACAATATAAAGAGTGGAGAGAACAGTTTAATACACAACATAAAGAGTGGAGTTAACAGTATAATACTTAACATAAAGAGTGGAGATATCAGTAAAATACACAACATAAAGAGTGGAGAAAACAGTATAATACACAACATAAAGGGTGTAGAGAACATTATAATACACAACATAAAGAGGAGAGAAAACAGTATAATACACAACATTAATAGTTTGGAGAACAGAATAATACTGAACATAAAGAGTTGAGAGAACAGTATAATACACAACATAAAGAGTGGAGAGAACAGTTTAATACACAACATAAAGAGTTTAGACAACAGTATAATACTCAACAAAATGATTGGAGAGAACAGTATCATACTCAACATAAATAGTTGAGAGAACAGTATAATATACAACATAAATAGTGGAGAGAACAGTATAATACACACAATTAAGAGTCGGGAGAACAGACTAATACTCAACTTAAAGAGTTGAGAGAATAGTATAATGCACAACATAAAGAGTGGAGAGAAAAGTATAATGCGCAACATAAAGAGTGGAGAGAGCAGTATAATACTCTACATAAAGTGTGGAGATAACAGTATAAAACACAACATAATAGAGTGGAGAGAACAGTATAATACACAACATAAATAATGGAGAGAACAGTATTATACACAACATAAAGAGTATAGAAAACAGAATAATACACAACATAAAAGGTTGAGAAAACAGTATAATACTCAACATAAAGATTGGAGAGAACAGTATAATACACAACATAAAGAGTGGAGAGAATAGTTTAATACTCCACATAAAGTGTGGAGATAACAGTATAAAACACAACATAATATAGTGGAGAGAACAGTATAATACACAACAAAAAGAGTGGAGAGAACAGTATAATACGCAGCATAAAGAGTGGAGAGAACAGTATAATACACAACATAAAGGGTTGAGAAAACAGTATAATACTCAACATAGAGAGTGGAGAGAACAGTATAATACACAAAATAAAGAGTGGAGAGAACAGTGAAATACACAACATAAAGAGTTTAGAGAACAGTATAATACTCAACAAAAAGAGTGAATACAACAGTATAATACTCAACATACAGAGTGTAGATAACAGTATAATACACAACATAAAGAGTGGAGAGTACAGTATAATACTCCACATAAAGAGTGGAGATAACAGTATATTACACAACATAAAGAGTGGAGATAACAGTATAATATTCAACATAAAGAGTGGAGAGAACAGTATAATACTCAACATAAAGTGTAGAGAGAACAGTATAATACTCAACATAAAACGTGAAAAGAACAGTATAATACTCAGCATAAAGATTGGAGAGAACACTACAATACTCAACATAAAGAGTGTAGATAACAGTATAATACACAACATAAAGTGTGGAGATTATAGTATAATACTCAACATAAAACGTGAAGATAACAGTATAATACTAAGCATAAATATTGGAGAGAACAGTACAATACTCAACATAAAGAGTGGAGAGAACAGTATAATACTCAACATAAAGTGTAGAGAGAACAGTATACTACTCAACATAAAACGTGAAGAGAACAGTATAATACTCAGCATAAAGATTGGAGAGAACAGTACAATACTAAACATAAATAGTGTAGAAAACAGTATAATACACAACATAAAGTGTGGAGATAACAGTATAATACACAACATAAAACGTGAAGAGAACAGTACAATACTCCACATAAAGAGTGTAGATAACAGTATAATACACAACATAAAGTGTGGAGATAACAGTATAATAGTTAACATAAAACGTGAAGAGAACAGTATAAAACTCAGCATAAATATTGGAGAGAACAGTACAATACTCAACATAAAGAAAAGAGATAACTGTATAATACTCAACATAAAGTGTAGAGAGAACAGTATACTACTCAACATAAAACGTGAAGAGAACAGTATAATACTCAGCATAAATATTGGAGAGAACAGTACAATACTCAACATAAAGAGTGGAGAGAACAGTATAATACTCAACATAAAGTGTAGAGATAACAGTATAATACTCAACATAAAACGTGAAGATAACAGTATAATACTCAGCATAAAGATTGGAGAGAACAGTACAATACTCAATATAAAGAGTGGCGATAACAGTATAATACTCAACATAAAGAGTGGAGATAACAGGGTTAACAACTTGGAACGGTCAGTTGGCTATTCGGCCTACTATATTTTATGTGTAACCAACCTAGTTATTTTCCTGTTTTCAGCGGCGCCTAAATTGACAAGACAGTATAAATATAAGTACTTTCGCTTTCCCTCTGCTTTCTATATTCTACTATCATATAAGTAACACATGTTTAACATGTTAAGTTGTCTTCAACGGATGTTGATTAGATTTTTAATATTAGCACATGAAAAAAATGGCTAGGTAAGCGTGACCTAATCTGAGGTCATTGACATACTTTTGGGTCACAAATCAAATGTTGAAAATTTGGTGACACTTTCATATTTCAATAATGTCACTGTCTGACCTATTTTTAAGATTTCGAATTAAATTCGTCATGTTCCATTGAAATGTCTAGTGTATGTGTTCAAAACAAAAACAAAGCACTTGGTTGTGAGCTACTCCTTTTTTGTACTTCGTGTTCAAATGTTTAATATATTTACTCTTTAAGGCCTTATGTAAATATGTAGGTCACTGACCTACATGTGATGTATTTTATCTGCTTTTGAGCTACATTTATTTGTACCATACATTTTCAAATGAGTGCAGTGTACATATTGCCATGTTGCCCAAAACGTTCAATCTTGAAAAAGGTGATGAAAGAAATGTAAACGTAACACTATGATAGCTACTTACAAGATATCAACCATTGTGACACATGGTTTGTATTACTCTTGTAAACAATCCTGCATTCATATCCTTCAGTTATGTATGGATTCTATGATCAATAAGATAATGTGAACTATGCACTACGGCTTAGGGTGTTTATCAGTCAGATATAGAAAACTGAACATTTCTGCTGTCCTTATATATACGACATAGTTATTACACGGATACATACCATATATATAGACTCTACCATATCGTACAATTAAAACAAAATAAATAATAACAGGAACCTTTTTAACATACTCACCCAAACATAATAGTTACACAATAGAAGAAACGTGCATGACGGTGTACTGGATCCCCTCGTCAGTCTACGGGATCACTTCTAACATACTCACCAACAGAAAAGTTACACAATACAAGAAACGTGCATGGCAGTCCACTGAATCCCTTGGTCATGCAGTCTACGAGATCAATTTGACATACTCACCAACAGAATAGTTTCACAATACATGAAACTTGCATGGCAGTCTAGTGGATCCCCTGGTCAGTCAACGGGATCACTTCTAACATACTCACCAACAGAATAGTTGCACAATACAAGAAACGTGCATGGCAGTGTACTGGATCCCCTGGTCAGTCTACAGGATCACTTCTAACATACTCAGGAACAGAATAGTTACACAATAGAAGAAACGTGCATGGCAATGTATTGGATTCTCTGGTCTGATTATGGGATCACTTCTAACATTCTCACCAACAGAATAGTTACGCAGTAGAAGAAACGTGCATGGCAGTGCACTGGATCCGCTGGTCTGTATTCGGGATCACTTCTTACATACTCACCAACATAATAGTTACACAATAAAAGAAACTTGCATGGCAGTGTACTGGATCCCCTGGTTAGTCTACGGGATACCTTCTAACATACTCACCAACAGACAAGTTACATCATAGACAAATTTTGCATGTACTGGATACCCTGGTCACTCTACGGGATACCTTCTAACATACTCACCAACAGACTAGTTACATCATAGACAAAACTTGCATGGCAGTGTACTGGATCCCCTGGTTAGTCTACGGGATACCTTCTAACATACTCACCAACAGACTAGTTACATCATAGACGAAACTTGCATGGCAGTGTACTGGATCCCCTGGTTAGTCTACGGGATACTTTCTAACATACTCACCAACAGAATAGTTACATCATAGACAAAACTTGCATGGCAGTGTACTGGATCCCCTGGTACCTTCTCACATACTCACCAACAGAATAGTTACATCATAGACAAAACTGGCATGCAGTGTACTGGATCCCCTGGTTAGTCTACGGGATACCTTCTAACATACTCACCAACAGAATAGTTACATCATAGACGAAACTTGCATGGTAGTGAACTGGATGCCCAAGTCAGTCTACGGGATACCTTCTAACATACTCATCAAGGGAATAGTTACATCATAGACGAAACTTGCATGGCAGTGTACTGGATCCTCTGGTCAGTCTACGGGATCCCTTCTAACACACACACCAAGGGAACAGTTATAGCATAGACAAAAATTTGCAAAACTTGCATGGCAGTATATTGGACAACCAAGTCAGTCTACGGATAGATTTTAACATACTCATCCAGGGAACAGGACACAATATGCAATGCGGTGTACTGGATCCCCTGGTCTGTCTACCGGATCCTTTCTAACATACTCAACTCACTAAACACAACAGTTACAAATAAATCAAAATGTTTATGGCAGTTAAATGGATCCCCTAGTCAGCCTAGAGGATCACTTCCAAATTACTCTTCCAACAGAATAGTTACACCATAGAATAAACGTGTATGGCAGTGTACTGGATCCCTTGGTTAGCCTTCAGGATCCCTTCCAACTTACTCATTCAACATAATAGTTATGCAGTAGCATAACCTTGCGTGACAATGTTCTGAATCCTCAGGTCAGTCTACGGGATCCCTTCTAACATATTCACCAGACAGACTAGTTACACCATAGAAGAAACTTTCATAGCAGTGTATTGGAGCCCCTGTGCAGACTTCTAACATACTCATCCAACAGAATAGTTACACCATAGAATAAACGTGTATGGTAGTGTACTGGATCCCCTGGAAAAAGAGTATGAGAGTGGACCTTTGGAATCGGCCGAACACGACATATACGAACTATTTCAGTCTCGGTTTGATTGAGACTGTTCATGACCTGTAGTGAAATATGCTAGCTACCGCTCACGCCCTCTGGCCCCGGGTTGAGCAGAACTCAATGTTCATAAAATCAATAGTACACAATTTTAACCATCCCGAAGATGGCATGCATATTGCGGTGGACATGGAGTATATTTCTTCCCCATGTCGTACGGCGTATGGTCCCAGTATCTAATAAAATTAAATGCCCCGAAGAGCGAAATAAACATAATGGAATTTAGTTGGGAGCAGCGGTTATGAAGCCTGCGTATCACAAGTAACAGCCAAAATACTAAATTTAAAAGCAGACAACATATCCTATTAGTGGTTAAACAATACCCAAAGCCTTTTATCGGCCGGAGTAAGCGAACCACCGAATCAAAAATTAAGTAAGAAAACAAAAGAAATTTAAAATGTACCACCGATAAATAAATATAAGTATCGGGCTCAGCGATCTCCAAAGATCGAATGAATAACAGTCCTGATTGCAAGCGCGGGGAGACGTTTTACTGCCGCCACACTGCACAAGCAACGCCACTGTGCTATATAAAAGAGTAAGCCTACATGATCCTTTCCAACTTACTCATTCAACAGAATACGTACACAATAGCATAACCTTGCATGACAATGTTCTGGATACTCTAGTCAGCCTACAGGATCCCTACTAACATACTCAACCAACAGAATAGTTACACAATTATAGAAAGGTGCATGGTAGTGTATTGGATACCCTAGTCAGCCTACGGGAACCTACTAACATACTCAACATACTCGCCAACAAAATAGTTATACCATATACAAAACGACGTGCATGGCAGTGTACTGAATCCTCTGGTCAATCTAAGGGATCCCTTCTAACATACTCACTAACAGAATAGTCACGTCATAGACAAAACTTGCATTGCAGTGTACTGGATTCCCTGGTCAGTCTACGAGATTCCTACAAATAAAGCAAACTAACATTGCAGTGTACTGGATCCCCTGGTCAGTCTACGAGATACCTTCTAATATACTCACCAAACAGGACAGTTACAAATAAAGCAAAACTTGGTGCTAGGAGACGTCAGATGTGTTATAATTACCTCTTATAACTCAATAAAAACGACTCTGCTATTTTTCTCTCTTGTTTGTTTTTGTTGGTTCCAACGGATCACCTTTTTCAGTTTTTATTGACATTCACACTAGCCTTTGTTTAGTGCTGTTTGGCGGCCGTAAAAAGTCTCCCCGACTACAAATCAGTAGTGTTATTATTTACTGGTCCTTTGGGATCATCAAGCCCTTTCTGTGTTACTTTAAAGTAGAATATCGCTTAAGCCGGTTCTAGAAGGCGTCAGAGGTGTTGCATATGAATATATACCTCTCATGAACAGACTCAATAAAACAGAGTCTGCTACTTTTCTCTCTTGTTTGTGTTTGTTTCTTCCAAGGGGTCACCTTTTCAGTATTTATTGCATGACAGTGTACTGGATTCCCTGGTCAGCTTACAGGATCCCTTATAACATACTTGCATAGCAGTCTACTGGATCCTCTGGTCAGTCTACGAGATACCTACAAATAAAACAAAACGTACTGGCAGTGTACTTGATCCTCTCTACGTGTCTACGAGATACTGTAATGAAAATGCCGTTGCAGGTTATAATTAAGTTGAATTAACTGTATGAGTCGCAGGATTACTTCCCTTGTTTCGGAAGATGCTATTTGCATTGAGTATAAAAGGGCGCGAGAACTTCAATTCGGGTTCAGTTGACAGAGGGACGTTGGTATATGAACATCTCCTGGACGATTGCTGAATGGAATGGCTGGCTGTAGGATAGTGCTGGGACTTTGATCGAAGTCACTGGTAATGAGATACTTTCGGAGTTGCAGTGTATTCTCAGAGTTGTTGAGTCCTCTGAAACCAATGCAGCGTACCGGGTCGTAGCCTATTGTATAGCGGTTGAAGCTAGAGTTTGATACGTTAAAGATATAACTCTCAGAATTGCAGTGTATTCTAAGAATTGCTGAGTCCTGTTTCCATTACAGTGTACCGGGTCGTATACTATATTATACAGTTTCAGCTGGTGTGTAGTGGTTTGGTACAAATGTTGTGCTGTGAAACTGGTCGATGTTGTAAGAGGTAGGATGGTTTCGAACTAGTAGAATTATTTGGTTGCAATTCACGTTTGAAATGGGTTAGGAGTGGGAGTTAATACTTGATTATGTAATATATATGACCATATAACAATCATTTGAACTTTATTTTGTTTTAGAACCAATCATGAAGCAAGGAACTTGAGGGAAATTGTTATACTAGTATACTCTTAAATGTAATTAGCACAGTCTCAAACAATCTGTTTCAAATAGTAATGTAACAGCATAGATATAGATATACATGTATAATTGTAAAAACTAAGCGAAGACGGTGAAACTCATAGAAGCGGTTGACATCGGAAAGCAATATGACAAAGGTTTCAATAAATGTTTTTTTTGTTAGTCGAGCGTGTGTTACTATAAATAGATGTTAATGTCTACTGCTTGTGGTTCATTACACTTCATGTCACAATTTTTTCTGTTTTATATTTTTGTTCAATTCCAAACCCTGTATTTGGGGTATCGTTCTTCTTTTTCTTCTTCTTTCTTTCTTTCTTTTTTATATTTTATTTTATATATATATAAATTATATTTTAATTATTTGTTTTACGTTAAAACCATTATTGGGGACATATGAAACCACTTCACAGCGATAAGGCCGAGGTTTACGGTTGTGAAAACACAAAAGTTCAGCGATATTTTTAATGTGCACGGGGTATGGCCATCCCTGCAATGGGATCGACGGCTTTACACTCCACCTTAAAGATGGCATAGTTTCAAAATACTTGCACGAGTAAAATACTGCGTGCGTGTGTTTTAAAAATCTGAGATCCGACCGCACTGTGAATCGAACCCGAGACCTTTTGAACGAGTTGTGAAGATGCTAACCAATCGGCCACCGCAACTTTATGTCAGTAAACATGTGTTGATAATGTTACATGTATAAATATCTAACGGGCTGCAAATATCCGTATTTGCTCATTTTAAATTGAATTACAATATGATCTACTAAAAGCATTATACGCGTATTTAACTATGGCGTAATAGTAGAGCGCCCGACTTTCATTCGAGAGGTCGTGTGTCCAAACTCCGACCGGTTCATATTAAATACTTCATAAAAAGGGTATTTGTAGCTCAATTGCTTGACGCTCAGCATATAAAAGGCAGTGCTAGCACTGGTCGACCAGGTTTCAGAAAAAAAGTCATTGTGAGGGGTTCTGCGGCATGGTTTTCTAGTGTGACAGTACTATAAAGCAGAGAATAGAGCTACGAATGATCGCTAAAGCGACGGTAAACTCCAGCCATACAAAACGTCTTAATCACTTTATCACTTGTTATTTCATCACGTCTTACTTCATTAAAGTGTGCAGTTAAAAAATAATGAATTTAGAAGTTACGAAGTTAAAAATAATGATTTAAGTTTGTTTGTTTGTTTGAATGGTGTTTTACGTCATTTTCAACACATGTCAGGTTATATATGACGGTTGATTTGTTTATGGTAGAGGCAGACCACCCACTTTTCCTGGGTAGAACCAGTAATGTTTACCTCCCGCCTGATCCCGACGAATCGACGAATCCTCACTTACATGTCGAGTTCCCAGTGGGATTCGAACCCGCAGCGGTGAGAGGCGAGAAGGTTTACATTGAGTCGTGTTAGAAGTATGGAAGTCATGAAGTTAGAAGTCATCGAGTAAAAAACAAATAATGTTAGAATTCATTACAGACGTCATTAAATAGTAAAGTTAGAAGTCGTGAAGTTAGAAGCCATAATTACCTAAAGTAATGAATTTAAAACTCATGAAGTCAGAAGTTTTCTTCGGGGCTTCCGTGGTATTTTAATATTGTATTATTCCTATATGTGTGTATTTTTGTGGCGCATACAAATTATTTTATAAATGCATCACATTGGTTATATATATTATAACGGCTGTGCATTAACATTTGGCAGCTATTTACTTGGCACTTGTTCACACCCCATTAGTGTATTTATAAATTTACAAATTTACAAGACTAAAGACTGAAAATTGTTAGATAACATATGTATTAAATTACAGTACATGTCATACAGAATAAACAACCGCCCACCCACCCACAAACACACACACACTCCACTTCCACCCTCCTTCCACTAGATCCATTAAACAAGAACCTTGGGGATTTACATTTCGTAAAAAGTAATATTAAAGTAATATTTACATATATGTATATGCAGACAAACACATTGTTTTAATTTCAAAAGTGTGCTAAAACCCCATTCAAATAAAATCAATTGATTTTTTTTATTAATAAATAATTAATTACTTTAATTAAATAATCTGCATACACTGTCAATACCACATACGAGTTTATATTATATATATATAGGGCCACACTGGTGGCATGGTAGCGCATGTTCTTGCGATGGCCTACACATATACTTGACATTGTACACAAATAAATGGACCACACTGGTGGCATTGTAGCGTATGTTCTTGCGAAGGCCTACACATATGCTTGACATTGTACACAGATAAATGGACCACACTGGTGGCATGGTAGCGTATGTTCTTGCGAAGGCCTACACATATACTTGATATTGTATGCCAACATGGAGGCATGGAAGTGTTGGCATTAACATTAATTTTACACAGCTACATTAATTTTAACCATGGAGGCATGAAGTTTGTGACAACATGAATACCTTCACAAAATAATCATTCATGATCTTTTTTATACAGAAAGTATGCATATACAGCGACAGCACAGATGGTGATATAGAAGTGTCATATGAAATGAAATCTGGTTAAATGTCCCGTTAACACACCATCTTGGGTAATATTGGGACAGCAACCACAAAGGGAGAGGAAGGATGCAGTTTCCCATCAGACGTGTGATATGAAGGCAGTATAAAAGTAGGTATAAACGTGAAACAGGAAACGTAGCATTCACAGATCACAGTCAACCAAAATGTACATTCAAAACAAACAACACTTACAGGGAAATTTAGAACCAAAGTATGCAACAAACTCAACATAAAGGGTTGACAAAAGGGGTTCCGCCTTAGAACGGTCAGGGGCAAATATGCTGTTTGGGTTTTAAACCAGGTTCTAAGATGCACCAAACCTTACTCTAATAACATAGTGTCATCCCAATAAAAATAAAGAAATTCCCGTCACGTCCCAGATCACATGTTTTACAAATACAAAATAACCACAAAACATTTGCTTCTCTGAAACCACAAGGCATAGAACGTTTTGTAACATGTAGCATAATATTAATTATGGCCATCTACCAAGTTTGTTTTCGAATGGCGACCAGTGTGTCCCCACAACAGAGGTCACATGATTTGCATTGACCTGCATATGGAAAACTTTAAATGTATAAAACTGACCTCAGAAATTGTGTGTGTCCTTTGTCTAAACATGTGTTTATTTCATATGAAACCTGTTTATTGGCTACACACATAATTCAGACAGGCATGTATAATATTCCGTTATAAATTATAAATAATTATATTAACTCATTTTGTAAATAGCATGTATATATGTGAATAAACATATCATCTTATGGCTCAAATTGGAAATAAATAAAGAAGTAAGAACAATAACTGTTGCAAATTGTTTATTATTGTATCTATATTAGTGACCCTTATCTATTGCTACAAAGTTCAATTCATGGTTTTAAACATGAAACAAATAAAAGAACACCTAGAAATCAATGGGCTTCTAACTTGATAAATAATATATTGTATCACATTACTTGCAGAGTCGGAATGTAAAATACACTAGTGTAATTAATATGCCAATACAACCAGAATCATTGCTCGGTATTTACTGTTCAGCTCGGTGTGCAATAGGAATTGCCTCGGGATTTCCATAAAAATTAAATTAACCGGATAGGTGGGGAAATCGACGAAGCAGTTCATTTTTGGATGTCGTAAAGAGATGATCGAATCAACATACAACATCATCTTACGAAACACACGACGTCATCATACAAAACACATGACATCATGATACAAAACACACAACGTCATCATACGAAACACACGACGTCATCATACAAAACACACGACGTCATCATATGACAACCATATACTATAGGCAGCTACTTTATTAAATGTACGTTATGCGGCATTTTTGGAGTTTTGTGATAAAGATAAATAGAATCTCACGTTTGATTTCACATTTAATTTATTAGACTTGTTAGATACAATTATTGAGGCTGAAACGCCACCCCCCCCCCCTTTTGGTACGCAGTATTCAGGGCGTTTTAGGCGGTATTCAGTACGCACGAGCCTGGTACGCAGTACTCGCACAACACACTATTTAGTATTTAATACTCATACAATGTATTTTTAAAACCAAATATTATCAATTAAATGTACAAAAAAAATCATAAAATGTAAATAAAGGTCTAATTTTCATAATCGGGCCTTCATTCATCTAGCAGATCACGGCTCTTAGGTGTTTTAAGTCATCACTCAAATTAGAGTTCTTGCCCTTTGTAGTTTTATACTTAGAATTTTTGTCCGGAGCTAAATAGTATTCAGTACTCGGTCTCTAAAATAAGGAGTATTCAGTACTCGGGTGGGTGGGGGAAGGGGGGTTACATCCTCATTGTTTATGATGCTTGTCACATACTCGGATCATATTATTGTATCCAACTTATTTGATAAATTCAATATTAAACAGAAATGAAATGCGGTTTTACCTCCCGTTAGCACATAGTAGGTTATATGGGGACAGCAACCTCAGAGGGAGATGAGAAAAAAGGCACTCATGTAACTTTGTACGTTTGTCTATTATTTGTATGGCAGTAACATGTATCAGAACAATTGAATTGGGTTATATGGCGTCTTACAGGAATGAACATGCCAGGCTCATCCTCTATTTACATCAAGATAAAATACGGAGAATGGGCCTAGAACCTTCTCACCTGCAGAACTGCAGAGTTGCTGCAAATTCTATTGTAGACACTCCATTTACGCTGGAGTCACGTTTATTTTTTTTATCACTTAACTCATTGTGTGGGAGTGGAATAACACCATTCTATATTTGCCATATACAACTAGTTATATAAGTGTGCAAATAAGTCTAGTATGCACTGTCAAAAAAATAGATAATGACTATGATCCAATTCCCACGGTTTATGTCAGTTTCGCGTGTTAAAGCCACAGGCATAATGCAATAAAAGTCGATATGTGAGATATGTGATAAATAGAATCTAACATCCGTTCTCATTCATTATTGAATTTATTAAACTCGTTAGCAAAAATGATATAATTCTCGGCAAGAACCTCGCATTATATCATTTTGCCAACTCGTTGAATAAATTCAATAATGAATGAGTACTCATGTAAGATCATGTTCTACCCCTCTAACGGGATCTGCAGTCGTCCTAATCTTTGCCCGGGAACCACACGGGGCGTATCAGAACAACTAACAAGGTTGGAAGTATATTTCGACTATATTGTGACTTATGTACGTTTGTTAACTTTTGCTTGAACGAGATAAGCAGATTTCTTTTCTTTTATATTACATGCATGACAGAGTTATTGCCCTTGATTATATTGAAAGAAGGGAAATTGATTTGTAAGAGTGTGTTGAGTACAAAAAGGCTGTAACTCTAACACATTTAAGCCATTAAATTTAGAGTTTAGAATCCGCTACATGTACACCTTCACATCTCGGTGAACAATGTGTTTAGGAGAAATTCACGACACAAAATTCTACCATTCATCAAGTACAAACATCACCATAAATCTCAGCTTCCATACTCTAAACAAGAGAGCCAAATTGACCTTATGATTTTCACAAAGATCAAACAATGTCAAACAAGCCGATAATTTCATAACATGAGATTATCCCGTGTCCGCAAATAGCAAAGTTAAAAGTAAGATAAGTAAAAAAAATAAAAAAATGTTTACATGGTAGGATGGTTGTATCGATCTGTTCATGCCCGGTACGTGTATATATGTTTATACCCAGTAAGTGTATATATGGTTATAGGGTGAGGATCTCAACGGTTTCCAAGTTATGACCCAGGATCTATAATTTTTATTTTGTCAATAAATCAAGGGTCATAACTCTTGTAATATTAAACCGAACTACTGTTTTTAGCAGCACAGCTTATGCGATGATGTGTTGGCCGTCGTCCGTCCGTCGTCCGTTAACGTTTGCCTTGTTAACACGATAGTGCCTTCTTTTTTCATCCGATCTTTTGCAAACTTTATCAGCTTGGTGATATCAATGAAAGCTCGAACGAGGTCGAAAACCAGCCAAATCGGACAATTTATCCCCGAATTATGAACCTTGGTTTTCTGAAATGTGCTATAATTTGACCCCGATAACACGATAGGGTCTTCATTTTTCATTCGATCTTTTTGAAACTTTACCAGATTGTTGATATCAATAAAAGTTTAGATGAGTTCGAAAACCAGCCAGTTGAAACTAACGCCGTTGATTTAGTTAAAAATTGCTATATTTCGCCTTGTTAACGCGGTAGGCCTTTATTTGTCATCCGATCTTTTTCAAACTTTACCAGATTGTTGATATTTATGAAAGCTTATACGAGCTGGAAACCAGCCAGTTCGGATCCTTTACACCGCAGTTATGCCCTTGATTTTCTGAAATATGCTATAATTTGGCCTCGTTAACACGATAGTCGTCATTTTTCATCCGATCTTTTTCGAACATTACCAGATTGTTGATATCATTGAAAGCTCGGATGAGTTCGAAAGCCAGCCAGTTCGGACCAGTAACACCGGAGTTATGACTCTTGATTTAGTTAAAATTGCTATATTTTGCCTCGTTAACGCGATAGGGCCTTCAGTTTTCATCCGATCTTTTTCAAACTTTACCAGGTTGTGGATATTAACAACAGCTCAGATGAGTTTGAAAATCAGCCAGATTTGACCATTTACACCAGAGATATGGCCCTTGATTTTGTTAGAAAGGCTATATTGTGCCTCGTTAGGACTATAGAGCCTTCATTTTGCATCATATCTTTACCAAGCTTTACCAGATTGTTAATATCAATGAAAGCGGGGCAAAGTTCGAAAACAAGGCAGATATGGCCACTGATTTAGTTAAATATGCTATATAATGCCTATTGTGCCTCGTTAAGACTATAGAGCCTTCATTTTGCATCAGATCTTTACCAAGCGTTAACATATTTTTAATATCAATGAAAGCGGGGCAAAGTTCGAAAACAAGCTATGTCGGACCAGGACACCGGAGTTATGTGCCCTTGAATTATTGAAAAATGCCATTTGCAGCCTTGTGTCTCTAGCGCCTTCATTTTGTATTCGATCTTTCCCAACCTTGGCCAGATTGTTGATATCAATGAAAGCTCGGAAGAGTTTGAAAATCAGCCAGATCGAATCAGCAACACCGGAGTTCTGGTCCTTTTTCAATATTTGTTAATTTACCGCAGAGGTTGTGGGATCAAATATTCAGTTTTTGTTAATGTATTTATTTTTTTCACAAGTGGGTCGAATTTTGAAGAAAAAAATCTTTTTTTTTTCTTTTTTTTTCCAACTTTTTTTTTTAGGTCCTTCATTATTAAGGTTTAAAGGTTTTAATACACTAATTTTGTCCAGACTATTTTTACTGAACGCCTTGCCGAATTCTGACGGAGATGATGAGTACCAAGCTTAGTTGCGCATATCATTGCAGTGTTCCGGCTGAATGATTTTTATCAGTGTTATGGACGTTTAAAGGCTTTAATACACTAACTTTCTATAGGCTAGTTCTCCTGAACCCTGAACTCCTGGCTGGATTTCAGTGAAATTTGGCAAGAATGATCAGTACCAAGCCTAGTAGCGCATATTATTGTCATGTTCTGGTTGAATGATTTTTGTTGGAGTTGTAGCCAGTAGAGCGATACAGGCCCTCTTGGGCCTCTTGTTCAAACCTAGGTTTCATTAATATTAACCAGCTGGCCAAGTTAGATAAAGATCAAATACAAAATACATTTGCTGGAGTGTTTTGGCCGCTCAAATCAAATGTTTGGCTTCCATTTTAGTATGCGCATGCGCAACTGGAACTATTTTATTTTGACGTGTTATTGAGAAATGGCAGAACACATTTAACAAGAGCTGTTGGAGAACAGCGCAGCTCGACTATTCGATTTTTCAGAGAATAATAAATTATATAGCTAGTATATATCATCAGAAAAAAAAGGCTAAAACAATGTGTGGTGGGGTTGGGGGCGCAACATAGCTATGTGTAAGAATTGACCAAAACTACACAGAAATATGTAAAAAAAATAATAAAAAAAATCGAGTTTTGAGTTGGGGTGGGGAGTGGGGTGTGGGGGTGTTTAAGAGGCGGGGGTTGGTGGGTGTGGTGAGTGCAACATATATGTGTAAGAAGCTATGTAAGAATTAACCAAAACAACACAAAAATATGTAAAAAAAATTAAATTAAAAAATCGAGATTTGAGTGGGGATGGGGGAGAGGCGTGGGGTGGGGAGGGCAACATATATGTGTAAGAAGCTATGTAAGAATAAGAATTGACCAAAAAAACACAGAAATATGGTGGGGTGGTGGGAGTGGCGGGGGGGGGGCAGGGGGGGGGGGGGGCAACATGTGTAAGATTTGACAAAAGCAACACAGAAATATGAAGAAAAAAAAAGTTTCAAGTGGGGAGGGGTGGGGGAGTTGAGGGGGGTGAGAGGTTGGGGGGGAGGGGGCAGGGCGCAACATATATGTGTAAGAATTGACTAAAACAACACAGAAATATGTAAAAAAAAAAAGTTAAAAAAGGGGTATGGAGTGGGGGTGGGATTTGGGGCGGGGGTGGGAGGAGGGAGTCCATGCCCCAATATGGCTGAAGTATGAATAAAATGCATAAGGCTATAAGAAATCCCAAACCAAAATTATAGATATATACATGCTTACATGCAAACCTAGATCTGCCTTTATTGCACATTTTATGGGCCATCACAATTTGGGTTCCATGGGAGCCCAGAATTTGCAAAAGACAAAATGACTAACCCTACCCTTTACAACATTCTATAAGGAAACCAATTCCAAAATTTAGTTCAGCTAGGACAAGAAATGTAAGAGATATAGACCTGTAAACACAGCTTACACGCACAATTTGATGTGAAACAGACACATTTTAAGGGCTATCAGAATTTTGGTTCCATGCGAGCCCAAGGGTTACAGCAACCAAAATTACTTAAGCAGCCCTTAAGATAATGCTATAAGGAAGGTAATGGCCAAATTTGGTTGTGCTAGGGTAAGAATTGTAAGAGATATAGACTTACACGCAACATTTTATGTGAAATGGGACACATTTTATGGGCTATCATAATTTGGGTTCCATGGGAGCTAGGATAAGAAATGTAAGAGATATAGACTTGTAAACACAGCTTACACGCAAACCTTGATGTGGGTCGCCGACGCCAACGCCGACGCCGAGGCCGGGGTGATTACATAAGCTCTCTTATTCTTCGAATAGTCGAGCTAAAAATGACTAACCAATCAGAATGTAGTAAATATGTGTATTGTTTGCAGTTTGTAATTAAAAGAAATGACTGCCAATATAAATATATTTAAAAAATGTTCTATTTGGGTATACATAAAACATCTTTGGACTATTTTCTGTAGTCGGGGTTGGGGAAATTTGTGTAAAACGGTTTAGTTACTGAAATTGCTTAACTAATTTTTTGTAAAATCATAAAATAAAAATAAAATTTGTTGTTTTGTCGTGAATAACATATTTTATTTCATCTCGAAGTGAGAAAACTTTTATATTTTCACTCATGCTTCACATTCGTGAAAATATTAAGTTTTCTTGCTTCTCGATGAAATAAAATATGTTATTCATTCCAAAACAACAAATAGCTTCTACTTATTTTAATTATGCAATCCACTATTTCACTGGAAAGCATATAATAAATAATGATATATTTTAACCTGTCACATGTTTTATCACATACGCTCATTTGTGAAGAAAACAATGCGTCTGCCATCTCATGAAGGATTTTCCTATAATCGACCCCCACAGTTAAAATAATCTCTATTGATACTTCCTAATACTCTGACGTATAAGTCAGTGTTCATAGAAGTAATTCCCATTTAATTAATACATTTGGGTTGAATTGGGGTTTTATGGCACACCAACCCAAAACGGTTATATGGCGCCATCAGGAATGAGCATAAAAAGGCATAAAAAATAATCCGGAAAAACGAGTGTGTATTATGATTCTGGCCTTCCCTTTAATATATATATCTACTTAACACTTATCTCTTCTTCTCTCTATATCCTTCTTTACTATCGCAATGGAAGCTTATGGTCAGACCAGACGAATGTGCAACAAAAGGCACAAATAATATTTTTGGTAAAACAGAAATGGATCAGAAGTTATAATTGAAGTTGTAAACCAGAATATGCATTTGACTATTAAAATGCATGCATCGTTGAATTGATACACATTTGGTGCATCAAAATCACGCTCAATTGATACACATTTGGTGCCTCAAAACCACGTTCAATTGATACACATTTGGTGCATCAAAATCTCGCTGAATTGATACACATTTGGTAAATCAAAATCAAAATACGTTTTTGAATTTGAGCCAAAAATGACAGAGATATGATATCACAAATTACGTGGGGATTATTACTGAAAACGTGCTGAACAGTATGATAGCAGCGGATATACTCCATGTCGAATGTTTTTACATGGACCATTGGGTGTTTTCCGATATTCTCTCTTCATCCTTTTTTGTTCAAATTAAAACAGTTTTTATATTTGTTTATATATGCCCCTATCCAGTGATGTAAGCATTTCAAAATCATGCTATGCATTGAGTCTCATATATTACTGAAACATTTGCACGATTTAAACACTGCCCCATAGGTCATTTACGATATCATTTTTCTGTCAATTTATTCTCGATTTTAATAACGTTTTCGGTTTTCAAAGTAACACAAATGTATCTTTCCAGTGGTATATGAATTATATTGAATTATTTATATCAATTATCAACTCTGGTCCATTTCTTTTTTAACTGAGTATATTTTTACAAACAGCACCCAATTGCAATATGAACATGATGTTGAAATCAATAATATGTGTCGCGTTCATGACAATATAGCCTTCAGTCTTTCTTTGTAGATAGCTCCTGAATCTAGACCTTGTTGCAGAAGCACAATAAAATCTGGGAGAATCAGATTGATGATGGTCATCTCGTTATTTCGAGATTCTTCATCTTCACAACAAAGTCGCATCAACTCGTCCAAAGAGACACCAGGTTGAAGATGTATACTATTAAGTATTACTTTATTCCTTAAGGACAGTTTCTCCACCGTGTCTCTTTTTATAGCCCAATCAACAGCCACTTCTGTAAACTGGTACATTTTCAACAACATCATTCTCAATTTCTCACATCTCAGCAACAGATATCCCCCTTCACATAATAATTCAGTTAAAAGAACAGACAGCTGCAATCTATGTTGAACCTCTAATCTCTCAGCAAACAAGTTTCTCTCCGGAATCATGAAATTTGGCATGAAATTTGCCTCAACACAGTTTTTCAAAAAAACAAGTGACTTTACCAGTCGTTCTACTAATAATTCCTCTGTGAAATGATCTTGTGGGTTGTACTCTGCCATCCAAAACACAACATTTTTCATTATGTATGATGTGATACAATTACATACAGGCTTAATGATGTCTTTTGCAACCATTTTTAATAGAATATAAAGTTTTGTTTGGGTATCATTGAAATTGTGAATCAAGTGGATTTCTGCTCTCGTGAAACATATTCGCCATTCTTTGTAAGAATTGTCACTTCCTTTAGAACCAACTGGCACAACATGTGCCTCCATAAAAGATACATCTCGAAGTAACTCGGGTGTCGGCCAGCCATAATATCGATGTCGTGTAATAAAAGAGTGCAGTATGTCAGGGCATATACACACAAATGAGTGTACCAAATCTCTACTAACTGTACCACTGATGAATGTTGATGATGGACCAGCTAATTCTCCTGCGTGAAATGTTCTGCCCAAGGGTTCGTTGTAGATGAAATCCAACAGTGTTTGTGTCTTAGCTTTTACAAAAAAGTCACTGGAAACATACATGTCCCCAGTTTCAGACTTAAATAATGATTCTGGTATTGAACTATCCACTCTGTTGCCTAATTGTACCAGTCTAAGTTGTGCATACCCTGGGCATATTTCTCGTCTGTCTGTCTGGAACACTGTTATGTTTCTGTAGTTTATAAACTGCTCAGTGCTATTAGCACAAATAACTTTAACATCTACATGCATTATGTCAATATCACTCTCGTATGGGGCTGTTAAACCTTCCCCTTTACTGCCTGAATATATCTGATGCATTTTAATAGGATGCATGAAAGTCCTGTTATAATAGTCGATCATTTCTGCAGTAATTTTCACTCTATGCCTGATCATCTGTTGACTATATCCTAGGTAATCCAATGATCTGGATACTACTCTGGAATATTCTTGATTTGACCCCATTATCGGTGAGTCTGAAATAATATTAGATAAATAGTCCTGATTTGATGCCATTATTGGTGATTTTGAAATATATTTTATGCCTCAATCCGTGCGTATGACATATGTTAATAGCCGTGATATGACAACTATCTTTGAGTCTATATGTGCACATTCTATGGTTAAATCGTCACATGAAGTATGTATGTATATTGTAGTTATATGTTAACATTGTATCGTTAAAGGTGAACGTTCTATAGTAATAGCAGTACACATAGTTATTGTGGTGCACATTCTATAGTTATAGTAACACACATTCTATAGATATAGTGGTGCACATTCTATAGTTATACTGGTGCACATTCTATACTTATAGTGACACACGTTCTATAGTTGTAGTGGAACATATTGTACAGTTATAGGTGTGCACAATTTATAGTTAGAATGGTACACATTCTCCAATTATAGTGGTGCACATTTTACTGTTATAGTGGGGCACCATTTATAGTTAGAATGGTGCACATTCTACAGCAATAGTGGCATACATTTTATAGTTATAGTGGTGTGCAATTTATAGTTAGAATGGTGCGCATTTTATAATTATAGTGGTACACATTCTATAGTTACAGCGGTGCAAATTCTATAGTTACAGCGGTGCACATTCTAAAGTTATAGTGGTGCACATTTTATAGTTATAGCGGTACACACTCTATAGTTACAGCGGTGCACATTCTGTAGTTATAGTGGTGCACATTCTATAGCTACAGCGGTGTACATTCTATAGTTATAGTGGTGCACCTTTATAGTAATAGTGGTGCACCTTTTTAGTTATAGTGGTGCACCTTTATAGTTATAGTGGTGCATATTTATAGTTATAGTGGTGCACCTTTACAGTTATAGTGGTGCACCTTTATAGTTATAGTGGCACACATTCTATAGTTACAACGGTGCACATTCTATAGTTATAGTGGTGCACATTCTATAGTTACAGCGTTGCACATTTTATAGTTATAGTGGTGCACCTTTATAGTTATAGTGGTGCACCTTTATAGTTATAGTGGTGCACATATTATAGTTATAGTTGTACACATTCTGTAGTTATAGTGGTGCACATTCTATAGTTATAGTGGTGCGCATTTTAGAGTTAGAATGGTGCGCATTATATAGTTATAGTTGTGCACATTCTATAGTTATAGTGGTGCACATTCTATAGTTATAGTGGTGCACATTCAATGGTTATAGTGGTGCACATTTTATAGTTGGAATTGTGCACATTATACAGTTAGGGTGGTGCACCTTTTATAGTTATAGTGGTGCAAATATTATAGTTAGAATGGTGCACATTCTATAGTTATAATGGTACACATTCTATGTTTATAGTGGTGCACATTCTATAGTCATAGTGGTGCACATTATATAGTTATACACATATTATAGTTAGAATGGTGCACATTCTATAGTTATAATGGTACTCATTCTGTTTATAGTGGTGCACATTATATAGTTATAGTGGTGCACATTCTTTAGTAATAGTGGTGCACATTCTATAGTGCACATTTTATAGTTATAGTGGTGGCCATTTTATAGTTATAGTAGTGCTCCTTCTTCAACTATAGTGGGGCACACTATATAGTTATAGTGGTGCACATTATATAGTCATAGTGGTGCACATTATATAGTTATACACATATTATACTTAGAATGGTGCACATTCTATAGTTATAATGGTACTCATTCAATGTTTATAGTGGTGCACATTATATAGTTATAGTGGTGCACATTCTATAGTTATAGTGGTGCACATTCTATTGTGCACATTTTATAGTTATAGTGGTGGCCATTTTATAGTTATAGTGGTGCACCTTCTTCAACTATAGTGGGGCACACTCTATAGTTATAGTGGTGCACATTCTATAGTCATAGTGGTGCACATTATATAGTTATAGTGTTGCACATTCTAAAGTCATAGTTGTGCACATTCTATAGTTACAGCGGTGGACATTCTATAGTTACAGCGGTGCACATTCTATAGTTATAGCGGTGCACATCCTATAGTTATAGTTGTGCGCATTCTACAGTTACAGCGGTGCACATTCTATAGTTATAGTGGTGCGCATTATATAGTTATAGTGGTGCATATTCTATAGTTACAGCAGTGTACATTCTATAGTTATAGTGGTGCACCTTTATAATTTAGTGGTGCACATTGTATAGCTATAGTGGTGCACCTTTATAGTTATAGTGGTGCACATTTTATAGTCATAGTGGTGCACATTTTATAGTTAAGGTGGTACACATTCTATAGTTACAGCGGTGCACATTTTATAATTATAGTGGTGCACATTCTATAGGTATAGTGGTGCACATTCTATAGTTATAGTGGTGCTTATTATATAGTTATAGTGGTGCACATTATATAGTTATAGTGGTGCACATTCTATAGTTATAGTGGTGCAAATATTATAGGTAGAATGGTGCACATTATACAGTTATAGTGGTGCACATTCTATAGTTATAGTGGTGCAAATTCTATAGTTATAGGCGTACACATTCTTTAGTTATAGTGAAGAACATTCTATAGTTATAGTGGTGCACATTCTATAGTTATAGTGGTGCATATTTTATAGTTATAGTGGTGCACATTGTATAGTTATATTCGTACACATTCTATAGTTATAGTGGAGCACATTCTATAGTTATAGTGGTGCACATTCTGTAATTATAGTGTTGCACATTTTATAGTCATAGTGGTGCACATTTTATAGTTATAGTGGTGCACATTTTATAGTTATAGTGGTGCACATTCTGTAGTTATAGTGTTGCACATTTTATAGTTATAGTGGTGCATATTTTATAGTTATAGTGGTGCACATTATACAGTTATAGTGGTGCACCTTTACAGTTATAGTGGTGAACATTTTATAGTTATATTGGTGCTCATTTTATAGTTATAGTGGTGCACATTATACTGTTATAGTGGTGCACCTTTGTAGTTATAGTGGTGCACATTTTATAGTTATAGTGGTGCACATTTTATAGTTATAGTGGTGCACATTTTTTAGTTATAGTGGTGCACATTTTATAGTTATAGTGGTGCACATTTTATAGTTATAATGGTGCACATTCTATAGTTATAGTGGTACACATTCTATAGTTATAGTGGTGCACATTCTATAGTTATAATGGTGCACATTCTTTAGTTATAAGAGCACATTTTCTACAGTTAAAATCCCCAATTTAGTAACTATCATTTTTAAATAATAAAATGCCATTTTACTGATCGTTTTGCTATCAGTAATAAACATATTCTAAGGGCATTATAAACTTGGGTCACAAAAGACATACGTATTAAAGTAGCCATCCCGCCAACAACTTCCAAATTGTATAACACATGTACATTGCTTCTAAACCTACTGACGAAGAGGTTATATATCTTACATATTTTGAGAATTCAAACGCTATAGACATAATATAAACGGCTTTAACCAGCCTGGCCAAACTTCAAAATTGGAGCGTCGAATTAAGAGTTACAAACCCATTCACTTTACGCATAGTCAATTACAAATAAACACCTATACTTTTAATCGGAACAAATACATCGTTATGTAATCTGAACACCTGGACAGTGGACAGAGTTGAGATAAACGATTTTGTTGCATACTTTTACTCTTCTTCGATAAAACCAGTAAAGAAATGCAAATTTGAAACCAGGTGACACGATCCGAATCAAACGTAACGATAACATGAAGTGGGAACCGGGAGTAATAGTTGATAAAGCCGCAACAGTTGTGTAGTGTTCGTTATCTTTACATATATTTTTTTTCGTTTTCTTTTCTTCGTCATAATGTTGTTGTTGTTTTAAAAAACGTCCTTTTGTGTTTGTGATGTCGTTTGCTTTTATTATTACCTTTTGCCTTCTTGTTTGTCTGTTTGCGTGTTTGTTTCTGTGTTTTGTGGGTTGACTGTCCTCCTTGAATGCTACTTTCCCTGTCCGATCTTTTTATATTTCTATTAAAACGATTATTTCAATTAATTATTTTTTTTGTTTATATCAATTCCTTATATGCTATTGCTTTAACATCCGCTATCCATGAAAAAACTATTTAGAAAAGTATTCTTTCTAATCTATCATTCAATCTTTACTGATCGATATCACGAATTAACTTGTTTGAGACGCCCCTATATTTTCCGCGGACATATTGGCTCGCTACGGACATATTGGCATTGTTCGTGAGGTCCAATATGTCCGCGGACACATTGGCACGTTGCGCAATATTGACACCATACAAAACCTATTATCAGTATGTATTGTACTTCTTTCTAACATGTATGGTTTCGTTTATTCGACATACTCAAAATATCAACCTGTACAACTGACTACGGTAATGATTATGGTACGGGATTACGATAAGGAATACCGACCAACCAGAGGGGGGTTCCTCAACAGGCAATACTCCTTGAATACTCGACCAAGCGTTTTGCGCGTCACTATATATAGGCCAATGCAATGTATTATTGACACTACATGGACTTGTAGGAAAAAGTGGGTGGTCCGCCACTACTACAAAAAATCGATCATCAGATATAGCCTAAAATGTGCTGAAAATAACGTACAACACCATTCAACCAAACAGCCAACCATCATTCTTTTGAATTTTATTAAACTAGTTGGCATGCACGATATGATGAGGTGGTTTACAGAGCAGTATATCATTTTTGCAAAAGACCAGTTATTCCATGCTTCATTTGTTAAGCCCCACCTAATACAGTTGATATTCGCTTCATGCCGTCTTTGCAAATTGGTTTAATTAATTTAATAATGTGTGCATGCACGTAATACTTTCCTTTGAAACAATAGTGTTTAATCTATAATATTTTTCAAGTAGGCGGGACTATTTACGCTCGGATGCGCGCGCATAGAAAATGGCTATTCCACTTCAAGGAGGTGAACGAACTGTACGAACTGCAGGCACGCACGGCGCTTGCATCCGGTGTGTCTTAACAGAAAACAGATATTCCACTGCATGAAAAGAAACTGACAGTAGTGATTTCTCTATCTAACATGGTTTATGAAAACACTCAATGCTGATTGGATATTGAGGAGTTTTTAAAAAAGCTGTATAAACCCCTAACGTGACGTCCTTCAACCGTTAGTACGTCATTTTAAACGATTTTCAACGTCGAAAAACGTTCAAAAACAACGAATACGTTATTTCAAGGCAACGTTACGTTCAAACAAAAAATTGAACTTGGTAGAAACACGATAAACCTTTTTTTCGTTCGTTTGGTGATGGGAGATGGACGTACAATGTTAGTTGTGAGAATGTGTTTGTATTGTGTTCAATCTCTTGAAAATGTGTGTATAAAATACATAAATATCCATGTCAGATAAAAACCTGGTGTGCGGGACTTGAATACCATTGATACCAACTCGAAGTTTCGATGTGTTTCAAGCCCCAAATACCAGGTTTTGATCTCGAACAATATAAACCCGCTAAAAATAGATTATTTCTTATCTAACAGGGAGTTTTATGTATCATGAATCACAGTCTGTCGAGAGATTGCCAACATACAAACTCATTCTCACAAGGTACATGTTATGCCCATCTCTCAACATCGAACGAGAATAATATAAAGCTTCATCCTATTTAAATGTGTTGTTGAAACGTAGTGTCGCTTAAAATAACGCATTCGACTGCGTTTTTCTTTTGAATCTGACGTTTAAATGACCTTTTAACGGTTAATGTGTTTTCTGGCGTTTAAAATGACGTCTCAC